>JAOQMP010000005.1:13635087-13671789 GCA_027563575.1 Erythroxylum pedicellare
CCATAATTCTTAGTCAGTTGAGTGTAGTAAGTCAAAATTTTATTTCGCATATGGGTTTGGTTCTTTCTAAAGATTTTCTATATTTTCATGAAAGGTATAACTGACTGTATCATAAACCATTTTCTTGTAAGGATTTTCAGTTATAGTCATAGTATTTGTTATAAATCCAATTGCCTCTTCAAACTCATCCATAATTATTGACGAGTTTACTTTATTACCCCTTGAGGTGCTATAATTCAATGGCTCCTTATGTCGTGTCCACTCAAAATAATTTTAAACAAACCTTTTTCTCAACAAATGTCCATTCACTTAATAAATAAGAAGGAAGCAAATATGTTTGCACTTTTTACATGAATATCTAATCTTTGGGCAACCATATATGCAAGTTAAGAACATGCATAATGAATAAAAGCTTCAACTCCCTTAAAAAACTAAGGATTAATGAAACCATCAGGTGTTAATCATCTATACATCCAATATTTATCAACATTACTCATTTTTGCAAAAATGTTAAGTTAAAAAAGTGATTTCAAAGTCAGTATCCTTCATGTCCCCTAAGTTTACAAAACATCTAAACTTATGAATTTCTTGTGTTAATACTAAGTTTGAATTAATCACATTAAAGTTAAAGTATTTATGTTTGAATTAATCTCCTACAATTGATTTCAATACTATAATATGTGGCATTGTTTACACTTGTGAATCAAAAAAACAAGTTCTCACAATGAATCCTAAGCTCAGGGAATTTTTCACCAACAAGCTTCATCGGAGTTACATTATAGGTTTTTAGTCTATATAATGTCCTAAGGGTTTATTATGCAAAGAATTGTCATGTCTATTAAACCTATGAATTTCTTGTGTTAATACTAAGTTTGAATTAATCAAATTGAATTTGAAGTATTTATGTTTGAATTAATTGCCTATAATTGATTTCAATAATATGGTACGTAACATTGTTTACACCTGAGATTCAAGAAAGCAAGTTCTCGCTGTGACTCCTAGGCTCGTGGACTTTTTCACCAATAAGTCTCATGGGAGCTGCATCACGAGTTTCTAGCCTATATACCGTCCTAGGGGTTCATTATGCAAAGAATTGTCAGGTCTATTAAACTTATGAATTTCTTGTGTTAATACTAAGTTTGAACTAATCACAGTGAAGTTGAAGTATTTATGTTTGAATTAATCACCTACAATTGATTTCAATACTATGGTACGTGGCATTGTTTATACCTGTGAATCAAAAAAGCAAGTTCTCACAATGAATCGTAGGCTTATGGAATTTTTTACCGACAAGTCTCATGGGAGTTGCATCATAGGTTTCTAGCCTATATACTGTCTTAAGGGTTTATTATTCAAAGAACTGTCATGTCTGTTAAACCTATGAATTTCTTGTGTTAATACTAAGTTTGAATTAATCAAATTGAATTTGAAGTATTTACATTTGAATTAATCACCTATAATTGATTTCAATAATATGGTACGTAGCATTGTTTACACCTGAGATTCAAGAAAGCAAATTCTCGCTATAACTCCTAGGCTCATGGAAATTTTCACCGATAAGCCTCGTGGGAGCTGCATCACAAGTTTCCAGCCTATATACCATCCTAGAGGTTCATTATGCAAAGAATTGTCAGGTTTATTAAACCTATGAATTTCTTGTGTTAATACTAAGTTTGAACTAATCAAACTGAAGTTGAAGTATTTATGTTTAAATTAATCACCTACAATTGATTTCAATACTATGGTACGTGGCATTATTTACACCTGTGAATCAAAAAAGCAAGTTCTCAAAATGAATCCTAGGCTTACAAAATTTTCACCGACAAGCCTCATGGGAGCTGCATCATAGGTTTCTAGCCTATATACTGTCCTCAGGGTTTATTATGTATAGAACTGTCATGTCTATTAAATCTATGAATTTCTTGTGTTAATACTTAGTTTAAATTAATCAAATTGAATATGAAGTATTTATATTTGAATTAATCACCTACAATTGATTTCAATAATATGGTAGGTAACATTGTTTACACTTGAGATTCAAGAAAGTAAATTCTCGCTGTAACTCCTAGGCTCATGGATTTTTTCACCGATAAGCCTCATGGGAGTTGCATCACGAGTTTTCAGCCTATATACCGTCCTAGGAGTTCATTATGCAAAGAATTGTTAGGTTTATTAAACCTATGAATTTCTTATGTTAATACTAAGTTTGAACTAATCACATTGAAGTTGAAGTATTTATGTTTGAATTAATCACCTACAATTGATTTTGATACTATGGTACATGGCATTATTTACACCTAAGAATCAAGAAAGCAAGTACTTGCTTTGAATCTTAGACTTATGAAAATTTTCACTGATAAGCCTCATGGGAGCTACATCACAGGTTTTTATCCTAGATATCATCCTAGGGTTTTATTATGCCTCAAATCATCCATAAGATCTCAAACTCATTCTACAAATAGTAAATACTTATGTAATCATACATCTACTTATCAATGATTTAAACATAACCTATACATAAATACTTAGAATGTTAAAGAAGAACATAAAAACTCATCAATGATTATAAGAATGTTCTAAACAACAACTCAAAATCAAAATGTCCTTTGCATTCACACAAGACCTAAATGCATCACAATCATATTATTAAAGCAACACATATGGTAGCCATTAGTTGGACAACATACCTAGATGGAGGGACAACTATGAACTATAAAGAAGAAGGATAAGTGATGCTCTTCAACACAAAATATGACCTGCGAAAAAAATATTTCATATTTAATATATTAGACTTGTTCAATAGTTTTGTTATATTTTTAATATATTAAAACAATCAAATCAAAAAAATAAGGCAATACATAAACAAAGACAAAAGCCATATGTTAGTCTCAATAGGATCAAATTCATAAGCTTAATGGCTCTCCACTATCTATAGTTTAAAGATAAAAAATCTCCCATTTATATATCTAGGAATTTCTATCTCAACCAAAAGGCCATTATATGATGATTTTCAAGCCTTGTTTAATATGTTTCATAGGAGAACTAGTCATTAGTGTAATAAAAACTTGACTTATATAAAGAAGATATAATTCATCAAATCTATAATAAACAATCTACATATCTATTGGATCTTGCATATAATATTACCGAAGAACCTCACAAATGACATTTAAGAGAATGATGAGAAACTTTCTATAGACTAAGGATGCTTATAAAAAACCTTATGCCAAAGTCATTAGACTAATATTAGAGTGCTTAGAATAAGAAAAAGACTAGGTTTATGGTCAATACAAATCACCAATAAAGTGTTCAAGGCTCTTCATAAATAAGCAAACTATTTAGGTGCGATGAGTTCACTCACACTACTTAGAGAATCAATGCCTATAAGAAATCAAGTTAAGGTTTGACTCTTTTTGGACTATGATGTAAATATTCAAGCTAAGTGAAAAGCCCTATTGGAAAATTAAGCATAAAACTAGCAATGGATGAATCATATGAATTTAGTTCAACAATTAAAGTGAAAAAGGTCCTTTGTACCTATTCCCTAAAGCATTTCACCTAAGGAACATGTTAAACCTTAAAGCTAAGCTCAAAGAACTTATACAATCTTGCTTCTAAGTGTTTAGGAATCAAGCAACCAGGTGAAATGGAGTAAGATAATATGGTTTAAGAAAATTCTCCTAAGATCTAAAACAAAGTAAATGGAGTAAACTAACGTGGTTCAACCAAATTCCCCTAAGATATAAAATAAAGTAAATGGAGTAAACTAATGTGGTTGAAGCAAATTCAGGCAAATGGAGTAAGCTAATGTACTTTCATTAAACTAGATTGGCACAACCTTGTAATGTCTCCTTTGTTTCCTTTCAAGGCTTATCAATGAATTAGTTAAATTTTCAAAAAAAAAATCCCCTAAGATATCCTTTATCTTATAGCTTTCCATCTAAAATAGGCTAAGCACTTTAAATACAGTCAAAGGTTTTTAAAGCACAAATCCAATATACAAGTTGTATAATATAAAGCATGAGTAAATATATCATCTCTTCTTTAGGTGTAACTGCAATAAGAGGTTATGGATAAGAATTCAAAAATCTTGTAACCATAATACAGTTAAGAGGATTAGGAGAAAATAGCATCATCCAAAAGACATCCTTCGAAAGAAGAGGATTACAATATTTTTAAGATTAACTTCATATTTGATACCTATGATGGCATACACAGACATTTTAATTATGTGCATTGTCATAAGGAATTTTTTACAATTAATGGTGCATCTAATTTTATAATCATGCTTTGCCCAAAACTGGATTGTTAAAGCACTTTTAAATTTTATGAGTAATTATTTAAAAAATGATGTAAAAAATATCTCGAAAATCTTCTAAATATCAAAATTTACATATTTAATCTATAGCATCAACAAAATATTAACATCCAACAACCTTATAAACTAAATTATTTGATTTTTTTAAATTTAGACACTTAATTAAAAAATTTTAAAAAGTTAATCACTTAAATATAAATTATACTCACACCTCTCGATGTTCACTATATAATTTTCTCATATCACATTAGCATCTTTTTCTTTCTTACAAAATATCATCTCCATTTCTTTTCAGAGCAATTTTTTGATGGTGGATGCCAAATTTCCCATGGAATTTTGTTTTAGCAATTTCTGATTAGAGTGTGAGACACATAAAGCACACGATGCATATCCTATGGCTACTGTAAACTGACCTATCTACATATAACAATTCAAGATGCATATCCTCATATCACAACCACTATCCATTAGTTCTAGGTGACCGTAGCTTCATACTCATGCTCCATACATACATTCAATCATTCAAAGATAACTTCAGACGAACCAAAGAGAAGTAATTCACTATCAACACAATTATAGAACCATGTCGACATTTACAAAACCAAAGAGAAGTAATGAACCTACGATTATACATTTACAAAACCACAATCAAGACGAGGTATGGTGGCACGATAGAAAATTATGCAGGACTTAAAGTAGAGGCGACGACGACGGTCGTGTGATAACGAGGTGTGGTGACGTGATGCGCGGTGGCCTTTGGTAGTGACAAAGATGAGGATGCTAGGACAAAAAAGAGGCATGGTGGGACGAGGAGGAGGTATGGTCAGATGGTGATGACAGAAGAGAGAGAAAAAATTAAGCTGCGATAGAGGAAGGGAAATAGGGGGAGGACGTTGTGTTCCTTTTATGTTAAACGAAAACAACATCGTTTGGTGTTAAACTAAATGACGTCATTTTCATTTTTTAAAAACATTGAAGCATAAGCAAACGACAACGTTTACCTCTAAAATTTATTGACAGAAATGTATTCTACTTATTTAATCTGCCAACAATTCTCGCTTTCTTTACAGATGGAATTTTTCTACCTTCGCTATATTCAACTGAAATTTTTGCTGGGAGGATTTCCCTCCATATTTACCGACAGATATTTTTTGTCACAAATTGAAAATTTTCCTAACAATTTTACCCACAAAATATGATTTTCCATTGGTAATTTCCTACGGTTTGGTTTTTGTCGGTAATTTTTTATAGCTAATTACTAATTTTCTTGTAGTGGTTTGAGCCTACACCTATTTATAATAAGGTTTAGTCTTTTAGTAATTTAATTGAAATATAATTCTAATTTCAATTAAACTTTATTTAGAATTACTATTAGTTCTATTTATATACCAATTGAGTCAAAATAAGATGCAAAACTAATATAATTTCTTATTTATCAAATATATTATATTTGATTGTAAAGTTTCTTACACTTTATAATCAATTGCAACTTGATTAAAGTCTTTTTCTCTTTCTAATCATTCCTTTGTGTATAATTCATTAGGTCCTTAAACATGTTGGTAATAGATATAATTTATAATTATAACCTTAAATCATATTTAAGATTAGATAAATTTAATTCTTTTAATTTATCTTTAATTATTTAATTAAATAATCTATAACTATATATTAAGATTAGCATCTAACATTGCATGATAACCACTCAAATATTACTAATGTCAAAATGGATTTCACTAAACTTTCTGTACGTAATTTTTTTTGTATAATTTAAACCTTTTAACATATAATGCTCAGATTAAAAGTAAAACATGAAATTATGTCTAGTCTATTTGATCATAATTATATTAGTTCTCTACCACAAACAATATATTATATTAACAATATTTGAAAATTAATTTTAAGGTGTCGTTCCACCTAAGATAAGGATTTTTTCGAATCAATACTAATAAAAAATAACATAAGATTCTCTCTAATTACTTTAGGATGATGAATCATATATTGAATACTTAACTACCTTTATATAGTTCATAATATGTTTAATGACTACCAAATAAGTTATCCTTAACTAGAATAGATCATAAGTAGTTTAAAAAAGGAATAACAATACATATATAAGATGCTTTAGAGATCTCAAGTTAAAGAACTACTTATACAATCATCAAAATGAGAATTTTTATAGACACACATGTAATGTTCCAAATAGAATTCTCGTATTAGGTAAATTTAGTAAAATTGTTCTTTAACAAGCAACAATATGTTTGTTTAAGAATTTTCATAATTTAACATATGAGATTGACTATTTCCTTCATAAGGAGGAAATTTAAAGTGTGCTAGTCTTCATACTTTATTAATTTCCAGTATTAAAACAAAAATGACTAGGAATAGTTTAAGAATAAATATAAATGTAATATGAATCTTATAATTATGATTTTATCATAATTACATTTGTAATATATATTTATACTATGGATTTTATCTTATAAATCAATTAATTAAACAAATATGCATATGATAAAGAATGTTTCTAAATAATTATATCATAAAACTACAACCAACCGATTGGTTGTAGGGCTAAACAAACAATCTACTACTTGCATTAACCTCTATGAATATGATTGAATTTTTCATTATTGTTTATTACTAATTATTGTTTATTAATACTAATAGTACTAACATACTAATAATAATCATTTTAGTATCACTATATGATGATGATGCAACTATTGGAATAGTAGTTTAGTGAGAGAATTCGACACGATTCATTATAGGGAGCTCTTACTTAAATCTTACAATATTCATCTTAGTTGTTATCATAATGAAGAGAAATTGCCTAAATATATAGTTATATATTCAATGAGACCTTAACTCTTTTAACTTGCCTAATGGTTGATCTATAGTACATTAATTTTTTAATAATACAACAAAATATACTAAGTTTATTAAAGAACTTCTTGATCTAAATAATAATTTCCACTAAATGAAAAACATATTATTACTTGATTAGCAATTTAATGCAATATTGGAACCATTTTAAGTTAAAATACTATTGATCTAAGTAAAATATACCTTAATTAAAACTTGTTTCCATCAAACTAAAGTGAATATACATATGACCTTGAACTAAAATATCAACTTATACATGGAATAATGAATATCTTTAATACTTCAAGTATCAGATATCTGAAATACTCAAGATCTTTAGTACATTATCTATATACTTAAAATATAATAGGTAAATAACTTCTATTTCTATCTTTGTAGATTTTATTTTCCTAATTTATTTATTATCTTTTAATATCTAATACGAGTTACCCTTATACTATCATATTCAACAATTGAAAATGTAAATTATTATTCTCAATGACCAATATGTCATATAGATAGCCACTAAAAAGAAAATTATACTCCCACTAATCTTTTTATAGACATGATAAATCCATAATTATCTCTAAAATAAACTCTTTGAATCCATCATGAAAGTGATTTCTTTAACATGTCATAACCTTCCAACTATATATCAAATATATCAATAAAGACACTAGTTCTAATTGGATACACTATTATAATATATGAACTTTTTCAAACTTTATCTTACTCCTATTACTTATTTTCAGAAGCATTCTCCTATAAGCATACATTAAAACAAACATTTTAGCATTCCTAATACTTAATTTCTACTTAGATTTAAATAATTTCAACTATTCAAAATTTTAAATTAATATTCCATTTAATACATATGACAATATCATACAATACAAGTATTTATCCTTTTAGATTTGTTATTATATTTTATACAATGTATATGTAAGATTTAACAATTCACTATCATTTTCATCCTTTCACCAAAGGTTGATTTGGTCATTCTTCAACCTAACAAGTTTCATAAATTTCATACAATTCATAATCAAAGGATGCATATATCCTTTTTAACCAATATGGAATAAAAGAATAGTCTTGATTATCTAAATTTTGCTCTTACCATTTATATTAAGCACAAGTCTTCTTCGATCCAACATATACAAACTATTTGTCTTTTGATTAACTATTTTGAATCAGTAATCTATATCTTATTACACCCTGAGCATAGTAATGCTAAATCCAAATTTAGGATCAAAAACTTAAAAGATTGAATTAGAAATATATATGATCGTTCTCGTATAAACAAGAAATTTCACGTGTTTATTGTCTTCTAATAACAACTATTATCATACTATAGGAAATGCCTTCAACTATAATCCTTAATTATACTTTTAGTAGGCTAAATCAAGTGAAATAATCCCATCAAGGTATAATACCTTTTAGCTCTAGTTTATGCAATTAATTACAATATGCTATTATGGTGTTGGCATCCATCTTACATGTTGCCATTAAATTTTATGAGACACCATTCAACTCAAAATATAATTACATTTTGTCATTTATAAAATATTAATATATCTTTAAAACTTTGTCACTAAAGTCCCCAGCATTGGTTTTAACAAGTTCACATAATGAAAATACACCTTGTTTTTCTATTTTGAGAACTTTTCTCAAACCTGACCTATATCCAAGAAATTTTGTCAGTTTTGCCAAACAAAGGTAATTTCTACTCAAAGAAAAATATAAATATAAAGAAAAGCAAGTGATAGGTTATTTTTCCTAACAACTAAATAAGATTAGGACTTTAGTAATATATTTGGTTACTCTCACTATTTTATTCAAAATAATAGTCTTTACTACTATTATAGAATGATTATTCTAATCTATCTAGTAAGCTAAGATCTCATTTAAATTTAATTGGTCTTGAATTGCTCAACAAACTAACTTAATAAAATTAGGTAGATAATATCCTTATCAGTTATATCTTATTTGATTCCTAAACTATTTGGTGACAATTCTTATCAAAACACATCTTATATATTATTTTGAATCTTGTATTCAAATGCATATGATCATAAATTACTCATACAAATTTAGTTAATTAGTACTTATTAATTTAAGATAAGATATGTTCAGGTTAAAGGAGTTTTAGGTTACTTAACAAGCCTTAGAATTAGCTGAACCAGTATTTTATACTTAAATAATGGAAAGCAAAATGCAAGTTCTTAATGTATACTTGTACTCCACAAGGAATTTAATTTGAAATAGTCTCATCAAATAAAAATTACATCTAAAGTGTCATACATTTAAACATGCAATCTAATATGCAAACATATAATATATATTTACAAATATATAAAATTACAATTTGGAATTTATCGTACAAATATAATCAAATTATATCATGAAATATCATGCTTTGTTTGAATTTTGTTACTGACATAATCTTCACAATCTAAAATAACATTTCTAGCTCTTTAAAAAATTAAACTTGATTAAACATATTGATTCTTAAATGAATTAAACTCCTAGTCCAAATAGAAATTTCAAATTTGAAAACAAAATTGAAATTCAGATTAGAAACTACTTCCAATTATTTTGAATCCTTTAATAAAATTAATTAATAATTTTTAATAAATTATATTTCTTCCTATTATAACTGAATTTCACAAGTAATAAATTCTAATCTAATTGGGAAAACCCTTTCTAATCTAATTAAAAATAGTTTTTAATTAATTAGAAAATTCTTTACTAATATTAAAGGAAAGCACTTTCAAATTTTAATAAAGAATTTTAAATTAAATCAAGAAAGTCCTTCAGATTATTTATTTAGATATTAGTTTCTCAATTAATTAGAAAACTATTTTAAAATACTAAAACAAGCTTACTTTCTTAAATAATAAATAAAAACTTTTTAATTAAGAAAACTTTTTCAAATAAATCAAGAAGCTTATTATTCAAATTAACAAAGAAATAATTTATGAATAAATAAAATAAATAATTTAATTTAATTTAATCAAATTGAAATAAATAAATATTAATTAAGAAGCTCGTTTCTTACGACAACAACAATAATAACACCCAGTGAGAGTTCCGCTAGTGCAGGGTCAAGTGAGATCTAGTAGTACGTGAACTTATTCATACTAGGTAGAGAGGCTATTTTCGATAGACGTACATGAATAATATATATATATATATAATATACATATTAAAAAAAAGAAAATAATATAATACCAATTTAGGTATATATATATTAAAAATATACATAAAAATAATAATATTAATGCTACAGATAAATACATATAAATAAAAATATAGAAATATGTAGTAAAATACATAATATGATAAATCTAAAGCAAGGTAAAAATAAAAATAAAATGTAGAATAAGTAAATAAATACATAAACTAGAAAGATGACACGTGCAAGAATAGATCAAACAAACTATTATAGAAAAATAATTAGGCTAAGCAGGAAACTGCTTAGGCTAAATAGCTAGGAGGGAAGTATTACAAAATAAAAATAGGCTAAATACAAGACATAAGACTCAAAAGAAAATATTTTAAAGACCTAAGAGAACAAGACTGACCTCTTTAAGTGAGATCCTTTATTGTATCCTAGTATGCCAAAGTCTTTTATAGCGGGCTATGTCCTTGGTAAGTTCCACTAAAGTCATATCATTCTTAATCACCTCCCTCAATTCTTCTTAGGCCTTCCAAGTTTTCTCTTACAATCTCTAGGTAATATTTTTCTCACATCTTTTTACTGAAACATCAAAGTGCTTCCTGTTAACATGTCTGAACCACCTAAGCCTCGTTTCTCTTAATTAATCATTAATATCAACACCATTAATAGGTCTCTTACCTTTACATTCCTGATTTTATCTCTTCTATTAAGGTTACACATTTAAAGGAGCATCTTCATCTTTGCCACCATTAGCTTATGACTATGCACTTGTTTGATGGGCCATCACTTCGCCCCATATAGCATAATCGACCTAATCACTAAATGTTAGAATTTACCTTTTAGCATGAGTGTTATCTTCTTATCATATAAAACTCTTGATTTACTTCTTCATTTAAGCCACATTGATCTGATACAATAAACTATATCTTCATCGATGTCTCTTTCGCTTTGGATAATAGATCCCAGATACTTAAAACACTCTTTCTATGGTATAACTTATGAACCGATCTTAACCTCCACATCAGAGGCCATCTTATGACCCGAAAAGTTATACTCTAAGTGCTTAGTCCTAGTCCTACTCAATTTAAAGCCCTTCGACTCTAACGTATCCCTCCAAAGTTCTAGCTTGACGTTGACACTCTCTTTTATCTCAATCACAAAGATAATATTGTCAGCAAATAACATACATTAAGGTACATCCATTTGAGTATTCTTGGTGAGCTCATCCATCACGACTGTAAACAAAAAAGAAATCAATTAAGAGCTTTGGTATAGCTTAATATTGATAGAGAAATTCTCTACATCTCCTCTTATCACTTATGCTATAGTTTGTACTCCTTCATACATATCACTAATAACCCATAAATAGGTCATAGGAACTCCTTTAACCTTTAAACACCTCCATATGATTTCCTCAAGTACTCTATCATATGCTTTCTTTAAATTAATAAAAACCATGTGTAGAATTTATTGTCTTTCCCTATAATATTCCATTAATCTTTTAAGGATACGTAAAGCTTCTATCATAGACCTTCTTGGCATAAAGTCAAACTAGTTCTTTGAGATAGGAGCATCCTTTCCCACTCTCTACTCAAGCACCATCTCCCATAACTTTATGATGTTACTTAGTAGTTTGATGCCTCTATAGTTATAATTTTGGATGTTTCCTTTGTTCTTGTATAGAGGAATTATCATACTATATGTCCACTTAACTGGCATTTTGACAAACTTAAAGATCATAGTAAAAAGCTTGCCTAGCCAAATAAGATCATGTACTCTAGGCTCTTCCACACCTCTATAGGTATCTCATCAAGCCCTACTACCCTTCCACTCTTCATCTCCCTAAAAACTCTTTTAATTTCTTCCCTTATAATTTGCTGACGAGTATAGTTACGAAACCTCTAAAACTTGTTAAGATCAACTAAGGAGATGTTGTCCTCTATGCCTTCATTGAAAAGGCTAGGGAAGTATTATCATCTTCTTTTGATATCATTTTCAACCACGAGCACCTATCTTACTTTATGTTATACTCACGCACTGATTCAAAATTCGAATCGCAAACCTTTGTAATTTTAGAACACCACTTCCAAATTAGTCCTACCAAGTAACTGTAAGATAACATACCTTATAAATAAAATCAAGTGATGATTAATTTCCAACAAGCAACAAAAGTGAAAAAATACCTCAATTAAATTTATATCCTTAATGAATAAAAATTGGCATCCAAGAATCACCAGAAGAATTCTTATAAACCTCCACTTGTGAGCTTAGGAAATCTTACATCATCTAATGGGCAACAATTATGGTAATAGTTAATAGCATTCCCTTATTAACTTCAGCTTTCTTTATAAAAATTAGTCTAAAATAGACACATGAATTTAAAATTTTCCCACTTGCAAACAATAGAGTATAAAGTTGTCTTTCCTATATTTCATTGATGTTGACACGATAAGGTGTATACGAAGAAGGCTTATTTTTCATATTAGCCTTCATTGCTTCCTTCGCCCTTTCCATGGCATCATAAAAATAACCCATTATTTTCTTCTCATCAATATCAACCAAATGAAGTGCTCTTACCAAAGGCTCATAAACACAAATGACATTCACGTTAGAACTAAAATTTATGATCTTCAGTTATGATTCTATAAACCTCCATTCTAGCATTAGACCTGGCATAATGAGATGTTACTCACTTATCACTTGTAAACATTTATCTTAGTACCTTCTTTATTACAACAAAACATTGAAGTGATAAGAAATTAGTCACAAATCTTGTAATAGCGGAACGACACAAATTCATAACATTGGTGAAATCCTTTATCATTAAATTTAGGACCTATACGCAATTATAGATGAACTTGGTCACTTTTTTTTTTAACTTTTTGTATAATTTCATCAATGATAAGAAAGTATCTAGCATCTCCTTTATTTTCTAACATTAGGCCAATGCAATGTATAACACAAGGATTTTGTTAAAAGAATTACACCTACTTTGCAATCTTTTCCCAATTGGTACTGAACTATACAATGTTTTCAAGACCAATTTCATTCATAACTTTATCAAATATCTAAAACAACGTATCAACATTTTTCACAAGGCCAAATGCATCATTTGACTTTAAAAAACATTGTCCCTTTAGCAAAATAAACCAAAAATTTGATAATACTCATGTATTATATTTTTTCTAACTATCATATATGATTAAATAACTATAAGTTACCCGAGTCATTATTTTTATCCGAATAATTATTTATTTCATAAACAAAGCTGCTCAAAATTTTGCCTCTATAGTCATTAATTAAAGGAGCTCTATATCTTAGATTATATGAGGCAATAACACTCACCATAGGATGGTAATAATGAGCCTAGACATCTTTAAATGATATACTTAAATCATACCACCATGTAGCCATTACCATGTCTACATTATGAGATGCTTCTTTAGATTATCAGCCATTACAACTTGAAGGTTGAGCTTTATAAGTTGTTGATGGTGAAAATATTTAGACACCTGTCTTCTTCTCTTCCTCACATTAGGTGCAACATTTCGTTCTTGTTGGGTAGAAACACCACCTTCAACATCGCCATTACCATCCTGACCACCAAAAAAAGAATTTCTAGTACTAATTTCATAGTTTAGTCTTTGCCTTCTATCTTTATCAAACTAATACTCTTCAAGCAAAGTTTTTATTTTCCATTTAATGTCATTATTAACTTTCTTATAAAGCTCGACATCACCTTTCATCCCAACTAAATGCTTCTTTAATTTGGTGATCCTCCACCTTTAAAATGCTTGTTATAATAATACAAAAAATATGGTTCTTCATTCCATGAACCACATTAGCACGAATCCAGTCTAGATTATCGAATCTTCCTGAAGCAACTGGATTATCATAAATACTTAAACTTTCCTCCATTTATCTGTAAAAATAAATAAAGGCATATGTCAAAATTAAATTAATAACTTCATATAAAATAAAAATTATTGCATATGTAATTGTAGTATGATTATAATTTTATATAAATTGATGTTCTTCCTTAAGAAAAGTATAAGAATCTTTATGTAAATGCTAACATAAACTCACAAAGCAATATTGTTAGAAGCAAAAATTACTAATTACTTTCTTTGCTTTTGAAAGATACATGTTAGATGAATAAAAGGAATCCAATGCTATTAAAATTATTGGTTGGAAATAATTTATATATATACATATACAAGTTTCAATCTTCTCTAATAAGGATTATTTGAAAGAATTAAGTGGTGTATAAACTCTTTTAAGACTAAAAAATGTTATATTAGTTAAAAAAAGTTGTACATTTTAAAAAGACAATTTAAGGGATGTAATTAGTCCCCTTAGAAGTAAAGAAAACATAGATAACATTATCATAGCCTGCACATCAAACATATGACATTATGAAAAAATATAAAAAGATTTATTTATTTATTATATAATTAATAAGGTCTTATGTCATTAATATAATTATAAAAACAAACATTATACATAATTACCCTTATTAAGTCATAATTTAATTCCATAATCCTAAAAAATAATTAATATAATTATAAAATCAAACATTATAGATAATTACTCTTATTAAGTCATAATTTAATGCCATAAAACCCTAACAAATATTTAATATAATTATGACAACAAATATGATTAGATATAATTACCTCATTAATTATAAACAAATTACAAACATTATATAACCCTATTAGTTATTACCTAATCACTACTCTATGTAAAATAAAACAACTAGCAAGTAAAATCTTATTTTTTAACAACCTAAGTGAAGGAGTGGAATAAGGATTTGGAGTTGTTGAGCTAGAGTGGTGACATTATGCTAGTCAATGAAGTTTATAGCTGGTGGTGGTGATGGCAGTGACAAAGGTTGGACATTATGACAAAAACTGCTTTAGGAAATAGACAAAAGTGTAGTTATAAGTACAATTATCGTTGCCTTTTTATTAGGGCAATAAAGTTTATATCGTTACAAGAAGTGGGCCTGTAATAAGTATAAGGCAACATAATTTTTTAATTCAGCAATAAAATAAAAATGTTGCTTTAAGTTTTGACTAAGGTAACACATAAGTTTTAAACTATAACAACAACATTAAATAGATATTGCATCACTTTTAAGTCTTTATAAGGCAATAAAGTGAAATTTTTTAGGCAACAATTTATTCTTTCGTTACCAATATTATTTAATGTAAAATCAAACTCTTGTCATTATGTAGGCAACATCCATATATACATTAAAAGAAATATATATACATTAATGTAACTATCAAATGTGAATGACAAAAAACTACATTTATATATAACATATAGTTCATAAGGTCTTCTAAAATTCAATCTTTTAACATATTCAAAATACAAAAGCAAAAAATCATTAGCTAAAATATTCATCTACAATATTATCCTCCACTCCATATGGAATATAAGTGAATTAATATAAATACTAAATAAAACCAATATCTATGGATGATCCAAAACCCTTCACCAAGTACCTCCTTGTCCAATCCTAATCATCACCATCCTACAAAAAAAGAAAGAAAGAAACAAGTAGATTAGAATTATAAAACTACTATGCTCATAAGCATGTTGATATATCTAAGGAATGAAATACTAACTACATGTGAATATAGAAAATTATGATGTTTACTTGCACAAGAAGCTCATCATAACAGCGTAGACAAATTAGATTGGAAAAACATAAATTGAAACAAAAGGCATAATCAAGCGTTTGACTCGCAAAAGAAAAAGAACACACTAATATCAAAATTTAAATCTGTTAGAATTCTAGTGTCACTAAGGGAAGCTTTCCATGTGGTGTCAAAGAATATGCTACGGTATCCTATACCATACCTCCATCCTTGGCTCTAATAAATAAATTAGTATCGCATAATCTTGGATCCAAATCAAATTCACCAATCAGAAACAATAGACTATACTAGATAAATTAAGCCAAAAGTACATAAGAAGAATGGATGAACTAACCTGAATCATTTTCTGAACCACAAGTAAAGATAGTGCAAGGATATGATGTTTTATTAAATTTTCCATAATACGATTCTTAGCTACCAACAACTCTAACTAAAAAACAAAGCAGAATCAATCTTATCACCAAATCATGGCCAACCTCACTACCAGTAAATAAATAGGAATAGGCAGAAGCCTTATGCATTATATTTGTTCTAAAATAATAAGAGTAAATAAATATGTGAACATCAGATAAAAGGTAAAGATCTATAGATACCTTGATTAGGTAAGCTGAATTGGCTTTCAAATCTCCTTTAAATAGTCTTATATACAAAATAAGTGTAGAACTGCATCTTAAAGAAGTGGAAAATTACTCCATGAAATGACTAGTATATAGTATTGACTTGTCCAAAATAAAATTAGGCTAAGAAAGTCAATCATGATGAGAGAAAATTTTGACTTCATCAATACAATAATTACCAGATAAAATCAGGTAGCATATTCGGCACATAAGCAATGAAGTGATTTTCACTCAAGTTTTCATCTACATAATTTCATCATTTTTCACATTTAAGAATTACTTTATGAGAAGAAATCGATATACTTTTAACTTTAGATTAAATACCAAAAAATCATCTCATCTCTTTTTTCTTTTTTTTTTACAAATGAAACATCTACCTCTTATAAGAACCTTATATAAAACATCTAATTCCACTAAAACAAAGGATATCTTAGATTACAAAAATAAAATTTGCTTATACTATTATAAGGATTCTTACCATTTCCTAACCAATAAGGACAAAATGAAACAAAAATATGTCAATTCATTTTTAATAAGGATTTTAATTACAGAAAAGATCACTAGTTTGTTTGTTGTAAAAGAGAAATAAGTAATGAGAGTAATCTGTTACCTTAAAGCATGATGCGAACCACTACAAGAATTTGATTCAATAATAACGTTAACATCTACTTAAGACGAATCAGACAAGTTTAGTAGAGCCACTATTACACAATCATCACCTTTATTATTTCTCAACACGGTTTTCATGCACATAACTAAGATTAGATACATAACCATTCAATTTAGTTTCAGAACCCAGAATAAACATAACCATACCTTAGTGTGTAGCTTCATCATTTTCTTGTATTTCCATCAAATCATTTCTAAAACTGGTTCATCATAACCATCATAGTCACACACATGTTTTGCATCTAAAGGTATCTATTCAAACAAGTTAAGAGAACTTTTTAACTGGTATAAAGAGGGGTAAGTAAGAAGTGGTATCTCCTTTAGAGCCTATGCCTATTTACAATAATGTTTAGACTAATTTTAATTTAATTGAAGTATAATTCTAATTAATTAAATTTTAATTATAAATATAATTAATTTTAATTAAATACCAATTAGCCTTAAATAAGATCCAATATCTAATATTGGTCCTTATTTATTAAATATTTTATATTTGATCTTAAAATTTTTCAAAACTTCAAAATCAAATCCTACATGATTGAATGATCTTTTCTCTCTTGAATCATTCTCTGTATGTGACCTATTAGGTTCCTAAATATGTTAGTAATATATATAAATTATATCCCTAAATTGTATTTAGGATTAGATAAATTAATTATATCCATAAATTGTACTTAGGATTAGATAAATTAAACTCTTTTAATTTATTTTTATATCTTTAAATAAATAATTTATATTCATAGATAAGGATTATTAGCTAGCCATGCATCACGATCACCTAAATATTGTGAATGTCAAAGTGATTTTCACTGACATTTTTATGCATGATTTTTCTTGTATAATTCATTTCTTTTATCATAGACAATGTTCTGGTTATATATAAAGTATATAATTATGTATATTGTATTTGATTCTAATCATATTAGTTCTCTACCATTAGTCATTGATTATACTAACTGTATTTAAAAAGATATTTTCAATTTTTCATTCCACCTTTACCAAAGATTTCCCAGATCAATACTTATCAAGAACAATATAATATTCTCTCTTAATCATTTCAAAGTAAAGAATCCTATATTGATCACTCAAATACCTCTATATAGTTCATACTCCTATAATTAATAATTAAGCTACCATTGACTAGGATAGGACATAAGTAATATAAAAATATACAGTAATTCCTACATGAGATAATGTGGAGATCTTAAGGCAAAAGATCACTTATACAATTATCACAATAAGAATTTTCATATTCATATATTAGACATATGTTAGCAGTAATTATTAACAAAAAGAAGCAAAGGGGGGAAGAGTAAAGCAACGCTGATAAAAAAAAAAGGAGAAGGAAAAGGGGGGAGACATTTGAGACGACTAAAAACCAGTCACAAAAAAGAGGAGACTCAATAGCACATCAAGAAGGAATAATCTTAGAGAAAAGCAAGATTCCATCAAGATCAATTGATATGCATCTTGATTCAAGATTCATGAGATTTCATTATCTTTTTTCTTTATTATTTATAATGGATTTAATTAGCTTTGTTATGAACTAAATTTGTATATAGATTTAGGTAGAATGAACCCTAGAATTATGTTTTGAATTGATTTCTTTTATTTAATGAAAGATTCTAGTTCTTAAGAATTATTCATGTTTACGTTGTGTTGATTTGAGATATATTAGTGTTTTAAATCAATTTTGATTTTTGTACATTTAGTTAAAGAGATTACATGAAATAAAAGATTATAACATGAATAACAAGAGTTATATGGAACCTTACACATGGGACCATATAAATCTTCTAAGTTATAGTCAAACCTACCATAGGAATATATAAAATAAGTTAATGCTTTTAGAAAGTTTTAACTAGAAAGAAATTTTAATTAGTCAACTTAAGAATAAAGGTTTTATGTTGAGATAGAATATGGTTGTAACTTAAGAATTCCTACCAGTCCAAATAACTAGAGCTAATTCTTATATTAGGATAAATTTGTATTTAACAAGAATTTTAAGGTCTTCATCTAGATCCAATCCATTTATTAGCTGTTATATCTTTTCTATCACCTTAATTGATTACTCTTACTTGCCATTTTAGTCTTGATAATTTTTATTTTCTAATTTAATCACTCGTTATGTTATGTTAGATAATAGAAAATATGGTAAATTCTAGTAATTATAGTCTTCTTAGGACTTGACTCACCTAAACTATACTATAAAAAAATAATAGGTGCAGTTGCCTTTGAGATTATTTAGTATTATTTTGTGTTTCATTTTATTTATATAATTAAGTTTTGGCATCATTTTCAGTGACTATTATATTATGAAACCGTTATTTTTACTAATCTAATCTATTTTCTTTTCTTTTTACATTATTTTTTACTAAACCATAAATTTTTTTCTTTTTGTATTTAATTAGATTTTTAGCTCTTTTTCTTGATCTTATGTTTGTGGCTTATTTTTAGAATTTAGATATTTATTGTTACAAAAACCAAACACAATGGAAGGATGGGGATGACATTGTTCTATTAAAGATTATGGGCTAGATAGAGATAAATTTTTATTATTTTCGTTATTATACTAGATTGTGTGCATTAAGGACAACATAAACTTAAATGTGGAAGAGGGATTTAACAATTAGGCATATCAAATTTGTAACAATTAGGTTAAAAAGAAAAAAATATAAAAAATTTTAACTATGAGAGGATGTTAATCAAGATGATCCATTATGAGTTTGATTCTTATGGCGAGTTGATTTCTTTAGGTAAATAGTTATAAGCTTTGAAAATTGAGTTAATTTAAGTTTCCTCATTAATTTTCAAAATGGATACTTGATTTACACTATGAAACTTCTTGTATAATTTGTACATATAATTAAGTTAAATGTGAATTCTTTTTAAGAATTTTCATTATCCTTCATGAAAAATAACAAAATATAAAAATATATGTGAATAAGTAAGCATTGAATAAATTCACTTATTTGCTTCAAACCAAATAGAAAGATTACAGTTAAAGAATGGTGCTAGAATCTATTTCAAACAATGACCTAATTGAGTAACTAAGAGTATTCATGATAAGGAATTTACTCTTATATCAAAAGGTTTTATGACTTTTAAAATAAGCTTTTAAATGATCTTATATTTTTATTATTTTGTTTTCTTTAATAAAGGGTATGAAAAATGTTTGAAAGTTAAAATATCTTTCTCATATAAGTTTACTTTACACACTTGGTTGAATTATATGAATTATGTTGAAGTTTTAAGAATTGTAGTGTAAATCGAATTAATTAGTGACCAGATGTAAGAAGTTAAATGCCTAAAAACTTGATCAACTTTGTAATTAAGTGAATAATGGAGAGTGTTGACTGATGTCTTTGATTGTTAAATGCTTTTTAGTGCTACTTCTTATTTAAGTTAAGAGTAATAAAATTTAGTTTGTTGAAGAAAAGTAAATACTTAAGTGTGGGAGAATTTGATATATACTAATTTTACTATATTTTTAGTATGATTTTGAGACAATTTGGTGTGTGGTTTAATGATTTTTTATATATCTTGCTACTTAATTAAGCTTATATTTTACTAAAGCCTTGTTTTAGCTCTCTAATGAAGAAGGAATGAATTTAGTGAAGTCTGAGTTGAGTTAGAGTGAATATCATATGATTTTAGAAGAAGGAATCAAAATATGGCACTAACTAAGACCCATTTTTTTAACATAAGAGAAATAAAGGGAAACAGGGACTTATGTTTAGCAACACGAGACTAGCAAAGATATGTATTTAACCTACATTTTATACTAGATCATTTTTTAAAAATGTTTTGTCAAAAGTGACACTGGACTAATACGAGACCATGTTAGACTCATATTAGTAGTAATTGTTATTAAAAAGAATTTGAGAAGAATGTGATGTAATATGGAGACCTATAGTATCTCATGTTTGATCAGTGTTCGATGAATTTTTTAGTATTTTATGATAAAAAGATGAAAAATGGGAAAAGGAAGGAGGAGAGATGCTTGGGAGGAACAAAATTTAGTCTAGAGGAGACTCAAAAGCAAATCAAGTCAAAACAATTTTAGAAAAAAAATGATTCCATGAAGATAAATCAAGAGACTTCAATATTTAAAAGTCGTGAGGTTTCATTCATTTTCCTTTTTTATTGTTCATTGCTTTTATGTATTTTTTAAAATAAAAATAATATATATTAAATTATAGTAGAAGCTAGTACTCGATCCTAAACAAAGATCATACAATTATAGACAAAAGAGGCTATCCTACTCAGTATGTACAACAAATACAAAATATACATCATATTAACCACATTTCCTTAAGTTGTTAGCTAATTGTAGATTGCTTTCCATTGGCTATCAGGACCGATCTAAACATGTTGACAATTTGCTCGGCAAATTCACACTTATGCTGCTCCTTATTCTTGTGAAGTCTCTAATTCCTTTCTCTCCAAATATAATAAATTACCATATGAAATGAAGTCTTGATGAGTATGTTATTCCTTTAACCTATCCTAATGCATCTAATGATAGTGTTCAATATCTCATACAATGTAAAGTTGAAGCTTACGAGTTGTATGATATTAAAAATTCTACTCCACACTAATTTGCTATAGCTACATTCAAAGAACAAATGGTTTCTGCTTTCATTCACTTGTTTACATAGTACACATAATGGATCATACCTAGGAAACCGTTTTGTGAGTAAGTATTCTAGTTTTCAATTTCTCATCAAAGGAAGAAAATATGAAAATTTGGGTTTACCCGAAGTGATAGGCACCCCCAAAAATTTTAAAGGAGTATCCTATAGTTAAAACCTGACCATATTGTTAATCCATCAGGATTTCGAACATCAAAGGGCACATACAATCCACTCTTCTGCTCATTTATCTCCATCCCTGACCAATAAGAAAATAGTTGGACCACGTTCAGTATCATCCGAATAGCCTGAGGTTCAGCCTTGTATAATAGTATTGCATCATCTATATAAAGCAAATATAAAATCTTCAACTCCCTACATTTGTAATGATATTGGAACAGTCCATTACTTTCCATAAGTTTGGAAAAAAGTCTAAAAAATCCTTCCATTGCTAAAGGGAAAAAGTAAGGGGAAAGCGGATCCCCTTGCATAATCCCTCTACTATTTTTAAAAGGTCTCAAAGGTTTCCCATTCAGTAATACACTCATTGAGGTTATTTGAATACGTTGCATTATTCACTTTTAAAATCTGACAGGTAGTTCAATAGCTTCTAGGCAATCTTGTGTATATCTAATCTAATGGTATCATATGCTTAAAACAAGTCTATCTTGAAAGCACAACTCTTTATGTGTTTACCATAATGATACTCACCCAATAACTCCTGCAAAATCAACATATTGTCATCGATACTTCGCCAACGTAAAAATACCTCAGACAAAACTATTCTCAATCTATCTACTAGTAATTTCAAAATTATTTTATAAAACATCAAATAATAAGAAATTGATCTATAATTAAAAATCATCATAGGTTTATCCTTCTTAGGGACTAGGCAAATCAAAGTATGGCTTACCTCCTTCAGTATTGAATTAGAGGAAAGGAACTTCAGCATCGTATCAATTAGGAAAGGGCCAGCGATGTCCTAATTTTTTTAAAAAAAACTAATAAAGTAATCATCAGGCCAAGGAGCCTTCGAACTGTTGAGACTAAATAACACCTATTTCACCTATTGAGAATTGAAAGGGGTATTGAGCATCTCCAAGAGTGACTGATTTTGAATGAACTCCGGAACATTTTTCACCCCAAAACCTATCTACTGAACTTCAAACCTTCTCATTAGATTTATGAAGTGGCTATGAAGTGGCCTTTGATATAATCAGATAACTCGTGCTAATCATTTATAGTGTTTACCCACCTCATCCTTCAATTCAGTAATTGTATTATTGTTCCTCCTCGTCAACAAACTCGCATGGAAAATCTTAGAGTTAACATCCCTATCTTTATGCTACATCTATCTTGTTTTTGTTTCATAATAGAATTATGCAGTTTTAGCTCTTCCTAGTAATGCTTCATCCTCTCTGCTTCAACCCTCCTTAGTCCCACATTATAAGGATCTTGATAACACTTATGCTGAACACCTGCTAATGCTTTCCTCAGCTCTTTTAGGTCCTAATAGCGTCCCTTACTGAATTTCTTAATAGCTACTTTTACTAACTTCAATTTCTACATAAGCTGAAAAGATTTATAACCTTACACCTCCTGCTCCCAAACCTTGCTAATTAAGGCCATAAAAACCTCTACTTGAGTTAATCCGTTGAAAATTTTGAAAGGAGCTCCTATTCTTATCCCTACACACATCTGTTGTATCAGGATATCATCTTGATAACATTTGCCTCTATAATATCATAATTATACTAGCATAAAATTCTGCCATTGTAATGATATGTATTATTAAAGATAAACTTTCATTTAGCGCCTAAAAAAACCATACGTCTCTGATCAGAAAGGGTTTTTTATTCTGGTCTCTAGAAAACCCACTTAAAATAGGTTTTGTCTCATCTACAACTTCCTTTACCATCATCTTCTTACAATGATCATTTAAACCCCTTGTATTCCATACTAGTATAGTCATCTAAGGGGAAAACCCTTTAGATTTAGCCATCCTTCGTACAAACTTCCTTCTATTATAACTAGGTGTAACAAAACTCCCATCCATTTGATCATTCTACTCTACTATTTGTATTGATACTTTAGGATTATCCTCCAAATCTGCCACAGCATGACCTAACTCCCCATTGCCTTACTCATTGCATTGTCATCATGCTCCATAATAATCTTACTGTTTGTTGCCTAACTTTGTTCATTAATATTTATCAGTTTTCTACCAGTATCTTCCCCTACCTCTATTTCATCAGAAATTTAAGTCTGAGCCTTATCTAGCCTAGCCTCATTATTTATCTTCTATATACATATACTTCCTTCTGCTCCTCCCTTTTGTTTTGCATTTTCAACAGTTTTAGTAGGACTATTCAAACTCACCTTCTACTCCATTACAGTATTCTAAAGAATTTCAGGTACCTTACCTTGCTTGTTAGAGCCCAGATCTAATTCTACTAATTCCTCCTGCCGACTTGATTTGAACTTTCTCCCTATAAGCCTCAATTCCTTAGTAACATTCTAAAGCTTCCATAGATAAGATACCTTGATGTTAGCCTTATCCATTTCTCGTGTTAGCCCAATCTCATTATGCGTCTCAATAAGGAATGAGAGAGCCTTTCGAACGACATAAAAGGAGAAAAGAGTGTTTCTGGAAGCACTGCTTTTGTACTCACCTCTACATACATTTTTTCATAGCTAATCCTTTCCATACTAAAGGCTTGAGCATCTATGCATATTGGCTTCCTTATGGAACTCACTATAAAGCTTAAACCTTCCACTGTCTATAGCTCCAATGGCAAGTTGTGAAACTAAATCAAAATGGGGAACAAATCAATTTTATTTCTGTTAACCACCATCCTAGCTTCCATTTTTGCACAAACATAGGTTGACCACCAATGTGCTATGGCCTCAGTTCTAATAATTCATCCAAGTTACTATCTAACGTAAACTTTAACAAAATTGTTCTATCCTCCATCAACATTGTTCTCTCCAATCCTTTCCTTCCCCTCTTCGATTTAACCCATAAATGATTACTAGGAAATGCAGGCCTTTTATTCCAAAAAGATCCTACCAAGGTTGCCGACCACGCCCTCTCTCTAGCCTTCAGTATTTGTATTTCCAGTAGGGGAATCATTGGGAAATGCTAAAAAAATTTCACCCATCTCCTTATTTTCCTGTGACAGGCCCTCCATAGAGGGAGCGTGTCTACCATCAACCTCTATTCATACTACAAGAGCGAAAACTTTTTCCAAAATTGAAACCAAACAAGGGTAAAAAGGTAAAAGCCAAAGAGAGATGACATAGCATATAAGGAGAATTATATTTTGAATTGATTTCTTTTATTAAATAAAATATTTTAATTCTTAATTATTAATGTTTACATTGTGTTGAATTGAGATATGATGTTGTTTTTATTCAATGTTAAATTTTTTTACCTTGATATTAAGAGATTATATGTATAAATAGATCAAAACATGAATAATAAAAGTTACATGAAACCCTAGATATAGGACTATATAATCTACTAGGTTAATGTCAAACCTATCATGGGAATTTATAAAGCAAATTAATACTTTCTTAGGGTTTTGATTAAAAAGAGATTTCAATCAATCAATTTAAGAATAAGGGTTGTATATCTCAAGGAAGAATATAGTTGCAACTTAAGAATTCATACTAATATAACTACCTGGAGTTAATCATTAAATTAGGATAAATTCGAGCATAGGAAAAGCTTTATATGGATTCTTTATTTAGATTTTATTTATCTATTGAATATCTCTTATTTGTTATTTTATTTTTCGTAACCCCTTTTTCCATTTAATCAATCATTAAGTGAGATTAAATAATCAAAAGATGATCAGTACTAGTAATTATATTCCTTATGGTATTGACACTCAGCTAACTTAAACTATGTTAAAGTCACCGACCTACTTTCTCCATTAGTCTAGATTATTCCATGATAGTCTAGAATTAGCTTAAGACTAACCACTACTTGAGAAGCTAATAGAATTTTGATTAAAATCATAAAGTTTCTTAAACTTCAATCACCGACATACAAAACCTATAAATATAGGCGTTGGTCATTTATTTTTAGTACAAGTGATAAGTGCAAAAATAATGAGTGCAAGTGTTAAGTGAGTGAGTGACATAAGTAGGAGTAGAAATTTGAAAATTTGTCTATTGTATATATACTAAATTTTTACTTAGTGTAAAAAATATTTTCCTATCATCTAATATAGTCCACATTGGTCATTTATTTTTAGTGCAAGTGGAAAAGGTAAAAATAATAAGTCCAAATGTTATGTGAGTGAGTGACATAATTAAGAGTGAAAATTTGACAAATTTATGTCTTATAAGTGTACTAAAGTTTTATTTCGTGTAACAAAAGTTTTCTTGTCATTCAATTTAGTCCTCCAGGTATTCAATAAGCAGTATCAGAGCAGGCATCCAAGGACTAACTATCAAGTGCATCGTGATTTTATGATCAAAGATTATGATGTGACAAGGTATAACTAGTATGTAATTTAGGACTGTGAACAACTAGTATGTAATTTAGGACTATGAAGTTTTTTCAGTATGGGATCAAACTTACTTGGTTAATTAAAGGACATAACCAAGTCATTATAGCTGATATATTTACCTTGGTAAGCACTCTTAAAAAGCCTAATAATAATTATTATTATAGTACTTAGAGTACTTATATGCAATTCTACCTACAAAATCAAGATTTGTAGGAGATTATTGAAAGCAGCAAAGCATCATCTATGATAAAATAAGATGATTTTAAAAGGTAAAAGATTAGGGTTGGTAAAGTGATGTATGCTTTCTTAATCTTAGTATAGGATGAATCATTGAAATGTATTAAAGATGCAATGGCTCTTAAGAAGGCTTGAGACACTCTTTTTGGAGTACTTATAAGAAAAAAAAAAATGGTTCCAAGCTTTAGTAACCCAAGAATGGATTACTTTCAATCTTTTAATGAGAAATGAAGGTGAGTGAATACTTTACTAAAGTTAAAACTTTACATAGAGAAATTTCGAAGTTAGATCTTAAAAAATAAAATCACTAGAATGAGAATGAGAAGAATTTTAATCCATAGGCTGCATCTTGACTTTAATGCACTTGTCACAATAACCTTTGTGTTAGCAAAAAAGTTAAATTTTAGTGAATTGGAAAATATATTAGCCAACCAAGATGCTTTAAATAAACAAATGTATAAAGTCTTAATAAAAATAAAGATCAAGATTTTTAGTAATTAAAAAAACAAAGACCTAAAAGTTGCAAGATCAATAGGTGGGGAAAATCTAAAGAAGATCAAAAAGTAGGCAACATAGAAGGAGTTAGCAATAAAGACGTGCTTCTAATAACCATGACCAAATGAAAGAAATTACATAGTATCACAAGAATAATCAATGTTTTATTTATGGTAGAAAAGTCCAATACTCTCAAGATTGTCAATATAAGAAAGCAAAAGAAAAACAAGCACTTATCATGGTGGGTGATAAATGTATTAATTAAAATAAAGATTAGATAGTAGATTTGGTATTATAATCATATAATAAGAGATAAAAAGAATTATTGAACATGAAAAAATATAAAAGGGAGCTATTTGTTCTCATTGCAAATAACTTAGAGCTACATCTCACTCACGTTGGCAAGATAATAAAAAGGCCTTGATATAATTCAAAATAAGTGCAATTAGAGAATATGTTTCATATACTTGGGATGAAGAAGAATTTGATATAAATTTCGTAAATAACATCCTTGGTAATTATGTAGTATTTAGATTGAAGGAAGCAAACACTAATTAGTGATTATCAATATATGATAATCTTTATTAATGAATTCTCAAGGTGTGTATGGGTGTGTTTTATAAAGTAGAAATTATAGGCATTAAACAAGTTCAAGGAGTTTAAATAAATGGTTGAGAAAGAACTTGATTGAAGGATTAGATGTGTTCATACTGATAATAGAGGCAAGTATACTTCATACGAGTTCTCTAGGTATATATAAGAGTGGAAGATATCATGCCAATTGACTTATCCTAATACTCCTTAACAAAATGGAGCAATGGAAAGAAAGAATAGGCACCTTGTTGAGACATGTAAAAGCATGTTACATGTGAAGGATGTTCTGCCTCAATTCTAGATAGAGTGTATGGAGAGTGTCAAACACATCATTAATAGGTTACTATAAACATCATTTGGATCAATTTCACCATTCGAGAAGTTGTGGAATATAAAACCCATTGTGAATCATTTTTAAATTTTTTTGGTTACATGTATTATGTTTTCATTCTTGTTCATTTGTGAAGAAAATTTGATAACAAAGTAATAAGGTGCATCTTTTTAAGTCATAATAATCAAAATTGGAGTGGAAATGTTGTGATCCAATAACTAGAAGGTGTTATATTTCAAAAAATGTAATATTTAATAAGGCTTCATCTTAGTGGCCTCCTCATGAAATGGTTTTACCTAATTCAAAGGAAATTAAGAAGTTATAAGAAAGGCTTGAAGAAGATCAATTGATAGAAAAAATCACTTAAAATGTGGAACTAATAGAAGACAATATCAGTTGAAATTCACCTAAAAAGATTTAGTCTCCATGTCGCATAGAAATGCATCATCAAATACCTAAAGAAGCATAACCAAATTAACCTAGAGAGATTTAAGAATTTAAAGAAGTTATATAATATGGGCCACATTTACGAAGGATGAAAAGAAAACACAATAAAAATCCTAAATATGCTAATGTAGCACTTGTTAAGTATGACAATACAAAAGAACTTGCATCTTATGAAGAAGAATCCATAAATAAGAAGTGGAGAAAGGCTATAAAAGAAGAAATAAATGCCTTAAAAAAATGGGACTTGAGATTTAATGCCTAAACCTAAAGATGTGAAGTCAATTTCTTATAAATGGCTTTATAAAGTAAAGAGGCATCCTAATGGATCATTTGAAAGATACAAAGCTTGATTGGTGGCTCAAGGATTCTCACAGAAGTATGGACTAGACTATGATGAGACATTTATTTTAATTGCAAAGGTTATAATGGTATATGATTTATTAGCCTTTGTTACTTATAAGCAGCTTTAGTAAATAAATGTGACAAATGCTTTCCTATATGGTGAGTTGGATTGAGAAATATACATGGAGTAGCCTTAAGGTTTTAAGATGAAGACTCATCCTAGCTATGTATACAAGCTAAAATGGATCAAAGTAAACACTAACAGCTTGGTATAGGAAAATAGTAGAGTTCTTAATCCAAAATGGTTACATAATGGCACTAACTAGTTATAACGTATTTGTGAGAGCTAATGTTGAGAACTTGGCTATAATATTGGTCTATATGGATGACCTTATCATCAGAGGTAATGATATTGCTAAAATTGATCAACTTAAACCTAACTTGTTAGCATGTCTACAATTGAAATATTTGTAAGAGTTAAACCATTTTCTTGGTCTTGAAGTTGAGCATACAAAGGACGAACTTTTTTAATAACAACACAAGTATACTAAGTTTTTGTTAAATAAATATTTGATGCTAGAGTGTAAGCTTCTTAAAACTCCAATAGAGGTACAGATAAAGCTATACTCTACTAAAGGAAAGCATTCAGAGGATGCTATAATGTACAGACAACTAGTTGTTAGTCTAATCTAGCTCACACTCATAAGGCTAGACATATCATATACAGTGGATTTGGGAAGCAAATTTATGTAAAATCCAAAGAATTCATATTTAGAAGTTTTTCAAAAAATTCTAAGATATAGTCATGTCACTATTAGTTATGATATATTGTACAAGAAAGAAGGAAAGAGTGAGGTTAGTGGATATTGTGATGTTGATTATATTGGAGATCATAACACAAGGCATTTGACTACAAGTTATATGTTTAGTTTTCAATCAAAATATATCTCCTGGTGCAACAAAAGATAATCAACATTTTCCTTATTGAGTATCGAGGCATAGTACAAAGTAGCAACAATAATAACTCAAGAATGCATATAGTTACAATGCAATAATCAATTAGCTAACTTAATTGAGAATTTAATACTCCATATGAGAACTAAACATGTGGAAGTACATTATCATTTTGTGCAAGAGAAAGTCTTGCATGGAGAAGTTAAGATGCAATATGTGAAGAATAAAGACCAAGTTGTTGACATCTTCACCAAAGGAATTAATGGTCGAAAATTTAGAGACTTTAAAAGGCAACTTGGTATTATAAGTAGACAAAGATACAGAGAGAGCAGTCATAAAGGCGGAGTGTAAAAGTTAACGACCTATTCTCTCTATTAATTTAGATTATTTCATTATAGTTTATAATTAGCTTAGGAATAAATATTACTTCAGAAGCTACTAAAAGTTTATTTCATTATCAATCATAAAGCTTCTTAAGCTCCAATCACTGACTTATCAGGCCTATAAATAAAACCACTAATCATTTATTTTTAGTATAAGAAAAAGGTGCAAAAATAATGAGTGCAAGTGTTATATGAGCGAGTGACATAAGTAAGAGTGAAATTTTGTCAAATTGTGTGTTGTATATATTCTAAAGTTTTACTTAGAGTAACAAAAATTTTCTTGTCATGCAACATAGTCCTCCATATATTTATCAAACTCTACTATAGAAAATAATAGATGCACATCTCTTAGTGTTTCTTTAATATTATTTTGTATTTCATTTTGTATATATCACACCGAAACATAATGTGTACTAGTTTTTACACTCTAATAATGTCCAATATCAATAAAACAATGATTAAGAATAATTTAGAGATAATACATAACTGTAATATGCATCTCATTATTTTATCTGCAACATACATTTATCTCATAGACTTTATTTTATAGACCATTTAATTAAATAAATATGTATAACATAAATAATGAATTAAATAATTATATCATATAATCTATACTAATTGATTGGTTGTAAGGAATAAACTAATAAAAGATTATCTGTTAAGAGGTGGTAAGAGTTAGACTTACTTGCTATTTTTAACTTTGACTCAGTAGGACATAGGTATTAAAGAGGATAAGGAAAACCAGGCAAAAGTTTATGAGATTTACTAATAATATTACAAATGTAAAGAAGTTTTTTTTAGAGCCCATATATAACTTTAGGGTTCCATTATCTTATAGCTCAAATAGAACAGCTTTCATAACAATATAATTCCCTTTTAAGACAACCAAATGTTAAGTATAAGTTAAATTTTTATGATGAAAATTCCCATTTTTCTAATTTATATTTCATTTTAACATTTTATATTTTTAAAATAAATTTGACAGGTTACAAAAATATTCCTAATTAATTTTTAAATAATAAAATTATTTATTCTAATAAGATTTTCGTTAACTGAAGCATATGTTGTACTTTTTTGTTAAGAGCTTGTCTAGTCCTAGTATAATAATTAAACTAGTCCTTTAACTCGTTTAAATATAGAACTGGAATATGGTTTCAAAATAAGTTAGTCAACCATTTTAAATGTTATATGAAAGTGGATAGATACTGATCGTGTTGTTTGAGCTTTAAAATTTATAAGCCCTCAAATACCGCAAGCGCACAGGTTGCGATTGTAGTATAAAAGGTGTTGATCCCACGAGGAGGGGGACTATTCTAATTCTATGTTATTTAAGGCCAACAATATATGAAACTCAAAATAAACAATGCAACAAAAAATAATCACAGAAATTGAATTCAACCACTTAACTCAGAAATTAAACACGAAGGAATTAAGAATTGAGCAATATGCAATCACAATAGAAATCAACCTAAGAAATTTACCAATTTATGAGAAAGGGGAGTTTCCTTCTCATTAATGTTAACCTAACCAATTATGCATCAATGGAGTGTCGATTCTAGACTGTCCTAGGGCTGATTACTCTCTCTTGAGTTAGAACCATTAAAACCTAAATTATAAACCCTAATCAGATTATGGAATTTGCAGTCTCTCAATTCACAAATTATCCAAAACCTAATTAGATCTGAAGCACTCTAATAAACTATTGGAACATCACACAAGATCTCTCTCCATACAACTACCAATATGATTTATTATGGTTTTTATTAAATCACCTAACTCTCATTAATTCGATTTAATCATTTTTCATTCAATTCACCCTCTTAGTTTATTACCGAATTATGCAAAAACTTAATTAAATCATGACATTCATCTAAATAACAAAATCAACTAAATTATCATTAAATCAAAATGAAATCCCGAAGGAGAATTTAGAACATCATCAATATTCTAAATCATATCATCATACTTTCCATCTTAACTCTATACATAAATAAAATCAAAATGAAAAGGAAAGGAAATACAACTTGAAATGGACAATGGAAGGCAGCGAGGATGAAAAACCTCCTAATTTGAGAAGCACATCGAGTCAACTTTGTCTTCCTCTTCCTTCTTCCTCTTTCTTTCTCTCGATATTCTCACCTTAGGGTTTCCACAGTGGTTGTATGGAAGCTCTCCTTTTCTTTACCTCTTTATGTTTTTTTTTTATAATTCTTTATGATTTGGTTAACCCTAGGAATTTTTCGGGGTCCGAAAGGTCTAAAAGTCCATCAAAACATGAAGTTCATGAATGTCTATTTGTCTACCCAACATAGACCACGACCGTGGCCTTGCAGACTATGATCGTGGCTCACATTCGAGCCTTCTGTCATGATCATGGCATACAAGCCACAATCATAGGCCATTCCTTAAATTTCTGTCACGATCATTGCATGTAGGCCACGATCGTGGGCCAAACCTAGAACTTCTATCACGATCTTGGCCTACCTTCCACGATCGCAAGTTGTGTTATGGCCCGAATTTCCTTTGAAACTCCTCCGCTCTTCAATATTGACCCTGAAACACTAGCAAACATATTAAGGTACCTCAAAAACATACAATTTAAACTCAAAGAATTGTACTAACCCATAAAACACTAAAAACACAAATAAATCACAAATTAACACAATTTTAACCTAAATACATACCAAATGATCGAATTAACGGCTAAACAAATATCAAACTATACCCTAAAATAGATGCAATTTACACTTATCACATCCCCACACTTAAACGTTTGCTTGTTCTCAAGTAAACAAAACAATAAGCAATCACAAAATCACAAAGCACACATTGCAACAATGAGACAATGGCTTCAACTTCATGAAACAAATTTAATTCTAAACATAATCATTCAAGTTCTTCTAAATCATTAACATGCAAAATCCATGTCTAGGAGCGCTGGACTAAATATACATATTAATCAAAACTTAAATGTCAAGTTTATTCACCCCTTTCAATTGTACACACACATTAATAATTATTTAGCCATTCAAAATTTGTAATTAATCTTAAGAACTTTTATGAAAAGTTAAGCTACTTATAAGTTTGGCAAGTTTTTATTAGAAAACATTTTTTATTACTTTTTATGGACATGGATCTAGTTTTTTTACAAGGAGGCAAGCATTGGTGATGAATGTTAATCCGATTACTCGACTAAGTCAAGTTTTTATTAAGTTGGATGGTTGGAATATCATTGTAGCCTTTTGATGCGAAGGCATGCATTTTTTATGTGAGACGATCTGATTACTCAGCTACATCACATTCTCAATTGGCTACTTGCTCTATTTATATCCCGAAGGCCAACGGAATAGTTATTTCTTTTAATTTTACAAACACTCATTTTTTATTTATTTAATGCCTACCTTGTTGCTTTAGCTACTCGTTTTCGTGAAAAAAATATTAGCTAAGTTACTTAGTTGAAAGACCTAAAATTATGAATGACTGTGACAACTTATAAGGTGATAAACTAATACTAACACCTACTTAAATTGCATATTTTAGCCAAAGAACTCAGATCACAAATTTTGTGAGCTAAAAAATCTTCACAACCTAATAGATTATGTTCCAAATTAAATCGATTTCATTCCATCTAACTCATCGACACATTCACAAAATTTATAGTATGTAACCTAACTCACTAATATAACAATATGCAAAATTCACTCTCAAACCAAAACACACAACCCTCTCCATACTTGAACAACACATTGTCCTCAATGTGAGAAGGAGACAAACAAACACACATGGAAGGAAATAACATAAAACAAAGCAAAAACTAAAGTTCAAAGAAAAAGGGTTAGAAACAGAACCTTACGATGATGTGGACGATGATGGTGAGGGACTGAGAATAAATCTGCTGGATGCTTGAGATTGTTGTCTTATCTTAGAATTGCTTAAAGAGAGCAAAAGTATTAGTGAACCTAGATCAATTGAAATTATTAAAGTTTTATTTAAAATTCAAAACAACTCTAACTACAATTTCAATCGAACTACTAAACGTGCTAATTTATGGTCATTAGCTTGACCTTATATCCATAGAGGCATCTTTAATTGTTCAAACAGAAGGAAATCACTTTCTTGTCCTTAGGAATCACTCCACCAAGATATAGTTTGCAACGATGCTCGTTGACCTTAAAACTTTCCTTGTTAGCATTTTCTAATTTGAGGGCTCCATGATCGAAAACTTTAATAACTGTAAAAGATCCACTCCATCTAGATTTTAGCTTCCCTAGACACGGCCTCAACCTTGAACTATATAGCAGCACTATGTCTCCTACATTAAATTCCTTTTTCTTAAGATGAGAATTGTGTCATTTCTTTACCTTTTTCTTGTATAGTTTGGCATTTTTCTTGTATAGTTTGGCATTTTCGTACGCATTGTAATGAAATCTTCAAGTTTGTCTAGTTGTAAAAGTCATTTTTTGCATTGTTGCTTCCAATTAAAATTTAATGCTTTTATCTCAGTACGCTCGATGTTCTAGTTTGACTAACAAATTACAAGTTTTTTTGCATACAAGGCTATAATTGTTTTTTTTATGGGTGTCTTGAAAGTAGTCCTATAGGCCCATAAGGCATCATCTAGCTTTATTACCCAATCCTTCCTAGAGCTATTGACAACTTCCACTTGGCCACTAGTTTATGGATGATAAGGAGTAGCAATGCGATGGTGCACTCCATATCTTTTTAGGAGGGCATCAAAAGATTTGTTACAGAAATGTGTACCTCCGTCACTTATTAATATTCATGGCACTCCAAACTGATTAAATAACCGTTTGATGAACTTTTGAACAGCCTTTCCATCATTGGCTAGAGATGCCACTGCTTCAACCCAACATGAGACATAATCCACCCCACTAAAATGTACATGCTCCTCATTGAGGACAAAAAAGTCGATGCCCCATACATTGAGGACTTCCACTTCTAAAATGTTGGATAAAGGCATCTCATCTCTTTTGGAGATGTTACTTATTCTCTCATCTCTTTTGGAGATGTTACTTGTTCTCTAACACTGATCGCTTTATGCCACGGAAGTATGAGCATCCTTAATGGTCGTGGCCAACAAATTCCACTCTCGAGTATCCAAGCTGTCATTTTGTTAGCTCCATAATGACCAGCATATTAACCATCATGACATTGCTTTAAGATATCCAACATTTTTTTCCTTTGGAACACATTGTCGCATTAACCCATTAGTGCATGTTCTATATAAAATTGTCTCATCCCATAAATATCAGGTACACTCATGTAAAAATCTCTTTCTTTGATGATATGATAAATTAGAAGGAAGCTTACCACTGGTAACATAATATGCGATATTGGCAAATCATAGTATAGCCAGAATTTTAAGCAACATCAGGATTTCATCAAGGAAATTCTTATTAATATCTTCACTTGGCTTGCTTTCCCCTTTTTCCAATCTTGATAAGTGGTCTTTAACCACATTTTTTCCCCTTTTATCTCTCACTTCTATATCAAATTCCTGTAAGAGTATCACCTAGCAATTAAGTCTTGGTTTTGCATCCTTCTTGTTAAAAAGATATTTTAACATTGCATGATCGGTGAATACGATTAACCATGATCCCAGGAGGTATGGTCAAAATTTATCACTTGCAGACACTACTGCAAGTAATTTCTTCTCTGTGGTGGTGTAATTAAGCTGAGGTCCTGTAAAGCTCTTATTGCTATAGTAGATCGCATGCAACCTTTTATCTTTCCTTTGGCCCAATACAAAACCTATAGCTTGGTCTCTTGCATCACACATAACTTCAAATGGAAGTGTCCAATCTAGTGGTGATAGAATTCATGCTGACATTAGTGCCTCCTTTAGATTGTTGAAGGCAGCTTATTATCAAACAAAAAGGGCACATCTTTGGCTAACAGGTTTGTCAAAGGTCTTGCAATTTTGCGAGAATCTTTGATAAATCGACGATAAAATCTTGCATGACCTAACAATCCACACATACCTTTTATATTGCTTGGTGGTGGGAGTTTCCCTATAACTTTTTTTTTTTTTGCTTTGTCCACATCAAATCCTTGGTGTGAGATTTTATGCCCTATCACTATCCCCTCTTGCACCATAAAATGGCATTTCTCCCAATTCAGCATTAAATGTGACTCTTCATATCTTTGAAGCACTCTATGCAAATTGGTTAAACACTTTTCCAAAGAGTATCCAAAAATTGAAAAATCATCCATGAACACCTCCATTATATCTTCGATCATATTAGCGACGTTAGACATCATACATTTTTCAAATATAGTCGGGGTGTTGCTGTTGGTTTATGCCCTACAGCCAATCGCTTTGGTTGTAGTTTAGTGACAAATTATTTCAAAGGCATTCTTTATCTTGTACATGTTTAGATGTATATGATAAAGTCCATGGGATAATTATACATTGCAAATGAAAT
>JAOQMP010000005.1:13677191-13689514 GCA_027563575.1 Erythroxylum pedicellare
AGTTTTTTATGGAATGCATTATGCTCAATATTTAGTTCCAATGTTCAATCACCCAATTCGCATATATTAAGTCCTATTTCATTTATTTCTAGGTGGTTGAAAAGTTTCATACACATTCAAAAAGGTTTAGATAAGATTCGATAAAAATCAAAAACAAAAATAAACTCAAAACAATGCAATTTGAGCTAAATCCTAAAGTGATCTAAAAATAGGCAAACTATCAGTCCAGAAAAAAAATCACATGACAGAGTCCAGTTGTTCCTTAATATTCATATAGAAAAAGTCAAAACTAGTTTTCATAGTCTTCTAGACATTTATCCTTCTATGCCTTTAGTTTTAAAAACACCAAAGATTAGGCCATTTGGACTTCTAACATACGAGTTATAGGCTAAATATCACACGCTACTCCAAAACAGGGGCAGCATCAGGTCACCATTTTCTATCCTAATTTCCAATGTCATATAGCTAGAATTAATTTAGAATCCCTTCTAGATATTTATATTTCTGTGGCTTACTTTTCCTATACAACTGAAATCACCTAATTTAAAGGTTTGTAAGTTGATTGATGACCCAAACAAGGTGACTGGTTTAACAAACCTAGACAGAATTCCAGTATACAATAATCTCTTGTCATATTCAACCAATTCTATATATGATAACACCAAAATAGCACCAAAGTATCACCCTAGAAACCATTCCACATCCAAATGAATCCTTTTTCACATTTAGATGTACATAATTATATAAATTAATTAAGTGAAGTCCTAAACCTTAAAATTAGTAAAGTAGTTCTTCTAGTGCTTTTCCTTCCCTTCCTCTTTGACTTTGCTTGAATCACCAAGTGAAAAATGATGGGATGAAGAAGGAGAAATGGAGAGGAGAAATTTTTTAATTTAAGCTATCAAAGTGTCGTCCATCTCCCCTCTCCTTATGCCTTATCATGAATTTTCTAGTCTTAGACACATGTTTCAATCCCATTAGACCATATGCCACAATCCTATTGGACCATGTGTTACAATCCCATTAGACCACATGTTACAATTCCATTGAACCATGTGTTAAAATTCTATTGGACCATGTGTTACAATTCTGTTAGACATATATGCTTTAAATTTATTGGGCCATGAGTTGACTTTAGGAAATTTGCATGTTAGTCCTTCTTCTTCCTTTAATTCCCTCATTATCCTATAATCTTATTAATTTATTTCATTCCCCTATGTCTTAATTTTCTAATGGAATAAATTTCATGCAATTTGGTTAATTATATTGGAAGTTATACCCCAAAAACTACAGGTTGTTGGAAAACAAGGACAATAGCCAGAACTCAACTTTAAAATAGAACTCAAAACTCTTAAAGGCAAAATCAAATTTTGGTTCCTTCATGAAAGTTTTATATCTATGTCTCTAGTTTAATCTCCAATTAAAAGTATTCAATTTGGAGGTCTACAGACCAATATATGGCCAAATTACAGAAATATATTCAATGGAACCTATCCATTTAGCGATGTACAAATCCCAAATCAACTAACTTCGGTCTTATCATACAAGAACAACAAAAAATACATCCAATTTAACCAAAATCATCCCGTTTACTTATGATATACTTATTTTATCAATTCCCCTCACATCACATTCATAAATCCAAGAAAACATATTAAAAATTTCCATACATATTTCACATCTAAGTATGTATGTCTGTGCCGAAGTAAACAAATTATTCATTTACCCTTGTATTTTACATTAAATACCATTATATCTCTTACTATACTTAGATGTACTTAATTCACTATGTTTACTTCTTAATACATCCCAGACATGCTATAATACTTCCAGGGTAAATGTTGGGTTGTTACAAAAGAGGCCCTTTTATCCGAAAAAACTAAACAAGTGAGGAGGACCAACTGTTTACTCCAACTTTAAGAGGACTAATAAGAGGAGGAACTATACCACCTCTAAGGAAGCTTTAAGGTAGTGGGTAAGTTTTCCCTAGCTTGTTTGAATTTGATCAAGTTACTCCATGTATGAAGTTGTTTTTCTTAGTTTAGAGCAAAAATAAGGTAGTAGCAGACAATAGATATAAACGTAATAAAGGTGGTGGTAGTAGCAATGGTATGTCCTTCGTGGTAGGTTGGGGAAAGGGTGTAGACAAGGATGAAGGTAAAGCTAAAAGATGAGCCCTAAGGGTCAAAGGTTGAAGAACTTCTCTCTTAAGCATTGCTCAAGGTTTGTTCCTTGATAAGCCACTTCCTAGAAACGTAAAAAAAAAATGATAAAGGTAACTAGTAAGAGGGAAAGTTTAGAAAAATAGTTAATCTAAATAGTAACTTAGGAAGCTGAGTAATGTAAGCATCCTAAACTATCTTTTCAAGTGTCTAACTATCGTAACGAGAGAAGTGGAGGCAAGTAAAGAAAAGAGAGCAGGAAGAAGACAGATTAAAATACTAGAGCTGGAAAACAGAATTCAGAAATGTAACTTAAAACAATAAAGGCTAACATTCAAGGAAAAAAAAAACATGTTTATGAAAGTTGAGAAATTTGAAATTAAAGGAAGAAATCTAGAAAGAAGGGATTCTCTCTCTAAAACCCATTATTATAAATTAATTCCCTTAACTAGTAACTCTTTTAGATATGCATGTAAATCTATTCATTTAAAGATAATTTTAATTTTTTAACAAAATTGCAAGTAAATTTTATAAATTATTTAAAATATAATATAGTTGTTAAAATTTTTAATAAGATTTTATCTGTAACATTAAGTTCTAAAATTTTGTTTTCAATTGTTGGAGCATTTTCACTCATGCTTAATAACTTAAAGAAATGATGTTATATCTTATAATTTAATTTCAATTTTGCAACAAAAGTTTGATGAGAGAGGAAGCAAAATAAAACTTAAATGTTCGAAGTGCAATGAAATTCAGTAAATTTGAAAAAATATATGGGATGCCAATGATGCTTAGTTAACTCCTAATTGAAGATGCTATGTCATTTTTGAAGCTTCTATCACATCATAAACAAGAGCCACCTTAAGTGTAACATCATCCAACTATATTATATCATATCCATCCATATTTTAGTACGGGGATCATGCTTTTAGTCCTACAACACAGCTTACAAAATTCTTCTATTTGGGGATTCTTCTTTATCTTCCAACTCCTTTCCTAACTTAATTTAACTAATTAATTAGCCATATCAATTAGTTCTAATTTTATGTTACTAAGAGTAAGGTAGTGCACAACCATAAAATTAAACAACAACAACAACAACACTCAATAAAAATTTCACTAACATGCAGAGTCTGGAGTGGTCTAATCGTATGCAGTCTTACTCCTAACTAGTACAGAGATTGTTTCTAAATGACTCACATGAAAAATAAAATAAATAAAATATGAAATATGAAATATGAAATAAGTAATAAACTAAAGAATGTGGAAAAGCATAAATAATTAAAAAAAAGAACAACAACAACAACAACAATAATAATAATACTAATAACAACAACAACAACAATGATGAATAATAATAATAATAATACTAATAATAATAATAATGATGATGATGATGATGATAATCAGGCTAAATCCCTAATAGGTAATACTACAAATTTAAAAATTTAGGCTAACTATAAAAGGAAAATGCTAAAAGACCTAACAAGAACCTCTTTATGAGAGATCCTTTATCTGTATCCTAGTATACGAAAGTTTTCTATTACGGGTCATATCCCTTAGTAAGTTTCAGCAGTGTCTTATCATTCTTGATTATCTCCCTTCAATTCTTCTTAGACCTTCCTTTTTTCTCTTACAGACTCTAAATATAATCTTCTCGCATCTTCTTACTGGACCGTTTGAGTGGCTCTTCTTAACATTTCCAAACCACCTAAGCCCTGTCTGTAACAGCCCAGATCACCCACTCACAGATATTGTCCTCTTTGGGCCTTAGCCCAACCAAGCCCTCACGATTTTCCTTTTCCCGAGGCCTTCCCAGGAGGTCACCCATCTTAGTACTACTCTCACCCAAGCACATTTAACAACGGAGTTCTGATGGGATCCGGTGCATTAGGCCATGGAAAACGCATCTGTAAAGGAGAGGTATTCGTACCCTTATAAGGCGTACTTCGTTTTCCTCTCCAAAAGATGTGGGACCTCACACTCTCCACTCCTTTAGGGCCCAGCCCTCTTTTGGGGTCCAGCCTAGCTGGCACAACGGTTCGGGTACCAGCTCTGATACCACTTATAACAGCCCAGATTACCCACTCATAGATATTGTCCGCTTTAGGCCTTATCCCAACCAAGCCCTCACGGTTTTGCTTTTCCCAAGGCCTTCCCAGAGGTCACCCATCTTAGTACTACTCTCACCCAAGCACATTTAACCTTGGAGTTCTGATGGGATTCGGTACATTAGGCCATAGAAAATGCATCTATAAGGGAGAGATATCCGTACCCTTATAAGGCGTACTTCGTTCCCCTCTCCAACCGATGTGGGATCTCACATTGTCTTTCTTAATTTTTAATAATATTAGTCACTTTTAATTTTTCTCTTACTATTACATTCCTAACCTTATCTCTTCTAGTAAGGTTGCACATCCAACAAAACATCCCCATCTTCGTCACCATTATGCGTAATCATAAAATTGTATTTCTTGTTTTGATCAGGATCTAGTATGTATCGGTATAATTTCAAATTAAGTTAAGAAATATCTCAAACTATCACTAGATTGTGAAATGGTCAACTGTTATTGTGGAAGGTTCAACTGAGACCTTCTTTAATCATGACAAAGAGTATATGCGCTAAGAAATTCATGCAAATATACAAATAAAGAATTGTTTCTAAGGAAACTTCACACTTTAACACCTTACTGAAAAATGGAAAGCTAAAAAAACTTACCTATCACTTAATAAGGGAATATCAAAATAGTGGGATTGCACTTATCATTAGTTTTTTTGTGAAAGACACTAAGTTTAGATATACAAATATTCTATGATTATAAGATATTGTGAACAATGAGCACTAACTATATGCTTTTGCATTTTATTTTTAATTATTTAAATTTTATTATATTTAGTCCAATTTCTCATCAATTTAACTTGGTTTAGCTTATTAGTCATTTACATAATCTGAACTAATCAACATATGTAAAGCAATGTATTTTGCATGTTAATGCAAGATTACTCAATATTTTTTATATAACGTAAAAGAATGAGATTAATAAATAACGTTTCCCTATGTGAATCATGTGAAAAAAATAGTAGGACCCAGACATTACAAGAAACGATGCTGCATAAGCCATACATTAATTCACTCTTAAAAGAAACAGTGTGTTTTACAGAAGGGGTTAAAAATCCCACTTCGTTTTTGCCCTTCTTAAGAATCACCCAAATTAAGGGTTGATTATGTCAAAGTTTCCAAAGAGGGAAAGGGATGCCAGTCAAAGGACGTTTCAGGTGAGGGATCTATCGACACTTTTATAAGAGGGAGACATGATGATGAGATTTATTACTCCCCTATAAGAAGATATTCGTGCTTATGTTTAAAGTTGAAGAGTTTCAGTATCAATCTTCACATCTTGCTTAGATCATCGCCCTACTCCAACAGATTTTTTCTTGTTAACCTTATTGCTCTGTCTTGCAATACTATTGTGTATCCACTATATCCCTTGTTTTCATATATCCTATATATATTATGAGATTTTTTATAAAGATTAGTTCATACCTATGATTGCATTGGTATCAAAGATTTCATGCTCATACCCATGACTTGAGAAATTATATTCACTATCATGATTGCATTGGTATCTAAGGTAGACTCTTTCTAAGATTCACCTCCAACCCTGACAAATCTTTGAATAATGAGAGTGCCAAAATGAAAAACTCAATAGATTCACTATAGATCTTGGAAAATTGCAATAGGTCGTCTGTAAAATAAAAATTGGTAAGCCCTACCCTTTTACATTTGCTATGAAATTTGAAGTTCTTACTATTACCCATTTTATGCAGAATCAGTTGACTTAATTCCTCCATGCATAAAATAAAGAGATAAGAGGAGATTGGATCCCTTTGTCTCAGTCCTTTAACACTTTTAAAGATTTTAGTAGGTGAACCATTAACCAGAACTGAGTAAGAAGGGGAAGTGATACAAGCCTTATCCCATTTAACAAACACACTTGGGAATCCCCAAATCTCCAAGGGTTGAAGGATAAAATGCCATCCAACATAATCAAAAGACTTTTTGGAGTCTACTTTTGTGATACAATTAAGAGGGTTATTCTTCCTCTGATATCCTTTCATCAATTATTGGGTAATAGAGACATTATCCCCAATCTTTCTTCCTTATATAAAGGTACTTTGGTTATCAAAAATAAATGAATCCAAAACTTTCTTTAATCTATTTTCCAGGATTTCAGAAATTATTTTACAAAGGAAGTTGGTGCATGTAATAAGTTGGAAATCTTCAAAGGAAGATAGATTAGACGCCTTAGGGATCAAACAAATATGAGTTTTATTAATCTCCCTCAGTAGCACTCCCTTTAAGAAGAATTCTAGTACCATACCATAGGACCAGTTTCTTGCCAGGTTTTCTGAAAGGAGTAATCATTAGAACCATCAAGTCCTAGGGATTTGTTTGGATTCATTTGAAAAACCACCTCTTTTATCTCTTTTTCCTCAACTAGCTTGGAGAGCATTGCTACTTGCTCTTAAGTGATCCTCTTTGTGATGAAGGAACAAAGAGGAATAGTAATTACTTTTGTGTGAGAGCATCCACAAAAATTTTTTGAATAATCTCTAAACTTCCCTAAAAAGATCCTTTTGCTGAGTAATTTCCATTCCATCTTAGAGTTTAAGGCGAATGAATTCTGTTTGCGTTTTTCCTAGCTAAAGTAAGAGTTTAGAAAGAATTTAATGCACCTTTCTCCATCTTTAATCTAATTAACTTTGGACCTTTGTTTCAAGAGGCTATCATAATCTGTCAAAAGAGTCTTTTTAGTATTTAATAAGAGAGAGTTGGCTAAATCTCTAATATATTTTTTTTAACTACCACTTATTCTTAGCATTAGCAATAGCTAGTTGTGTAAAAGAAGTTCTTCTACTTATAAGACTTTTCATCTCAAATGTAATAGATTTAAGCATTTGGAAACATACAAATTGTAGAGTTCCTTTGGTTGTAAACCCCAAACCTCTCTAAAGAGCCTTAGGAAACCCATCATCATCAAACAAAAAATTATTAAACCTAAAAAGGCCTCTTCTGTCCTCAACGTGGAAAAGGTTCTTAACCTGTATTGGAGAATGGTCTAAGAATTAAGGATCCTGAAAAGTCGCAACACTATTAAGAAACTAAGTAATCCAATCTAGATTAACCAACGTACAATCCTTTTTTTTTTCCTTAATACCCATCCACCAGACTATTTGTTGCTCCAGGTATAGAAATGACTTTGAGATTTTAAGTCAAAATTTCCAATTTACCCACACAGTCATTGAAATTAGATGAAAAATTTCTTAGGGTATAGTTTCCATCAGATTCAGTTCTATATAAGGTAGAACTGAAATCCCCACAGAGCATCCAGGGTCCATTTGCCTTTTTTTGGGATTCTGTGAAATTGTCTCATAGAAGTTTTCTTTGAAAATCATGGTTAGCACCGTATATAAATGAGGAGAAAAAGTTAATATGTACTTAAATAAGTGTACATTTAAGGTGATTAACTTGCATCTCTATCTCAAGAAATTCAACAACCATAAAGGAAGGGCCATAACCTATAATGCTTCTCCCAAATCCATGGGCTTGATGATTAGAGATGAACTTCCATCTAGAGCCCAATTTATTAAGAATCCTAAGATTCTCTAGTCCAATTTTAGTTTCCATAAAAGCAAAAATCCATAGTTTTGTGTTATAGACAAAGTTCCTTAAAATAGACGGCTTTTTAAGGCAGTTGAACCTCCTCACTTTCCATGTAATGACTTTCAGAAGTCTAAGTTTTAATTTTTGATCTTTTACATTTGCTCTTATTGGATTTCCTCTTAGTAGTAGACAAAAACTCACCAATAAGGGGGATCATCCTCTTTATTATCTTCAATCGATAGAGGATTATTAGCTATCTGGTCAAGATCTTTAAGACTATCTTTAGAATTGACTGGTTGTGCATCCACCATGGATTGCTTTTCATCAATCAGTTCCTCAATAGTCTCTACACCAATAGTTGCTTCCCCATAAACCTCTTTTCCAGCAATAACCTCTACATCAACCTCTTTTCCAGTAACATCATCCCCTATAGCCTCTTTTCCAGCAGCATTACCCCCTATTCCATCTTTACTCCCCTCAGTTTTGGAAGGACTAGGGGCTAATTCCTCAGATAAAATCTTAATTCCAAGCCCTTAGTTAGCTATCCCAACACACATAAGCTTCTTATAGTTGCCTTTTTAAAAAGTTTTACCTATAGGTATTTGTCTATTTCCTTGAGAAATAACTAAAGGCTTCCATTGGTATTAGACTAACTCATTATCTTCATATAGAACTTCATCAAGTCCCAATCTCATCAATAGGATGATTCGAGTAATTCATTTGAGATATCCATATTAATGCAGATTCTTGCATATCCCAATCTCTTCCTTTTGTTTGCATGATCATCCAAACATAGTGGTTTTCCTAGAAAGCTAGCAATCAAACTCAACCCTTTTATTGCCCAATATTTAAGAGGAACATTCTACGGTTTACCCACATTAAGATAGGCATGTGCTTGCTAGAATCGATCCAAAAACTAAGTTGCCAAGGCCGCAAGAAAAGTAGAAAGTTAGAGATATGCCATGGTCCTTCTTCTATGATCTTAAAAGCTTGAGCTTTAGGTGAAAATGATGTATTTTTCTTCTATTATTAAAGCTTCCATTAAACCTTTTTTTTCCATGCTGACAATGTCCATTTTTTAATAACTAAAAATGCAGGTCTTTTGTCTCAGAAGAATCCTATGAGGGATTTTTTTCCAAGATTTGACACTTTCTTTAAGAACTTCAAGATCCAAAAAAACAACAACTCAACCTGCTTCAGAATTGGGAGGGAAGAATTAAAGTGAAAGATTAATGGACCCTCCCACAACATATTTCTAAGTTCTCTTTTTTGTTGTATGATTGGTTGAAAATGTGGTAGCTTGGGTTAAGGTAGGATGTTGGACAATGGCAGAGGAGGATGGGAGGGAGGATTTTAGTGTTGCAAGGGAGGGTAATAAAGGAAATTCCTCCTCGATAGGGTCTAGGTGTAAAGGTGGCTTAGCCCCCTGCATGGTAATTAACAGGGGCAGCACTGTTAGAGTGCAGTTTTGGAAAAGCAGGTTCTACAAAAGGAAAGCTCAGGGGCAGGAGTGTTAGAAAATAGGAGAAAAGACCAAAACAGCCCTTAGAAGGCAGTCTTCTGTAGGAAGAAGAGTAGCTTAGGTTGAATGGTTGAAGGGGATGGGAATGGGGTTGAGAAGCTAAAGGTTAAGTTTAATGTTAGTTTGGTGGACAATGGATTGGAGATGAGGAAGGATGAAGACAGTGGTTAGGTTTAGTTACGAGGAGAGTAGAAGAGGCTTGAAGGTAAAGAGAAGACAAAGCATCTCCCTCTTGGTGATAACAACTAAATAATTAATAGCTTACTCATTATTTGCTAGTAAAGGTTCAGATAGAATATCGTTCTATCTATATATATAAATGTGTGAGTATATATATATATATATGTGTGTATATATATATATATATATGTATTGCATATAAGCAATGTCTAAAACTAACATCTTTAACACAAGCATTCATTCCTTCTCTTATGTGTTTTGGAGTACAAAGCCTTTATAGAGGCCAATTAACTGCAAAGAAATGGGTACAAAGCCCAAAATTTCAGTCAATGGATAGCAGCCCAAGTATAGGGAGCTAATTGCAATTCTTGCTTGGGGGACCCAGTCAGTAGTCTTTATCGATATTTTACGTCTTAGGCAAGCTTTTGATACCGGACATGCCAAGTCTAATCGACCACAAACTTTCACTTTCTTACTCGCAAACTTTCACATTCCTAAGAGAATCTTCGTGGATAATCTCCAAGGTTTTGCTAAAATTAACAAGATGAGCCTCTTAGATCCTCAAATCAACTACTACAAGCAGAATTGAAGTTGGTGATCTATTCTCAGCTTGCCTAACAGTTTTGAAGATGCTGATGGAATCTCATAGGAAAGCTGAGACTCTGAGAGCTCTTGTACACCCCCATCTCCACGGCTTCCTTTCTTTCTACTTCTACCTCTTCTTGTTTGTCTGGATTTGGAAGGAAAACTAAGCAACTTCCATTAGATCAGGCACCAATGTCGTGCCAATTACAGGAAACATAAGTCATATTGATAAGAAGTACGGACTACCCCGTCCAGCTTGGTGTCATACGAACAGTTGTCATCTCTTCATGAGCCTCAGTTAGGTTTCTAAATTTCATGTGGGAAGCTCTCACACCATTATAAAGATATGGCTTTCGCACCATGTGCTGATGATGCAGGCCCAGGCAGTGCTGCCAACTCTAGGTTGAGTAATGGGTTTGTTACTAGAAGACCTCACCAAGCTATTACGAGAAAAAGTTCACAGGTGCTGTTCAAGTTTCGAGATTAAGTTTAGAATAAGTTCCAGTTATTGTTGAGGGAAGTTATACAGGATATAGCTCAGCATTGGTGACGGTCTAGAAATTATTCATTTGTTGAGAATGAGTTTGAAAGTCAAAAGGGTGTGGGGATTTCTGTTAATAGTAAGTGAAGCATTCCCTATGAAAGATGTTATAGGGATTAACGAATGAGGAGGTAATCATTTCTCCAACATCTTGTCTTTTCTTTCCTTTCCTAAATTTCTGCTCCTCTTTGTCCCAACATCTTGCCAGTCGTAACAGGTGATTACAGGAGATGGATGAAGAAATTGAGCTCTTTTGCTTGAAGAGTGTTCAGTCATTTCGTTTTGTTACTGAAGAAGCTGATTTGCTGATCTTAGATGAGGAAATTGAGCTCTTTTGCTTGAAGAGTGTTCAGTCATTTGGTTTGTTCATTGTTAGCGAAGAAGCTGATTTGTTGATCAATTCAATCTTTGGTCCATCATAATCTTCTACAACTCCATTTAATCTTTGAGAAGAGAATATAACATTCAGGGGGGGGTTGGTTTCTGAGAAGCTAAGCTAAAAGCTACCAGGAGATTGAATACCCCACGAATCTGAGTGATATTTTGTATAATGAGAATCAAGTTTATAACAAAATCTTGCTTTTTATCCGCAATTATTAATTACTCTCTTCTTCTTCCTCTCGTGCAAAATAAAAATTCGTTTGGTTTTTATAACAATATTGTCAAACTATTTGACCTGCGTGGTCATACTGTGATATTATATACGTGCCATCCTCACAAATCAAATGAAGCCAAAGTTCACCAAAATAGTTTTAGCAACATCAGCTTACGTTATTGGAAATTAACTATCTTACCCTGCTCTTCCTACTGAATTGACTTATTCAATATAATATGTTGGCCTTGGGCCACATGGACATTTTCAAACTTGATGACTAAAGTTTGGATTCTGAGCTTGAGATGTACATTTATGGGATAACACTTTTAATTAACATGTGGTCTATTGTTTTTAATGTTTTAAAAATGGAAATAAGTATCACCTGTTCCAATTCCAATTCCAATTCCAATGTATGGCATCCAATCCGAGTTTTCTCCATCTCTCTCTCTATGTCTCTTCTTAAATGAATGGAAATGGATTGTAACCTTAGAATTTTCCTTCCTAAACTTTTCGGCCATGAATCAAGACTTTGTTTGAGAAATTGGCTTCTCGGTAATAGTTAACATAATGAGGCTAATGTAGCTACTACCACTAGCTGTTGTTTAAACTTAGAAACAATCAGAATTTAATCTTAACTAAATGATTATAAGCCCTAAATAATTAAAAGAAATAAAAAAGATTTTTGGTTAAATAATAAGGTGGGTAGTTAGTAGGCAGCTGGTTGATTTGCGGTCGTCTCCAGTAATCTATAGTTCTACACAAGCTACAAGAATAAAAGAGAAATCCATATCCTCTTACCTCTGGGTTAACCGTACTGAACTCCACATCCAATCAATTTGAACTATATTCCTAAATAAGTAATTTCTTCCGTTACGATCTACTTTTATTTTAGTTATTATTAATAAACCTGAACAAAAGTAAGAATACTTGTTGAAGAATAAATTCATTAAGTAACTTATTATGAAAAGTTCCTTTTAAGATACTACTCATATTTTTTTTTAAAAAATTATATATATAGATTGATTGATTAATTTCACTTAATAATTGTTCTATATTTTGTAGTTGAATGAATG
>JAOQMP010000005.1:13689614-13710259 GCA_027563575.1 Erythroxylum pedicellare
TTTAGAAAAGCTCTACTAACAGAAGCTCTTCTGCCAAAAGCTCTACTAATATAAGCCCATCCAAACAGGCTCTTACTTACTTACCAAACGCTACCTGATTAGCTTCCCTACTTACTTACTATGGTTTAACATTTCTCTTATTTTTTGCATCAACAACTATTTGCCTTAAAGATTCGAATCAAATTGCAAATTATTTTTACCGAAAAGTAACTTTTGGGTACTTCATTTATCAAATAAGACATTTTTTTTACAACACATTACCACCCAAATACAAAAATAAATAGTATTTAATTGTTGTATACTCTTCACATCTTACTTGAATCATTCAATATGAATGCCTCCATACACGACTGCAATTTTTTTGACCATTTCAACCATTTTATCTTTTATCGTGTTTCCTTCTATTTGACGTGGCTGTTTGGTAAATTATTTCCCCTGTCAAGGGCATTTACCAATTCAAGGTAAAACGCTACGTTTGGTTAACCAAACGTCGGATACTTCAATCACGGTTAATCTCACTTAACCATGGTTAAGATGTCTACTCGTTTATAAACCTGATCTCAATGCAAGTGAGAGAAAATAATAGAAACTGAAACTGTTTCTCTAGAGAGAGGAAGAGGATAGTTGTTTCTTCTTCTTACTTCTAGCGCAGAGGATATGGCTATTTACGTCGACGAAGAAGACGTGTTCAAATGTCCAAAACATCCCTCTCGACGGCGCCGCATCGGAATCTGCCACCACTGCCTTCGCCACCGCCTCGCTTCTCTCTGCCCGGACTGCGCCTGCGAGCGGCCCTGTAACTGCTACGCCTCCTCGTCTGGCTCCTCTTCCTCATCTCTCTCTCGCATCTCAGCCGCCACAGCCGACGGAATCGGAGCCGTCGACCGCGTCTCATCTCTCATTGAGAGCGAGCCTGCGTTCCGACGATCGAGATCCGTCGCGGTATCGTTCCTCCGGTCGAAGCCGGCTGATAGCAACGAGTACTCGTTCCGTAAAGAGAGTTTTAACAGAACGCCGTCGTCTTCGAGTTTCTGGTCTCTGTTTAAGAGCAGCAGTGGCAACAAGAGTAAAAGAGTGGACGGAGTGGTGAGTGAGAGTAACAGTACAAGTAAGAAGAGCGTTGATGAGGAGGAGAGGAGGAGAATGATGAGGAAATCGAGGTCGCTCGCCGTGCCGTCGGATTCAGGCTTCGCCAACGTCAAATCAACGAAGAGTAAGGGTTGGCATTTTCCGAGTCCGATCAAGGTTTTCCGGCAATCAATTTCTAGAGGATTGGTTTACGAAAGGTCTCCCTTGCACAGAGGCTAATGATATTTTCAAAATTTGTATAGTGTTCGACTAAAAACTAATAATCGAAAATAATTAACCGAAGGTTTTAGTTAATAGGTTTTATATATTGAGGTGAATGTTTGTTGAAGGAAAGGAATGGAGCTTTGAAATCAAATACAAAAGGTATGGTTGTTGAACGCTTATCGCATAAATTTTTAGCGTTACTTTCATGGTGGTTATTATTGTTGGAAAATTAGATCTTACTTTTGTATAGTGGATTGATTGATTGATATCATTAGTTGTAATTAGTGTTTGTTGTACCAAAATGTAAAAAAAAAGTAGGGAGTTGGTTACCTGGTGTTTATGGTTGGGAGTGTGGTTAAATGCTTCTCAAAGACATATAAATGTTGTTGAAATTGAAATTAGAAGTCCCGCAATTTCACTAAACTTATTTCAATTTTAATCATTAAATGACTTAATTGTACATATAACAAGTAACATTAATAATTATTTCAAAAAGAATAAAAAAAGTTGACTTGTGGCGGGAGCACAGGCAGTTGAGTATGTGTCTGATGGGAATTACTTAACAAAAAGAAAGCTAGTTGTTGCAATTGCATCTGATGTTCATATTTTCGTATATGTGTATAAATTAGACGCCAATCAAACTGTAACCCTATGCACTGGCTCTAAAAGGCTCCTCGGGTGTTTTTGCCTAACGCTGGGAAAAGAAAAAGGATGGTCGAAGGCAGCTGTGTGCGTTGGCAAGGGACTGAATGCCCAATGCATTTTTACCTAGTTTATATTTTTTGTTTAAAACTCTAAAAAATTTTGGATTCATAATCAGAAGTTTCCGTTATCTTCTCTTGGATGCGGGGATCATCATCATGACTTGGTGGGAGGACCAGTGCCTCATTATACATCTGTGGATATGAGTTCATTGAGTATTAGTATTATTGGGTACAAGTGGTTGGTTTTAATCCCCCCCACAAAACAAAACGAAAAAAAAAGAAGAGGAAAATGGTCGTGTCACTCAAGACACAATAACCAGTACAAAAGTTGAACAAGAAATGCGGATATTTTGTAATAATCACATAAAAATAAATCAATTATTAAATTTGAAGTTTGAATCCCGATAATTAAGTTATCGTCAATGGATCTTAACTGTTCTTACATGTCATGTAAACCATAAAATGCGGGTAGGATTAGGAAGGAACATGTGAATTAAGATACGGAACAAATTTAGAACTTTCTCTTTCAGTATATTCATTTTAAATCTTTTGGAGGTCAGCAGTTGCACCAGCCCCTAATACTAAGATCACTTATTCACATGCTTCCTGAATTGTCACTAATTTATTATTCAATGGGCTTCACTCCCAGAAGAGAATCCACGAGCGGATATCAATATCATCACTCTCACTCGTAGGATTATCATTAACCAAATCAATGGAATGGAATCTCGCCACATGCATATTGGCAAGTCAATGTTTAAAGAAGAAATCAGTTCTGTTAGCGGTGCGATAATGTGGATGGAGATTTCTTTTTGGTTTGGATTTTATGTGATCACATGCAAATAGCTAGGGAACTTGTCTCATTTATTCATGTTAAGAGCCTAAACTTAGAATTTTAAGGTGTCACAGGGAATGAAGTTGTTGGAGAGCTTATATGTATTCTCATTACAATATTACTACAGCATTGTCTGACCTTGAATTGTTGCAAATTAGCAACATCCACTCACGAAATTATCTAAATTGTTTCTTCAAGCATTTTGTAAATTAAGATGATAATGTTTTCGTAACACACTTCAATCACTGAGATAAAGAATATGAGGGGGAAAAAAAGTTAGAAAATTAACTTGGGATGAAATCCGTAATCACCACTGTATATATACTTAAACTATATATACGAAGATGTAATATACAAACAAACTGAGACATCAACTACTTCTGTCTAGTTGTAATGATGAATAGTGTGAATAGGAATAGCATTTCAAACTTTAATTGGCGACAAAGATTGATTCCAAAACCGCTGGCACCATTTACAAGATAAGTCCAGCTAATCAGTTGTATAATCCTTTCCATCACAAGTATTCTTCCATCTTTTTCAGCCTTATAATAGCACTGTTTGTCACACGCCCTGGCCACTACGCAACAACAAAGTTTTTGACTTCCTGCCTCCGTTTTTCTGGGTTATTGGTATATTTAATTCTAAACTGGTTTTAAACTATTGGTTCCCATTTTCATCTGTTTTGTTCGAGTAATAAAACAAGTTGTTCCCTTAGATCAATACAGATCTTCCTACTTTTGACCAGTTCGTGCCCTCTATCTTAAACTAATTCAGAAAGTAGCTTAATCTAAGTATCAACAAATTGCTTTACATTTCACTTAACTGCTACACAAACATAAGTAAAGTTCATAAAAGGAGATATATTTACCTATATCTTGAATTTCATGCATAAAATTGAAACCCTAGATAAATATTTGTGCTTGTTCGTATGAAATTGGCCCAAAATCATGTCCAATAAGAAATTTTTAAAATTTTGGATATTCCTATGTGTATCAGATGATGCCAACAGATTAGCTTCGGTTGTACTAAAATAAACCATACAAATAGATAATATTGTTAAAGTGTAATGTAAGTAGGAACCGTCTCCCTTCAACTTCGGAGGGGAATATTAAAACTTCTCTTGTTTCCCTTCAACTTACCAAAGACAGATGAAAAGGGTAGTTTTTCTTTGTTATAAAGAAGACGATATGTTTTTTTTTTAATATTTTAATAAAACTTCACTAAGACGTCATTAACTTGTCACCCTATATCCTATTATTAAAAAGAAAAACATTGAAACTCATGAATAATCCAATCACCAAAGGAAAAGATATAAAGGGTAGATTCATTAGACAAAAGGGAAGGCAAGAGGAGAAGCAAGGGTGTTATGGGTTTGAAATGTAGGGTTGTATTAGTGTGAAGAGAATCTTGGGTGGATAATGGATACAATTCAAACCCAAAAAGCCTACGATAGAAAATAAAAGGGTCTTTTGACACATCCACTATGATTGTTCAAGTCTAGCAGAGCTTGCTTTCAAGAAACATCCAACCAAACAGAAACAAATGATAAAAACGCTTCACAGACTTATTGCAGTCTGTAAAAGTCCATGGCTCGGAATTGTCGAAGGGTCCCCCACAATTTTTCGCTCTTGTCAAGCTCATGTACTATTTGCTTTATGTTCTCAGACATAACCATTGTTATCTACTTTTGTACATGTATTCTACGCAATGGATTTGGATTCTTAAGTCTGAACCCTACTTTTGTCCTCGATAAATCAGATAGTAGTGTGGCCAAGCGCCTAACCAAAGAATGATAATAACTTTGGTAACAAAATCTTGCGGGAAAATGCAGTATAAGTCATAAAGGCATGTTGAATTGGCTAATACAAAAGTATGATGAATTGGCTAATACAAAAGTATGATGCAGACTAATATTGCATAAGCAAAAAATATATTAAAAAGATGCTACCGTGGTGGGTTCTGTTTTAAGGAGCTTTATGTAAGCCACTATCCTTTGAATATGGAATTAGTCAGCTCCACAGAACAAAAGTCATCATGAAGAAGTTGAGCTTTTCTTAACATCTTAAATGTCTCTGTTTCTGGAATATATATATAAACCACCAAACTCGAAACAAGAGAAGAAAAAGGGATACGGACACCAATGACATTTCGAACATATCATCACTTAAAATTCATTTTCAAGTCAGTTTGGTCGAAAGAGTCCGCTTTTTTTTGTTGTTTTATGTCATAATATACAAACAGATGAAGATGACACGAACTTGTTCTTCAAAATAATAAATTTCTTTGACTTTTCATGTTAGTACGTCATGTTTTGGCAGCCAAAGACGAAGGACAGAAGCCAGCAATATGGTGGCATTCCCAAGAGTAAGTACATTGAATAGACCTGACAATACAAAGCAGTCGTCAGGAAAAATATGCTTATTAAAGTAACTTCTACAAAAATAATCACATAAAATATTTCAATTAAGATGTTGTTTAGTGAGATATAGAACAAATTCGATCATTAGAATTGACAAAAGTGCAGCAATCGTAAAGGTCGAAGAAGATTAAACGTGTGCAGAAGGAAACATGCAGGTAGACAATATGAGCTTTGAATTTGGGATACTTGTTAGAGTGCAATGTACAGGCAGAAGGTACCGAGTTCATACACCATACTTGTCTTCTCTGCTCGGCCCTCTGGAATGGTCCCTTCAATCACCAGTCTTTTGTACATACATGTTGTGGAAAAAATTAAAACGATTCTGAAAATTCTACTCTTGCAGTTTCCACCCCCAACTCATCTTGACGCCAAAAAGCAGTTTGTTATTTAAATAATAAAAACCCTTCAATTCAAAGTTTACAAGAAGAATTTTAATATTTTCTATTTAATTGTTTATTTATTAATTTAGTTTATTATTTAAGATTTGATTGAGGTGTAATTCATCTTTTTTTAGTTGTTATAACAAGGATTCTATTAAATTACAACCTAGTTTTATCTTGTAATAACAAGTTAACATAATTCAATTAATTAACCTAAGACAATTTGAACTTTATTCCTGATTCAAGTCTGCCTTTCACATAATTACTTTTATTTAACACCCCCTTATCCCCCTCTTTGAATTTTGCTCCAAGGACTTGTTTTTGTTGCTTCACATTCAGCTCGTTTGCTTCAACCCTTTGGTTACGGAGATGTAGCATTCTATTGATTCCGCTATAAACAAAAGTAATAATTAGCTTGGAATTTATAATTCTGCATTGGGTTATCCAAAACTATGCTCAAACAGTCCAGTGGAGTCGTCTTAGTAGTAGAACACGTTTCTTTACTGTACTTTTACATCATCTTAAATGGTTGAATTCACCGAGGCTTACAAAAATCAGACCAGACAGAGACATTGCTAAGAGGATAGATAGTTTTAATTCACTTTCTTAGTATTGTGCTTTTGACTTCCACATACATTAGTTATACTGTGGGGTCTATATTTGTGGAAGTGATTATGAATACCTAACTCATTTGTCATTTATCTAACATCAATTTTAAAAAGTGCCAAGCGAACTCAAAATTCTATCCTTACGATTAAAAAAAAAGGAGTGACAAAATTTAAAGATAGATAATGATGGAATTAAATTTATTGATATAATAGGAAAGTTAAGTATCACAATACCAAATGTGATGGAGACAAACTGACTCTAGAAACAATCATCCAACTCGTTATGTTGCTTTTGTTTATGTTCAATATTATAATGATTGAGACTAATTTTGAATGTTAATAAATGGGAATTTATCGAAAGAACTTCTCTTCTTAAGTAAGTATAAAGTTGCGTATTATCAGATCTTTCCAAATCTTGCATTGCTACAAAATAGGTATTGATGATAATGAATAAATATTACGATTTGTATATGTTGGATGATAATGATAATGAATAAATATTGCGTTGATACAAAATGGGTGTTGATGATAATGATGAATAAAGATTCAGTTCTAATGACAATTCTGGTTGTTAATAAATATTACATCTTTTTATCATTATATTTATGTTAATACTAGATAATTATACCTAAGCAAGGTATTTCTAGTATTTTATATAATTTTAGATATTTAGAATAATTGAATGATCCTATGGTGAGGAAGTGGTGTATTCATCACTACAAATAATATGGATGATTAAAAAACATTAAATCATGTATTAGATTTTTCTTTCAAACTCTAAAAATTTAACTATCCCTTTAACATAAGTAATTAAAGCGAATCCTTTTGACCGCAGAAAAAAAAAAGACTATAAGAGGTGAGTAATATAATCTATATTTTTAATTATTTTAATATATTATACTTTGTGTTTATTTCTTTCATCTGCTTAGTTATTTAATGCCTAAATCCAATTATTTACTCTGCGTATATTGGAGTGAAACAGGATATTTAAGAATGACAAAGATTAAATTATATGCATAACAATTAAATTTTTATATAAAATTTCTCTAAAAATTCAGAAGTAATTCAACGGTGTAAGACACCCAGAAACAACTTGCACATAGTATAAGGCTAACTTGAGTATTGAACATTTAACTATAAGAATGAATATAATTTGTGCAAACGGTCCATCCTAAGAAAAAGATTTCAATTCGTTAATTACATAAAATCATTAAGATAGATATATGTGTAGCATGAATAACACAGAGATTTTAGAGCATCTACATATATACATTCTCTATATAATGTGAATACTTTTGGTTCATTTAATTATATTCTTGCTGGAGTTGAATGTTTGATTGCGTTTGGAAGATGACTCTATGAAAAATTCACATGTCCAAATAACAAGCAATCTGATCGGTATAATGATGAACTAAGAAGTACAATGGCTAAAGGAATCATAATTATTTGGGTATTCTGTTAGTGATTCTAATTACTAGGTAGTATTGCATGTAATGTACGTAAGATTGACACTTCTAAGGCTATTAATCAGTGGCGAACGCAACTCTTTTAGAAATATTGCCTTCGTGACATTGCTTTCCCATGTTTCGAATAGTTGGTAATAATTTATTGGTTTTTTAATTTCAGTGTTTGTGGGATTATTAATAGTACCATTTTTAGAGAATATTAATAAGATGAAAAATTTATTTCGTCCTCTAGTTGTTTTTATGAGTATCGGAGTAGTAGCATTGAAATGACATTGCACCAGACTAGATAAATCTTCAACTTTTGGTCTTTTCAAATTGGTTCAATTGTAAAATCAAAGTATTATGACATTTATATAACATCTACTTAATTAAATTATTAATTTTATTTTAAAAATATTAATATTATGGTAAAATTTTAGAATTAACTTCCATCTTCTTTTAAAAAGGCAATAAATCAGTATAAACCCAATAGATTTAGGCAATGCTTCTTTATTTCTATAACACCTATGCTAAAGGTCTTCATGATTGGTATTCCAAAAGTGGGATAATGTATATATGTACATACTACCTTTCTAGTCAATTTTGATTGGTGAATAAAGAAATCCTTCACCTGGTCCAGACATGCAATCATTTCTAAAGGAATAAGAACTGATTTAAGTGAGCGTTAATATAGAGAATGAACACTAAATCTAAATTGTATATTATTATTTAATTAAGATGTTAATTGATTATACAAAAAGTTGGAGACGAAAAGTTTAGTTAAGAAGTGAGTCTTATTAGACTGAATATTAATATTTAAATATAATAAATTAATTAAAATTTAACAATAAATTGGATTATTTTAACTTACTTATTCCAGATATAGTTTAGGACAATATTTTATATTATCATCAAAATATTTTAAAAAAAATAATCAGTCACAAACTCGTGAGTATTTTATCAGAAATGTTAACAATTTAATTAAAAACTCCAAAAACCTTTTATTTACTATTGTTAAAATGCACCGAAATAAGCCTGCTAGTTATATATAAACATAAGTGATATTATAATTAGAAAAGTAAATTTTGTTTTGTGTTTCCGAGGCCACTTTGCCAAGAATAAATGTCTTGGTTTCTAAAGCTCAAGCGCGTGTGCGTACCATTAAAAACAAGCAAAGGGAATGCTAACAAACTACTTTTGAAGAAAATAAAAAGTACAACTAATGACATAGGGCCCACGTCCACGTGGGGCTCGAGAGAACAACAACTCATGTGCTCCAATGGCAATGCCTTGCCCAGCCCAGCCCAGCCCTGCACGTGATGCCGTCGTTTTCCGATTGCTTGTCAGAGATATCAAATTAACTTTGGTTTATAAAATTTTTACGATGGTTTTTGCTTTTTGAGTTGAAAAAAGCGATGTTTCGATTTGCTTACTGACTCAGAATTGGTTTTGCCCCACAATCTGCGACACAGATACGCCACACTGGACACTACTCTCTACACACCAAGCTTTCCTTCCTTCTAAGTTGAAAGTTTTCCAATCCAACCTCAGCTTCCCATGGTAAGAATCAAAATGTATAAACCACTCATTGATTGGTGACGAATTTCAAAACATAAATAGAGACAAAATGTTATGTAAATCTTATTTAATATATCAGAAAACATAAATATATGTATAATCCCATCACAAGTCCTAAACTAACAATGAAATTTATGAAAATACTCTTAAAAAGAACAGCAAATTACAAAAAAATAAAACAATCTTCAACAATGGATTTTGACAATGCAATCGCGTTTAGACGATTAAGACATTGTCAGGTTCAAAAATATATTTCTAACATTCTCCCACTTGGATTAATATAATCACAACATTAATTCCATATCTCTAACCACAATCGAATTGCCTAATGTATTTTTAATAACCATAATGGGATGGTTAATTTACTAATTGCATTTGAAGCAGATGGTAGTATCCTAATAACTATATGTTGACCCATTAAACTATAGTTCACACCATCCATTAAAATGACACAATTAGCCTATTCTATCCTTTAGGGTAGAACATGTCATAATATATGACATATGGTGAGATTGTTGCACATATATAGTTTGTGTGGGTGTGTAAAAGATAAGGTTGGCTCTTTTACCATCACACTCTCTTGCAAAAGGTTTTGGTTTTTCTTTGATAGGTTTTGGTTGAAGAATGGAGAGGGTTCAAGACTACATGCCAAATGTTGGAGGTATGATTTTATTGTCTTGTTATGCTCTAAATAGAATGTGATCTTGGTTATTGAATGTAGTTAATTACTACATTTATAATAGCATACGATTGATGTAAGCAACTATAGGAGACCTTAATTTTTATATAGCTTCCATATCGAGCTTCCCCATCATAAGGTCGATATGAGTCTGGTCCATACTAATTGGGATCCATTTTTTACCTGAGCTTCGACCCATTAATCTAGATCATTTATTGAGCTACTTTATTATCTTTATTTAGATCAAATTACGTAATTTAATTGATAATTCATTTAAGAACTAAAAATGCAATTAATAGTTGTCCAACTTTATGAGAAAGGACAAAATTATCCAATAATCGCCTATTTGGACAAGAATTAACTGCAAATTTGACTCTAGTTTAAAAACAATTTAAAAACTCGATTAAGCCATGCTACTGAAACAGTCGACTAAGTTTTAAAAACAAAACATTTGATCCAAAGATAATGAAAGTCCATTCTGTCTTGCAAGGCTTTCTATACCGAAAAGTATCAGATGCATGTGTCATGTGCGACACAGATCCAATACAATTACGTATATCTAATACCGCACTAACATGAATGAGAAAATGGAGTATGTCAAACTACGATAATACTTTATGATTTAAATTATATCATTTTCATTTGTAGGTCTCAATTTTTCTAACTTTATGCTAAACTACATATATTAAACTGTATTAGAGAAATCCTACTTTCTCTCACCGAATACTAAACAACATTAGAGAGAACTTGTTTCCTCTTACCAAATGCTAAACCTTTTTGTTCTTTAACTGAATGCTAAACTGCATCAGAGAACCTTTATGAGATTTAAAACTTATATGCCCTTATGTTATGTCAAACTTTATAGATATCTATACTAGAACTGTATGTGTCTATATGACATAGGCACAAGGTCAATCTATATGTATGGCCAATGACATTCAAATGCTCGAGATCGATACAAATCTTAAGACTTTTATATGTATTATGAAAATGTATGATAATACATATTACTGAAGATAAACGATGATCATTTTTATCAATGAACCATCATACTATGATAATACATCAAAATGTACAAATGTCATGGAGCAAACATAACAATCCCCTAACTAATAGTGTCTAAGGACGTCAAAATACCCATCCTGTATACTTGTGTCACAAACATAAGTGGGTGAAGTCCTTCAATTAAAAGATCGACTTACATTTCCTCAATCTTTAAATGCTCCAAACCTTAATATCACCTTTTCGTATCAACACCTTTATGGCCAAATAATTGATCTTTAAATACTAAGACCCTATGATATTCTTTGTTTTTATTAAACAACACAGCAAGAAGATTATCACAGTATAACCAAATGGGTCTAGCCACTCAATTAACCACAGATAACTAAACAATCAAGTTTCTGAGCTAAATCGTCTGTGAAGCAGCCCTATAGCATGCACTCTGCATGCATAGTCTAGGAAGTTGCCCGCGTCTTCTTAACACACTTCTACTACGTTGTACCATCTATAAACTTAAAACTGTAACCTTAAGTGGACTTTTAATCATCCGGACAAATAGCTTACATCTGAATCTGAATTTCCTATAAGGCTTAGTCTGTTGACTTTTCTTTATGTCAACATGCAATCCTTAATTCTTTTTAGTATTTCAACGCTCACTGGACTGCATTCCAATGGTCTGCAATTGGATTAACCAGAAATTGACTAAACAGTTAAACAGTGAATGCAATGTCCTACCTAATACATAGTTGAGCATACATCAGGCTATCAACCGTACTAGATTACGGAACATTCCTCATAACCTCTCTCTTTACTTTATTCTTTGGATATTGTACCAAAGATTAGCTCTCACTATAAGAGATAGGTGCTACGAAGGTTTACTATTAACCGTATTAAACCTTTGTAACATATAATCAATGTATGCATTCTATGAGAGGTCTGATGAGTGTTGAGATCTGTTTTGGTTAATCTAAGTACTTAGGACAGAAGATGCTACACCAAGGTCCTTCATGTCAAAGTTCTTGGCCAAAAGTTGCGTAACCTTATACAACATGATCAAGTAATTTGACGTGAGCAATATATCATCCACATGTAGTAATAAGAAGATAACTTTGCTCCCTTTGACCTCATAGTACAAGCATCTTTTTAATTTTATTTTCCATGAAGCTGAAAGAGGGCACAACCTCATCAAATGTAAGGTATTACTTTTAGCAAGGTTTGATGCAAACCATAAATTGATCTGCATAATGCGCAAACTATGTCAGTTCTATCTGGATCCTGAAATCCTTTAGGATGTACCATATAGACTACTTCATAAAGGTCTTTATTTAGGAAAGTGGTTTTGACAACTATCTGATGTAACTCTATATCATTATGAGCTACAATTGTCTTAATCACTCAAAATATATCCTACGAGGATACGAAAGAAAAGGTAACTTAAAGTCAACCTTTAACCATTAGGTAACTGAGTGAGCATATAAACCGCTAAACACCTTATCCTGAAATCCTTTAGGTCTTAAAACTTTTATTTACAGCTGATGTGTTTGCAGTTCTGTTGTAAACCAACTAGCTCTCAAACCTTACTATGCTCCATGGCTTGTATCTCTTCATTCATTGCATCCCACTACATATCCACAGTGGGTCCAGAAATAGCTTCTGTAAAAGTAACTGGATCTGTAGCATGTCTAATAGCATAGTCCTGTACACCTGATAAACTATGTAATCAAATAGAATAGCAGGTCGTCTTACTCTAATGGATTCACTTAACTGTATTAGATCTTGTAACCCCAGGAATCTCTGTGTCTATATGTATGAGTTCTTGTTCCAGTACATGTACGGTACAAAGACCTAGATCTACCAAATCTAATTGTATTAGTAGTAAGTACATGATAACTGTAGTATCCGCTCTATTATCATCTGAAGGGTCAAAGGGCCCACCGTTATCATAGACATGGTATTCTAGAAACTTAGTCGTTTGTGATTCTACTATTCTGGTCCCTCCTTTTCTATATTAAAATCTATAGCCTTAAAGTGGTCAAGATATCGTACTAAATAGCATTGAGGAGAATGAGCATGCAATCTATCTTTATAAGAATTATACTACCTCAGTAGGGCAGCCCTATACACTAATGTGTGGAAGGCTGGGTTTCCAAACTTTTAGATAATTAGGTAGATTAGTCCTGTTCTGCATTGACTTCTTCAAGTTCTTTAGAGTGCAGTTATGCCTTCTGACAACATACCATTTTTCTCAGAACTACTCAGCATAGTAAATTAAGTCACTATTCTGACTAATTCCATATATCTGGCAAGCGAACCCTTTAAAGTCCTAAAACACCATGTTTGCTAAGATATTCTCCTCTACGGCCAAATCTGACTATCTTGATGAATTTTTCCAATTGGTTCTCAACCTTCAATCTTTAAGCAAGAACACATAACTGTAATGGGAATAATCATCAACAAATGTCAGAATACATTTAGAATTGCACATGCAACTGTATAAGGTCTACCGATATCTTTATGTATCAGACTTAAAAAATCAGAAGCATGAGTTGATCTCAATATCCTTATTGGTCAACTTACCCCTACAACAGTCAGCACATGTTTGCCGATCATCATAATCTAGAATTGAGAAATGCTTTCCTTGATCAATCTCTCAACCCTAGCTCTAAAAATGTGGCTTAAAATTTTATGTCACACTATGTATGACTTCTCATTCATCAGGTTCCTTCGTTTCATAACTTGTTCAGCAAGATACGAAGAAGCATTTATCTAATTTGGGGTAAGAAACATTCTATACAAACCATATGACAAGAAATTTATGCCATTGTGTTTTGCATTAAACAACAACTGTACAACAGAAGTACTAAATGCAAAACGTCAACCTTCTTTCTCCAAAATTGATCAAAAGATCACATATAAAATATGTCGTGCAAAAAACCCAAATGAACCTTACAACAAGTTTCAGTACGTATATCCCCTATAGATATTACTTCCACTTCTTTATTGCTGTGAACCATCAGTTTCTCCTTTCCTTTATATGGCTTTATCCTGAATATGAACCTTTGCATTGTGGAAGTACCTTGATCAGATGCTCCACTAAATAGCCACCAAGCACTTAATGTGACTATCGCAAATTAAATTCATAATTGACAAGCCAAAGAGTAACCTGATGGTCTCAGTCTTTCCTTTGAAATCTCATACTATTGGTTTCTCTATGTCCCCAAGACCTTCACCAGAACTGGTTTGACCAATGTCAGCATGTGGAGAAGATTTGAACTTTCTACCGTCGAACTTAGCAAGCTTCATCTTTGTGTTCCCTTTAGGTGCTTCGAGGACTGTAGGAGTAGCAAGCTTAAGTTTCTCTTCCTCAGCAACACAATGGGATATCAAAGCATTGAAGTGCCAATATCTTCAATTTACTGTGAAGATGAATTATTCTCAATATGTACTCCATTATTCCCCTTTTCTCTCGTATACCTTATAGAGAATAATTTTTTCATCAAGGCACTTGTCTCAATACTAGATGAGACTGCGTACCTCTGGGAGATCAAGAAACTCCTTCGTTATGTCTGTGTCCAGAAGTCCACTTTGCAGATGGTTAAGTATTGATCTCTTAATGGTCATCAGATATAATCTGTTAGACCGATCTTAGGCTTTATAGGCAACTTTATGAGTTTTCAAGGTCATGGATGTAAATGGAGATGGCCTATCTGTCCTTATGGTCATATCAACCACAGCTAGATAATCTCCATAGCATTCAATACATCCTTCGTCTACTTCTTTGTATTGAAACCAGTCAGGGTTTCAATGGTGACATTGATTTTGTTGACTGAAAAGGTGACTTCAAGATGATAACTTTAAATCAGCACAAATGTAGGATAACAGCGATACTCAAAGCCATCAAATAGTATCTTTACTGAAATCAGGTCACACATATTATGAAACATATGTGGGCTGAATACATAATATATACATCTAGACCTCCACACATAAAAGTGATCAGAGAACAAATTATCAACTCTCATGACTTGTGGGTGAATAGATCATTTAAGCAGAGACTTTTCTCTATCCAATGCCTTTATGCAAATCTCAAAATGCAGAATAACCAAACATGAGACCAGAGACATCTCCTAACGTGTAAGCAAAAACAATTCAAAATATTGACTCGAAAGACCACTGTGGTGATTACATCCTCATCAGCACTAAAAAAATTCACAAACATAAGAAAAACATCTTTATGTTATCTTCACATTTTTTATGGGCATATGATATGTGGCAATGTAACATCAAAAATGAAAAAAATCGAATGCATAGTCTCATTGTCACACACTCGTATCAAAGACATTCTATGAAAAATTTATTTGAGACTTCTGTATAAGAAAAATCTCAATAAAGTATCGTGCATCACCGGACACTGAACCAACCACTCGAGACACAAAAACTTATATATCTCCCTTACGGCAAGTTCATTGCACGTTCACTCAATAGTGGCTTCAGAATGTCTTAATTCCTCTTCTGATCAACTATCATGCAATTCCGAACACTAAATATGAGACCTGAGATATAAGAACCTCATGTATCTCCCTTATATAATGTCCGAATCATAAAAATTCATTCGAATTTAGATTCAGATACCTTAATTCTTTTTTTTTGGAGTTAAACTTTAATTTATTACTAATGTAATAAATCCAAACAAATGGAAAAACTTACTTTATAAATTTCCTGGACCCAAAAATTGACCCAAAACACCCTAGAGTACCCGCACGAGAAATCTAGAATTTTTATGTGTTTTTTTAAATCATTGTAGCTTCGTACGATTGATGTTAGCATGACATTAGCGGTTGACATGGAGCACCATGTCAGTGCGCATGGTGTGGGACCGCGTGTCATGGGCTACCCACTCGCAGACGTGTTTCTACCACGTGTCTCCATTGCCCCATGCCGCATGGATGGCCCGGATGTGGCACGTGAAGCACACTCGCCCGTCATCCCACGCTCATGAGAGCACAGGTCTCGAGTCGCTAGCCAACGCTGCACACGCCAACCGTACATGGCCTCCTGTGTCTACTGTAGCTGGTCGAGCGCATGTCTCTGACACCAAAAGCGATTTCCAGCTTCTCGAGACTCCTTTTTTGCTCTGTTTGGCCTGTTTTTGACCCGTTTTTCATAGCTAACCTTATGTATACCATTTTTACGTAATTATATATGTAAAAAAACTGAAAAACAATTTAAAAAAGGAGAAAAACTATATGAGATGAAAAACTGAAAAACCTTCGTTTCTGGCAATCTGATCATGTAACCGCTCTGATACTACATGTAATACTTAGTACAGACCTTATTATGTATGCAGGATCTATAGCATCCTGTCTCTCAAATGATTGAGAGATTGAAAGAGTTAGATTAATGAGTCATATGAGTGTCAGGATGTAGAACAAAATTAGTACTTCCATGACATGATTTTGTAATTGTGTTCAAATGCAAAATATGGCATACATATATACGTGAATATTAAGTTTTGGACATTAAAATGACTGTACATGCATTCATTGACTTATACCGTGATATGCAAAATGTTAAGTGATCGTGATGTGAATTACGTTTTGGTATGTCTTGAATTTTGGTATGATTGGATTTTAATTAGAAAATTTGGAATTAAATGTTATGAATTGGAAAATTGATGGATTAAAATGTACATTTGGACTAGAACAAAATGCCAAGTGGTAGGATAAATTAGTCTATAATTGAGTGACATTTTACATAGTTAAATTGGTGACAAATGGACTAGTAATTAATTGACAAATGGATCAATCATTGTGTGACAAATGAGCTGGTAAGTTGATAACAAATGGCATAGTTGATTAATGGACAAATGAGCTAGTTAGTTGGATACATTTGGCCGCACCTATGCTTGATAAGTGCTGAATATGCCATAAGACATATGGCTATTCAATTACATGACACCTAACGCCTTAGCTAGTGAGTTTTTGCAGGAGAAAGTTTTGTTCAGCTCATTTCTCTTCTTCTTTCTTCTTACCCACTACCGAAACTCTCACTTCTTTCATCTCCCTATGTATGTTCATGCTTCTATCCAATTGTCATACAAAAATCCATGTTTTACCCTGCACAAAATAGCTAAAGAACTAGCTGATTGTTGTGGTTTTATCATAGTTGAAAGTCATCTAATCCCACCTTGGATGTGTGATGTTTCTGCTTACTTGGAGTACTGGATTGGCTTGATCTTTTAAGCTAGAATTGGAGTTAATTATGTAAGTAAATGATTAGTGCTTATAGCATGTTATGATAGAGAATTGATGATGATGAGTTAGAATGAATTACATATGATGTTGATGATTTATTGTGCTAGAACATTTTTAACTGGAATGATTTCACTGATTATGCTTTGGTATTTTGGCTATATTTTGATATGAAGATTTTCAAATGAGATTATTTTTAATTTAAATTAACCTAAAGACATTTGCAGACAGTTTTTAAGAAGAAATTGAATTTGAATTCTATCCTTAAGGTTCTTGAAATTTAGCTTGAAATTGAGTTTTGACTTAGGCTGTAACATTACCCATGACATAAAGCATACCCTATTGTTATCGAATAAATTGTATTGATGTAGGCAGAATCAGACAAAGTTGTGTTCCTAAAAGTTGTAGCTTATTCTCTTAGCTTTCAACTGGTATAAATTTTGTAATTTTTTGATATTGGAATTGAGAGATATGAGTTGTACAACTTTGAGTGCATGATCATACACTAGCCAAAATTTCAAATGTACTCAGTCTGTAGTATATTGAGGATAACTTCTAGAATATTGAATCAAATTGTATTATCTTAGTATTATTAGAAACTTAAGACATGGGAGAACAATTTTTAAAAGGAAGTGTTATCAAATTACTACACTTTCCTTATAAGAATAATCATACAAAGTGGACCCGAAATTATGATTTTTAGACAAATCTGAATTGATCAATTGAGTATTGATATATGAATGAATATTGTGACATGAATAATGATAAGGAATCCAGGATTGTCATGAACTTGCATTGTACGTATTCTATATACATATATGTGCATAAATGAGTACGTGTATCATTGTGTAAAATAGTGATATGTGTATGTATTGTATGATATAGAGGAGCACATTGAGCATTACCATCCCGACATTGCCAGGACTTCAACGCAATAGCTATTTGGAGCATACTGTGAGTAATCTAAGATGGTCCCACCTTGATTTGTTCTGTTTGATACTGAATTGAATCGATATGTGATGTATGTGTATTGAATTCCAGATACAAAATGTCCGAGGAGTTTGATGTATGAATAAAACATTGGAAATGCTACTTGAATGTGAATGTGATTGATTACTTGTTTCTCAACTTAAATGGTAAATGCCAGACTAAAAGTCCGATGAAAAATGTGAATGAGAAAGAATGTGAATGTGATTGAATGAGCATAATGATTGAATTTGTGGAACTCATTTCATTCCAATGCATGAAATATAAAGGTAGTTATGACTGATGTCAATAGTGAAAAAGAGCTTAAAGCTCAGACATTCGTGGAAAGAGCCTAAGGCTTAATATGTGCAATGAGCCCTTTATCCCTAACGAATAAGGGACAGTATGAAAGAGCCTGGTATCCACAACAGATACGGGATAGTGAGAAGAACACACGGTCACAGCAACATAATAAATGAATTTGATTATCATAAACATTGCATTCACATAAGATATGAATAAATTGAATGATTGTATTGTTTTGAGCAATTTTCTTGTATGAATACGTGATAATTTATCGATAATTATGTTTTACAAAATTGTAGCATAATGATGAATTGTATGGATTTGTGTTTGAAATGTGACATCTGTGAACAAAATGTTTCGTGATATTACTTGATGATAATCAAGTTGATATGAGTTTTTATGATAACATGAATGGTTGTGTTGGATGACAAGAGTTAACCATCGAGGATGGTTACTCAACTGAGTTCGCAAAACTCACCGACATTGCATTGTAGCTTTTCAGGTTTAAAGAAGATAATATGAGCTAGTGGTTGGGATCAGTTTGCACCTGCATTTATTTTCAGTCATTTTGTATTAAACATTGTATTTCGTAACAATTGAGCAATGTACCTGTGAATTGTACAGTATAATCACATTTATGACTAAATCTGTATGATAATGAAATGGACCTAATGTTTAGTAACTACTAAATATGTGTTTGTGTTTGAGAAAAATTTTGCAATGATTTGATTTGTCTGTTATAACGTGCCATCCTCGTAGAGTATGTTTTCAAATATCGTCAATACGTTCGAAAATATGCCCTATAAGAGTGGTATGTTACATTTTTGTATCAAAGCCTAGATTTAGTATCTTATATGGGCAATTTTTTAAAATATGTGTCAAGATACATGCATCTCAAGTATGTCATAGCATCCAGTGGAAACTGATCCCCAGTTTGAGGCACATTTACGTAAGTCACATTCATGAACATTTGTTAAGATTCTGAACCATTAGGAATAATGAGAAGAATGATGATTGGTCAGAATGGAAGAAAATGAAAGTTTGCGGATATTCTGAAATAAGAGATGCTACATGGTTTGATTGTTAGACAAAGACTCAGTGCATTTGTATTTGTGATTATATACTTTCAATTAGTATATATATATGTGAACATAATTTTATGGATCGACTGAGGGAAAAAAAAGATACAAATATAAATGACAAGATTGAAAGTGAATAAGGAAGATTGGAAGAAATCAAATTGTATTATGACATTAAGAGGTTGAAAATGGAACTGACATGGTTGTTTGATTATTGATCTACGAATTTATGATTAAATCAGTGGATTGAGCTCAGAAGTTCATGATGATTACATAACTTAGAGTGCTGAATGAAAAAAAGGAGCATACTTATGGAAGGTGAAATAAATGATAGTGATATATGTGTAGAAGTCTTTAAGATTAAGTTAATCAGTTAATTGTGCATGCATATATGATAATGTGATTACCTTGGAAAATGATGTTACCGAGCACATCTATATTATATACTTGGAAATGGTATAGGGAGTGATTTATGATAGAGTGAATGCTCTTAAGTCATGGATTATATAGTTAAAATTCTAAGATCACTCAGAGTAGTGCAGTGAAAGCATGGAATTATGTGAGTGGAGAAGTAACTTTGTATGGTCATATACTCCTTGAATGTTATCCAAAATCAACTGAGATCAAAGTATCATTAGCTTAAGATAAAAAATGGTGATTTCTTAAGAATAAATCTTTGGATAAGATGTAATAATCTTGATGGTGCGTACTAAAGCATAAAAGTAGATGGACATGCCTACTGCTTTATTGAGTTTTTAAGATAAAGAACATCCTGGTCATGCTAGTGATCCACGTTGTCTTTCGGTTTTACCCTTGGAGGTCGAATCAAAAATTGAATTCCAAGGATTACAATATAGAGTGCAACCTCGAGTCGTCTCACTTAATTGGAACCTTATGCAATGGACCCAAGCTAGCGTAAATGTCATGAAATGCAACTAAAATTAGTTAGTAGGGGGTTTTGGTTCTTAAAGAAAATTAACAAAATTGAATAATTGTAAGAAAATTGTTTAAAAAGTATTTTTAGATTTTTGGGAATAAGAAATTGAAAGTTAAAAACAATGATCAAATGTGAGAAAATCCTCTTGAAAAATGAGCTTTGG
>JAOQMP010000005.1:13710359-13727260 GCA_027563575.1 Erythroxylum pedicellare
GAAATTTGGGGGTATTTTAGACTAGGAAGAAAAGTAGAAAGAATGGACAAATGGACCAATTATTGCATGATAAGTGGACCAATAATTAGGAGACATATGGACTGATTAATTGGTGACATATGACAACTTAAAGTGTGGATAAATGGCAACATATTAGGTTGATACATGCCATACAAGCCTTAAGACAAATGCCTTGGCCAAATTACGACACCTAGCATCTAGTAAAGAAAGTTACAGTAAGGATAGTTCTGCAGCTTTCTCTTTTGTTATTCACCTTCTCCACCGAAATTGCATCCATCTTCTCTTTGAATTGTGACTAAACTCTAGCTCAAATTACTATAGAAAAGTCAGATTTTAATTGCTCACAAAATAGCCAAAAAAACCAATTCAACGTGGCCTTCATACTGCTTTCTAAAAATCAACCTATTTTCACCTTGAGTTTGTGATCAAAATATGCATGAATGGAGGCTTCGATAATCTGAAGTTGTGAGATGAAATTGGAATCTTAAAAATTAGGTAAAAAACTTGATCTTTATGGTATGTTTATTAGTATAATAATAATGTTTGAATTGGACTAAAATGCATGTGATATTGGTGAAGAAGAATTACTGGGATATGTTAGCTGCAGTGTTTTCTTTGAACATCCTTTGTTTTTTTCTTATAACTTCTTCTCCTGACATCCAAATGACATGAGACTTAAACCAATAGACTGATAACACATTGTTCTTCATCTCCACCAGAATTTGTGAACATCTGAATCCATTCAGAAAATATTGAGTGATAAATTTCGGATGACAATGGTGAGTGTGCTTAAATATTGTTAACTAGAATGATTTCACTGATCATGCTTCGGTATTTTGTCTATATTTTGATTTGTAGATTTCCAAATGAGATAATTCTTCATTTACATTGATCTAGAGACATTTGGATACAATTTTTAAGACAAAAAATGAATTTGAATTCTATCTTTAAGGGTCTTGAAATTTAGCTTGAAATTAAGTTTTGGCTTAGGCTATAGCACTACCCATGATAGAAATCATATCCTATAGTTATCGAATAAAATATATTGATATTGGTTGAATCAGACAAAGTTGTCTTCATAAAAAATGTAGCTTATTCTCTTATATTGCAATTGGTATAAAGTTTGTAATTTTTGGATATTGAAATTGAGAGATATAAGTTGTACAACTTTGAGTGTATGACCATACACTAACCAAAATTTCAAATGTACTCAGTCTGTAATATATTAAGTATAACTCTTGGAATACTGAATCAAATTGTATGATATTAGTATCATTAGAAACTTAAGACATAGGAAAAAATATTCTACAAGGAAGTGTTATCAAATTACTACACTTTCCTTATGAGAATAATCATGCAAAGTGGAACCAAAAGTATGTTTTTAGACAAATCTGGATTGATCAATTGAGTATTGATATATGAATGAATATTGTGACATGAATAATGATAAGGAACCTGGGATTGTCATGAACATGCATTGTAAGTATTATGTATACACATATGTGCATAAATGAGTACGTGTATCATTGTGCAAAATAGTGATATGTGTATGTATTGTATGATATAGAGGAGCACATTGAGCACAACCATCCAAACATTGCTAGGACTTTATGGCAATAGCTATCTGGAGCGTACTGTGAGTAACCTAAGATGGTCTCACCTTGATTTGTTCTGTTTGATACTGAATTGAATCAATATGTGATGTATGTGTACTGAGTCCTGGACATGAAATGTCCAAGGAGTTTGATGTATGAATAAAACATTGGAAGTGCTATTTGAATGTGAATGTGATTGACTACTTATTTCTCAACTTAAATGTTAAATACCCGACTAAAAGTCCAATGACAAATATGAATGAGAAAGAATGTGAATGTAACTGAATGAGCATAATGATGGAATTTGTGGAATGCATTTCATTCTAATGCATGAAATATAGAGGTAGTTATGACTGATGTCACCAGTGAAAAAGAGCTTAAAGCTCAGACATTTGTGGAAAGATCCTGAGGCTCAATGTGTGCAATGAGCCCTGTATCTCCAATAGATAAGTGACCGTATGAAAGAGCCCGGTATCCACAACTGATACGGGATAATGAAAAGGGCACACAGTCACAATAACGTAATAAATGAATTTGAGTCTCATAAACGTTGCATTCACATATGATATGAATAAAATAAATGATTGCATTGTTTTGAGCACTTTTCTTGTATGAATACGTGATAATTTATCGATGATTGTGTTCTGCAAAACTGTAGCGTAATAATGAATTGTATGGATTTGTGTTTGAAATGTGACATCTGTGAACAAAGTGTTTCATGATATTACTTGATGATGATTAAGTTGATGTGAGTTTTATGATAACATGAATGGTAGTGTTGTATGAAAAGAGTGAACCATTGAGGATAGTTACTCAACTGAGTTTGCAAAGCTCACCAACATTGCATTGTCACTTTCAGGTTTAGAGAAGATATCCAATTAGGGCAATTGGAGTATAGTCACTGCATTTAATATAAGATAGTGGTCAGGATTAGTTTGCACATGCATTTATTTTTAGTCATTTTATATTAAACATTGTATTTCGTAACAATTAAGCAATGTGCCTACGAATTGTACAATATAATGACATTTATGATTTAATATGTATGATAATGAAATGGACCTAATGTTTACTAACTACTAAATATGTGTTTATGATAGAGAAAATTTTTGCAATGATTTGATTTGTTTATTATAACGTGCCATCCTTGTAGAGTATGTTCTCTAATATTGTCGATACGTTCTAAAATGTGCCCTATAAGAGTGGTATGTTACAGGATCTATACGAAAGGATTAAATAATGAAGGTAATGCATAATACCTGATGGTTCCATCTCTGATTCCGATGTCGATTCTGAGTTAAAATTTAACATTTGTATGAATTTCTAAGTTAAAAGTCTAAATATTGAAATTTTTAGAGAAACAAAATCTTAACACATTTAAGTTATCTCACTAACTAAATATATTGGTATACAATTTTTAATAGAAATAATAATTTTAAAAGAGATAAATCTTTTACGATTTTTTTAATTAAATGTGTTACTCTTTAAAATTTTTAGTTTAGCTTTAAAGTTGTAAAAAATCAGGTTATTCATTCTAAAATATTATTTATGTTAATATTTATAGAGCATATAAATATTGTCGACAAAAAATAGGCTTCAAAGGTAAGACCTAAGGGGCTGTGGTGTAGTAGAAAGGGGGAAAAGAATTGGAACACATGTATATAACAAAAAAGGATACCTTAAGGGTTATGCCTCATTCTTGATAAAAAATGTTTAGTAAGACTTAAGAAATGAGAAGCTTACTAAGCTCTAGCTATCTCTTTTAAACCATTCTAAGTTGCATTTCCACCAACCTTGAAATGAAGTACCTAACACTGACCTTTAAGATCTTCCACAATAGAAGCTTTAATTCATACAACACCAACATTATATTCTTTGGCTTTATCTTCCTCCTTAAACTAAAATAGAAATACTAAGAGAACTTATTTAATCCATTTGGTTCTCCCTTCATCTCCTCAAAAAAGTATCAGACGTTCATTTCGAACTCCATACTAAACATCAACATATCTGGAGACCTAACTACCTATCAAAAACCTAATTTTGCTCATTAGTAGCCTCAACATTGTACATAAGCAGCACTATTTTTTAATAATCAATCTCACACCCACGCACCCTAATGTATGAAGTAAGAAGAAAATGGGCTATAGTTGGTCAGGAATACTAAATACAAGAAGTATGGGATATCGTGAGATGGACTTGGAGATGTTGGATAAGAGACGTTAACCTCAATTGAGTAAGAAAACAAGAACGAGGTATATATTATTTATGGCAACAATAAACAATACATACTTATAGCCCAAATTTCAACTTTAGCATTTTATTTTCTCTTTTGCACTTTAAAGAAACAACCTACTCATAAAAAACCTATAACCTACACAATGAATTTTAACGTGGAATGAAAAATGTTAATGTAATTATCAAGATTTAAAGTTTTTAGCATTTGAAATAAGCATTCATGAAACAAAACTAAAAAAAAGTGGAAAAAAAAATCCTCAGCAAACTTAGAAAAAAACTTTTAAAACCTAAAAAATAAAAAAGAACTCAAAAACTTAGATGACTTAAGCGAGTACATTTCAAGTCTATCAAAAGAGACTAATCCAAATTATTTTAGTCAAGTTTTTATTGAGGGTTACATATGAAGAGTCATGCAGTTTCAACATTTAAATATTTTATTAATCTCAGGGAAAAATCTCAGGTGGTAGTCCAAAAAAAACCTTTACTATGAAAGAAGAGTATAAAAGCTCTTTTACAAATAAGGTGGCTAAGCATATGTATTACTAGTCTCCACCAAGTAGTAACTTATATTCTAAAAGCCACCACTAGACTCCTTATATAGGAGTTAAAGATAAAAGGCTTATGTTATCTAGCCAATATGGGACAAGCACCATATATATAAGAGACCAAAGACTTAAGAACTATTTCCACAAACAATGTGGGATGAAGGCTAACATACAAAATTGAGGCAAACATAACAATCTCCACATTGTATCAATTTTGATGCAAGCAAACAATTCTCCACCTTGAAACGAAATTGAGTAGACTGAATTGTAACCTCCCTGTTCAAACTTCTTGGCTGCCTCCAAATCAAATGATACTCAAGAAACAAGATTAACTAAGTCCAAGCAGCATTGGAACTTAGATTCAGGAAGAGCCTTTGTCATCATATCAGCATCATTATCTAGTGTACTAACCTTCATAACCATAATATCACCTTTTACAATGACTTCTCAAACAAAGTGATAATTAACATTAATGCGTTTAGTGCACTCATGGAACTTGTTATCTTTTGTTAAGAAAATAGCACTCTACCTATCACAATAGATCTCCAATCTATGATCATCTTGAGTAAGCTCTACATAGATACTTATCAACCAAATTGCTTCCTTCATTGCTTCAGTGATTGCCATATATTTAGCTTCTATAGTTGAAAGAGCTATTGTAGCTTGCAAACAAGATTTCCAACTTATAGTAAAACCATTAAAAGTAAAAATGTATCCAGATGTGGATCGTCGAGTATCAAGATCACCCATAAAATCTGAATCTACATATCCAACGAATCTAGCTATAGAATTTTCAAACTTAAGACAAGTTGTAGACATAACTTTGAGATACCTTAATATCCACTTCACTGCCTACCAATGCTCCTTCCCTGGATTAGCCATATAGCGACTCAGCACACTAACAACATATGCTAAGCGGGGCGTGTGCAAACCATCGCATATATAATGTTCCCAACATCACTAGCATATGGTGTCTTCTCCATTTTCTTAATTTCTTCATCTGAGGTCGGACATTGTCTTGATGACAACTTGAAATGTGGAGCAAAAGGTGTAGTAATTGATTTCGCTTTGCACATACTAATCCTTTCCAGAACTTTGTGTACATAGCCCTCTTGAGAAAGATAAATCTTCTTAGCCTTACGATCACTCCTGATCTCCATACCTAAGATGCGTTTTGCTGCACCTAAATCCTTTATTTCACATTCTACACTTAATTGTGCCCTAATCTTGGTAATTTCTGACTTGCTCGTATATGCGATGAGCATGTCATCCATATAAAGTAGTAAATACATGAAATAACCATTGCCGACTGATCTCATGTAAACACAAGAGTCATAACTGCTTCTCCTAAAACTAATATTTAAAATAAACGTATCAAAATATTTATACCACTGTGGAGGCGATTGCTTGAGACCATACAATGACTTTTGGAGTTTACAAACATGGTCCTCCTTGCCCTCAACCTGAAAACCTTTAAGTTGTAGTATGTAAATTTCTTCTTCTAAATCACCATATAGAAATGCTTTTTTAACATCTAGTTGCTCCAATTCAAGGTTATTAGATGAAATAAGACTAAGAAATAGCCAAATGGAACTATGTTTCACAACGGGTGAATAAATGTCACTAAAGTAAACTCCTAATACCTGACAAAATTCTTTAGCAATAAGTCTAGCTTTATACCTCGGTTCTTCAATTCTGAGAATTTCGTCCTTTTTCTTGAACGCCCATTTACACTTGATTGATCTTTTACCTTTCGGTAATTTTGCTAAAATCCAAGTGTCATTCTTCTGAAGTGATTCCATTTCTTCCTGCATAGCTATAACCTATTTATTGGAATTTGGATAGGTAGTTGCATCCTTATAACTAGCGGGCTCAAAACAACTCTCTGTCTCCTCAACAGCTACAAAAGCAAACCCAATAAAGTCTGCTTCCTCAATCAACCTCTGTCGAGGTACACCTTGATTGAAACGACGAGGATGATTAATAACAATAGAATGAGATGGCTGAACATTATTCATATTGGCTTGTCGCTCCACCTCAACTTGAGTATTTTTAACATCTTGATAATGGCTCTCGGAATCGATTTGGAGCTTTACCTTACTTCCAATCTCGTTAATCTCAATGTGTTGTCAACAAAATTGGGAACAATAAACTCCTCCTTTTCATGTAGCATAGATGCCTCATCAAACACAACATTTCTGGATGGGAAAACTTTGGAAGTTTGTGGATTCCACAATCTATACCCTTTAACTCCTAAAGTGTATCCAAGAAAGACATAGTTGATTGATTTGGGTTCTCACTTCCCTTCATTTACATGTGAATAAGCTGGACATCCAAATACTTTAATGTCACCATAATTTTTCGATTTACCTTACCAAACTTCTTCAGGTGTCTTTAAACTGATATATTTATGGGGAGATCTGTTCAATAAAAAACAAGTTGTTGAGACTGCCTCTGCCTAAAACTTTTCCCCCAGTCTAGAGTTTGAAAGCATGCACCTTGTCCTTTTTAATAGGGTGCTGTTCATTAGTTCAGCCATACTATTTTGTTGTGGGGTACCTGGAACGGTCAAATGACACACAATTCCCTGATCTTTACAATGCTGATTGAACTCTCCTGAACCAAATTCCAAGCCATTATATGTTCTTAACCATTTCACTTGCTTCCCGATTTGCTTCTCAGTTATGGTCTTCCATTCCTTGAAAGTAGTAAAGCTTCACTTTTATGCTTAAAGAAATATGCCCAAACTTTCCTTAAAAAATCATCGATAAAAGTGACCATGTAACGAGCACCACTAAAAGATGCCTCACAAGATGGCCCCTAAACATCAACATAGATGTAATCAACAGTTCCTTTAGTATTATATTTTGCTGGAGTAATAAAAGAAAATTTCTTTTGTTTACCAAATAAGCAATGCTCACAAAAATCTAGTTTACTAACCTTTTGGTCTCCAAGTAGTCCTTGCTTGCTCAATTCGAAAAGGCTTTTCTCACCTGTATGGCCTAACCGCATGTGCCATAATTTTGTTACTTCTTTATCAAACATAGATGATTCAACAATTGTAGATTGGCCTTTAATGATTTTGCCTTTCAAAATGTAGAGTTTCCCTTTCTGATAGTCCTATATGACTATTATTGATCCTCTAATGATCTTTAACGAACCATTCCTTCCGAACATGCTTTACATTTGATAATGTAATCACTATCCCATCTTACATCTGAACTTTTATACTTCCTATGTCCGCAGTCCTGTAAATGTTGTCATGCCCCATCATCACTACTCCTTAATCGAGTGGTTCATATGTGTGAAACCAATCCTTGTGAGGATTAAATGGAATGAGCAAGTTGAATCCATGGTCCATTCACAACTTCGGTCATTATCAACATGAGCTATCACATAAACTTTTGCACTCTTCTTTGTGGCATCAAACACCAGAGCAAAGTCACCTTCATAGGTGGCAACACTAGCCTAATTTGACGATTTCTGCTCGTTCTTTCCTCCATTATCTCTTTTTTGATTCTTTTCCTTCAATTTGAGATAATCATCTTTAATATGACATTGCTTCTTACAATAGTTGTGTATTAGTATGTGTTTCTCTAAGTATTTGGCATGTGTTTCTTACATGATAGGTTAGTATTATTGGGTTTTAGGACTTGTTTTGTGTGTTTTTATTTAGTTTGATCTTCATGGTTGTTCTTTTGTATTTGATATTGGTTTGGGGTAGCAATTGATCATTTTGGTGTAGGAATAGAGGGTGGACACCTTTGTGATTGAGCTAGGGACTAAGAGAAGAGAAGAGAAGTGGAGCTACTGAAAAACAAGAACCCACGACCATGTAAAAGGGCATGTTTTACACAATCGTGGAAAATCTATGGAGAAAGTTTGTGTTAAGTTAACCCACGATCATGGGAATCACAAGTAAAATGCCCACGATCGTGGGAACTGGAAGTCAAAGAGACATGCGGATTTCATATATTTTTTTAGGTTTTCGTGACTTTATAAGACATAGAATCCCGAGAGTCAGGAGAGGGTCATGGAACTTATTTTTTGGAGTTAAAAGATAGATTGAGAGCTTAGAGATAGGGGGAGATTCAAGGTTTCATTCCCAATTGGACAAAGAGCACCCCGTCATCCAGATTTTCTAGATTGAGCAAAAAAGAGGAGTAGCTGCCCTATCCAGTCTTATTTCAATTTCTTTCTCTTCTAACATATTTATCATGGATTATTTGATTTTGGGGATGTTATGGTTATTATGATTGGCTAAAATAATTTTTAAGGTTTGTTTTTAAACTATTTGTGAACCTTTGGTTATTGATTTAATGATATACTTGTTTGTGTTATTTATTGTGCTTAAATCTTGCAATACATCTAGAGAGTGAGCTTGTTAATTTGCGTTAATTGTAAACCGAGAGTTGATTTATTAGGAAGAGATTTCAATAAATCAATACACTGCATATAGGATAGCTTTATATCTAGTTGAATGTTTAGGAAATGCTTGACACATTGAAAGATCCCAAAGTTAATTCTAATTTATTTAACTAGTGACATTTAGTTACACCTTGAGAGAGGGTAGCTAGAATTTTAGAAAATCTTGGGCCAAGCATAAATTGTATAAATTAATCAAAGGAGAGCAAATAGAGATAATGACAAGTCTTAATGTTTAATCTTGATTTTCTCCAAGTCTTAGTTTACGATTTTGATTTGGGTTGCATTGTTCCCTATTACTTTTATTGTTCCCTATTACTTTTAGTTTGTCTTTATTTTACTTTTTTTTAAAAATTTGATTGAAACGATTTCTTAAACAAAAAACAACCTGAATTAAGTGGTGCCTAAGCATAATTCTCGTGGGATTGATATCCACTTTCAACTACAAGTACGACCCGTATACTTGCCATTTTGAGCGTAACACTAGTAGTGTGTTTTGCATTCTACACTATCCAATCATGCATATGAATTTTTATACTTCCTATGCCTGCAATCCTACAAGTGTTGTTATTCCCCATCATTACTACTCCTTGATTGAGTGGTTCATATGTGTGAAACCAGTCCTTGTACTTCAGTCATTATCAACATGAGCTATCACATGAACTTCTACATTCTTCTTTATGGCATCAACCACTAGAGCAAAGTCATCTTCATAGGTGGCAACACTAGCCTCATCTGACAATTTCTGCTTATTCTTGCCTCCATTGTCTCCTGTTTGATTCTTTTTCTTCAATTGAGACAATCATCCTTAATATGGCATTGCTTCTTACAATAGTTGTAGCAGAGATTCTGATGTTTTGGCTTGGACCTTGCTTGTGAACTTCTTTCATTGCTTCTTTCAATCAATCTGCCTCATGTATATAATCCTTCTCCATATTCCTTATGCTTTGAAGTGTCCATTCTTTCTCTAGCTAACAAACTATAACAAACTTCATCCAAGGTAATAGTATCCTTTCCATAAAGCATAATGTCACGGAAACTATTATATGATAATGGCAGATGATATAACAAAAGCATAGCCAAATCCTCATCATCGGTTTTAACATCAAGATTTTCTAAATTATTGATAATCTCCTTGAATTCTTAAAGATGTAGTTTATCAGGCTTACCTTCTGGTAATTTATGCGAGTACAACTTGTACTTAGCGTATAAGTGATTTGCTGGACTCTTTATCATAAGAAGCGATTCTTCAAGAAGTAAGTAAGGAAATACCATTGTTGGAATCTCTGTCGACAAGTGCAACTGAATTTGAGCAAGTGCCTTCAAATTCTTCCTCTCCTTCTCTAGGTCTAAACCAAACATCTTCTCCACCCCAAGTAGTGCCTCATCCAATTCAAGACTAGTAAGGGTTGCTTTCATATTGATTTGCCACATAGAAAATTTTATACTATTAATGAGTGATGGAATATCTAACTTTGTCGATGCTGAAGCCATTACTGCTCTGATACCAATTTGTTATGATGGCTATAGCCTAAATGAATTATATCAACAAAGAAAGCAGATAGAAAACAACACCAAATAACACCCAATGGAAGCAAGATTTTTAAATGCAAACACAAAGTAAAAGTGACATAGGAACTTACGAGGAAAACCCCAACATAAGGAAAAATCTCGAATGGCAAGTCAAAAAAATCCTTTACTATTAAGGAAGAGTGCAAAAGCTCTTTTACAAATAGGGTGACTAAATACTTGTATTACTAGTCTCCGCCAAGTACTAACTTATATTCTAAAAGCCACCAGTAGACTCTTTCTATAGGAGTTAAAGACAAAAGGCTTATGTTATCTAACCAATATAGGACAAGGACCATATATATATATAAAAGACCAAAGACTTAAGGCCTATTTCCACAGACAATGTGGGATGAAGGCTAAGATACAAAATTGAGGTAAACATAACATAATTTACTATCCTTTTTTTTATATGTGATGTTATTATAAGATAGTTAAAACATATTTGATATTTTAATTATAATTCATGGTATTTGATATATTTTACCTAATAAATTAATATCATAGCGGCTAGATACAAAGATTGATTATAGTTTATATATAAAAAAAAAGGAATCCCAACTTAATACTCTAAAGTTTTGGATTCAGTAATAATATTTTCTTATATATAAATCAATCTTATTTTAAAATGGATATAAAAAAATTTAATAAATATCTTTAGAAGTGTATTATATATTTTTATCTTAAATAACTTTTCCATATAATATAACCAAATTTAGGACAATGTATGTTGAAATGGTGAATACAAAAACTTAAGAACTGGTACTTACTGATCCTTAGGGTTGTAAATGTGCACATATATTTACATATACAGTAACAAATTATCTGATTACATAAAAGAATCTGATTAGACCTTCATGCATTTAACCTTGAATTAACGTTTGTTTTCTTTTTTTTTTTTCGTAATAATTTCGTAGTTCTGCTTTACTTTTGAGATTAAGAAGAAACGATAAAAATAATTTAATCTCATATGCTTAGTTTTTTAAAGCGATTTGGCTATGAATCTTGTTGTTTGCCACTATTTCCACATAGATTATTGTTCGTAATGGCGTTGGTCTTGCTGGAAGCAAGAGAACATTCCCTTTAACCCGGGGGATTCCGGCACGACCAGTGAAATGGGAAGCACTTAGCAACCTACTCAAAACGGCGTTGTCGTTATTTTACGCCCGTTGCGGCGACAAAAGCTCGTTGCTTTTGACGAAAACCTCCCAATTTGTTATTTATTTGTGTTGATAGAGCCCACTTACCTATGCTTCGAGTTTGAGACGAAATTCTGTACCTTCCATGTCATTCACGTGCTTTGACGCCCCAATTCGATGAACCGAAACATATGGACTTAAGGACAAATCTCTCCCACGTGATGCATTGAATCATGTTTTTTTAAGGGTAAAAGGTTCTCGTAACATGCCTAACTTTTAATGCCAAGTATATGTTCATTTTATACTTTTAAAGCTATTTGAAGGGGGCAAGGAAAGAGATAAAATTGAAATATGTGTAGTTTCTAACTGTAAAATTGAAATATGTGTAGTTTCTAACTGAATTGACAATCCAAGCGGGTTTCTAACAAATCTGTTGTTGGTTGAACAAACAATGGCCATAAGGAATTGCGTCATTTGAAAGGAAAATTGAGGCTTCACAGTAACTAGAAAATTTTTATTTCTTTACTTGCTTTTAAAGTTCTAGACTCTTGGATTTCCCCTTTGATAACCATGTTAGAGATTTTAAAATCTATAACATCACAAGAGTAGTAGGATTTCCCCTTTGATGATATCTATATTTGACCGGATCAGCTCCTACTATCCTTGCGGTAATTCTTCTCAAAATCACGCTTGGCAATCGTGTTCACAGTAACTAACAGGAAATAAATAACATATTTTTCGATGCCCCTATCCTCCTAAGAAGAAAAATTAACTGGATAAGTAAAGTTATTATAACCTATGGTTTTGATTATAATAAAATATATTGTTATTAATCAATTTTTTGGTGATATTAGTAGTTCTATTAAATAGTATGTAAAAGATAAAATTCAGTAAGATGAGAAAATGAGCAAATTAAATAAATATAGCAATCAAACGATGAATAAAATATGTACTTGTGGAAAATTTCAAAACGAAGTAGATAAAAATATGAAAGATTGGATACTTTTCATATATGATAAATCATTTTAGTTTTCATTATAACATTATCTTGGTCATTTCATATTGTAGGAGTTCAAATATTATATAACCATTTCTTTAAGTGCATCATTCATAAATCTTTTCGAATTAATATAGTGGTCGGCTAATGTCATACGTTGATTGATCGATGTCATACATTGGTTGACTAGATTTACTATTATAAGTCATTATAATGATTAGTTTAAGTCTTTAACAAATAAATTTTATTATTTTGAGTATAAGTGGATTAAATATAAGATGTGAAAAAGTATCCTTGGCATTTAGCCAAGTGTTAGGGAGCTTTTTAACAGAATTTCATTACAATTATATGTGAGCATAAATGCGCCTATAGTGCATTGTGTGATCAAGAAAACAAAATTTTCACTTGTACTTAAGTTATTGAGAAATCAATTGATTTGTTCAGGAAAGCAGATGTGTAAAAGGTCTATTTTCACTCTAAGGAAAGAAAATATTACACAGAGAGTTTCTCTTTACCTATTCAAATTTAGGGAAATAATAAAATTTCAAGTAAAATTTAGAGATTGGATGTATAAACTCTTGTTTAGCTCAATCATAATATATTAAATTTTCTTTCTTTTCTTATAAATTTATTATTATTATTATGATTGTCTTGTGAAAATATATTAATCAAACTATCATAACTATTCGTTAAAGTAAACAATTCATTTATTAAAAATTTTAAATATGTTAAAACATAATTTAAATTCTTACTTTTGTATCATCTAGATTAGACTTGATATTGAGTTGGGTCAAGTTCAACTTGCCCAAACTTAAATTTGATTTAAAATTTAAAATTTAAAACAAAATGACCAACTCAGCTTGATATTTAATTAATTCGAATTGAATCCGTTGATTTTTGAGTTCAATGAAGCTTGAGCCAAAATGTCATCCTTAAACCAATTTAAATGAAGTTGGACATGTATATTAAGCATTGAGTTTTTTTTTTTTGGAAACGAAAGAACTTGCAATCGTTATCATTTCGATGCACACTGGATAAACCTTTGGATTAACGTAATAGTATGCAAATCACACTATTCGGGTATTCCGTACTAGGCAAACCCTGAATGACAGGCTTGATCGAGAGAGCGTAAGTAGAGGATTTGAATATAAGACCTTTTGACCCCATGCCCTCTATTACACCAACTTGACCACCTCCTAAGGAGCGGCACGGAGCGTATGTTAACTTTGAATAGACTATTTTGGAAAAAATCATATATTTTTTAAAAAATTTGAATTAGCTCTAACCCCTAAATAAGAAATTTGGAATTTGGTTAATGATTTAACAACACCCCAAATTTAATGTAGGATTTCATGAAATCATTGAATTACTTCATGGTGTAAGTGCCTCCAACCTCCTTATTGCTTGAAAGTACAACCCTTATTCATCAAATCGCTGCCTGCATCCTTTGCCTGGCTTATAATCAGCCATCACCAACCATCTTCTCTTTATTTTCGGTGATTCAGTAGCCTTGTTTCCCTTTTCCAATCATAATACCAGTCGCACCTTCAGTAGCTTTCTCCTGCTGCGGCGAACTATAAACAAGAAGATCGTAAGAGGGCTATGCGATTTATGGGTCACTGTGTGAAACTTAACTTTATTCCAAAGACAGGACTTGATGTCGTTAGAATGGGATCTGGCCTTGATTCTGGCACAAAAATAAGGGAAGCAGCTAGAAATTTTACATTTCTAGAAACGACTCCCAAGTCGGCTCATTCATCTATTTTGGTTATCGGAAGGTTAATAGTGTGGATGCAGTTGGTTGCTAAACGCTCTCGACGAAGTAACTTATTTAACTATTTACTTTATGAGTATACTTGGAAGACCTCATAAAGGTTCAGCTAACGCAATGTTGCTGTAATTGTTCCACCCTTGGAAAGAACAATCAGCAACGTAAAATTTTGAGTCAATGTTTGATTAGTTAAAACGGGTCGGGTCCTCCATGAGTAATGGCAATAGGAAAATATCTTTTTATATACCAACCATCTTCTCTTCATCTTCGTCAACTCTTAACCATAATTCCTTTTCTCTTGTTCTGACAAATCTCAACAAGTTGCCACTTTCACTACCCCGTTTCTCTTGTTCTGACAAGCTCCAAATAAGGAAAGGAAAGAGGGGTTATGAGCTTCGGGGGTTCATGTAATGTAGGAGTTTCTATCAAATAAATTTAGGAAACGTCGAATTATAATTTTGAAATAGGAGTTAATTAGAAATTTAATATTCTTTTGAATCTTGTAATCCAAACCGTCACATATTGTCCCACTGTAAGATTAATGAGCGTGTTCAACCAAGTTTTAGATTGAGTACCTGAGCATCTTCATTGAAAGGTGTCTAACCAAAATTTATATGTTAATTAAAGGACTAAAATAAAAATTAATAATGGAAAAATTGAAATAAGTTGTGTAAATTAAACGATAAAACAAGCCAATTGATGTGCTTTTATTTTTCTTGTTAGAAGCAAGAGCAAATATTATTTTCTTTAGCATCAGCTATACATCAGGCTGATGGGATAAGGATAGGATGCAATGCAAGGAAAGTGACTCTCCACGTCTAAAGTGATAAAACAAACTATAACACAATCGTTGAGGCATCAAATCGCAGGGAAAGTTGAGGGATAAACCTACACTGCTTTCCCTAATTAAGAGCAACCGCTAACAACTCTGATGGTCGACAAATCTAATCTTTTTTATTGCTTTTTGGAAAGCCAAGTGACCCTTTTATGTGAAAGGACACCCACATGGCCACCGGTCAAGTTTTCTTTTGTCACGCTTTGAGAATGGAAAATTTCAACGATATTGTAACAGAAAAAAGTTCCAGGATCACAATACTTAATGCTCCATCATATCAAAGAATAGTGTTTAGGTTGTTGGAATTTTCTTCCTGTATTATGCTCTCGAGGGATCAAAGGACCTTCTTTAAGTCGGGGACGCTGCAATTGTTTTGTAGGCCTCAAGAAACATTAGATCGAGGCCTCAAGCCTGCAGTGAAGCTGGACTTTTGTTCCTTTTTGCAATTTTCTACTCTTTCGGGCGAGTCACAAAGAATGGAGGTCTGGTCTGGGTTGAAACATGTGGAAATATGCTCGATTTTATGAAATGTTTATGCTTTTTTTTTTTTGAGAACTTTCGCCCCTATATTTGTTGATCTTGAACTTCTGTTAGCCTTTTTGGATCCTTCAAGTTTTATTTCACATGCAAGATAGGATCACACTAATTATTTATAATGTCAGGAGATGAATTTTATGTTCTAAAATACACAGGGAAAAGAAAAGAAACCGTGAATTATAGAAACGTAGAAATGCTAATTCTTTAAAAAAAAAAATGAATTTTAATAAAGTTAAAATTGTTCCGTAATTTGGGAATTTGACTTTTGTTGGGGCTACAGGCCAAGCCAAGAAAAATTCTGCATCGTGGAGCAAACAAAAAGAGTCGAGGAATTAAAATTGGAGTTGGATGGGAAAGAAAGATGCGGTTTTGGTTGAAGGCAAGCAGAGGTTAACTTTGGGCTGTTGGAGAGTGATGCTGCTGTGCTGGGTATTTTGGATTGGCGCGTAAGGCCGAAGGTTGTAGCTTTCTCGGTGATATTCATTTACTTTTGTCTACTTATTTATTTAGTATTATTAATTAATCCAAATTTTTGTATTTAATAAATAAACAATTAAAATTATTTTAATGATTCAATAAATTATTAATTTTTTAATAATTTTGTATTATTTTTATAAGAATAAAATTTAAAAAACATAACAAACCTATTTTATGACATAAAATCATTGAAATAAAATAATTATTAAATAAATTAAATAAAGTAATGTACAATTTTGATAATAATATCTTAATAAGAACCAATCAAAATGATATATTGTCTAAATAAATAAACTAATCTTAAATTTTCAAATAAAAAGTTTCAGTTGAAATGAAATATAAAGAAAAAGAGTAAAAAAGAAGAAGTTATGTTTATACACAACTATTTATTTGTTATTCTTGATATTTGAAAAAGAAGAAGTTATGTTTATACAAAACTATTTATTTATTATTCTTGATATTTGATTCTAGATTATACTTACACTTATCTCAAAAATAAAAATTCAGAATTATTTAAAATCTATTTAAGATTTGTCAATGCTTATCTCACCCATTACTAATAATCAAACAAGTAAAATGTTAAGAAATTTAAGTTACAACCTCGTTCTCACGACTTTATTCCTAGTTATCATGAAGGTATGTTTGTTTTCATTTATATTTTTAGTTTTCAAATTTAGTAAACGACATGTTTATTTGATTTTTGAGTTTTCCTTTTTTTTTTCAAAAGTTATGAAATAGAAAAAAATAGTTTTTGT
>JAOQMP010000005.1:13732659-13742837 GCA_027563575.1 Erythroxylum pedicellare
TTAGATTTATTGTGATTTAATTCTGGACGTGCATAATTTGATAATAAATTGAGAAGGTGAATTGAGTGAAAAATAATTAAATTGGGCTAACGAGAGTTAGCCCAATTTAATAGAATAAGAATTAAATCAAATCAAATTATGTGATGCATAGGTTTCTGATAGTTTATTAGACAACTTCATATCTAATTAGGGTTTTGGATAGGTTTTTAATTGAGAAATTGCAATTTCCATAATTTGATTAGGGCTTATAATTTAGGGTTAATGGTTATAACTCAAGAGAGAGTAATCAGCCCTCGAATCGTCTAGAACCAATAATCCAGTAATTCATAATCAATTAGGTTAGTGTTAAGGATTAGTAAAATTCCTTTCTCTCAATTGTTAATTCCTTAGATTGATTCTTGAGTGTGTATTGCAACTGCTAAATTGTTAATATTCTCGTGATTGATTTTTGAATTGATTTGCTTGATTGAATTAAATTCTCATTTTAGTTCTGATACATTTGAATTTGTGCAAATTATTCTGACCTTAGATTTTTGGATTAGATTATCCTTCCTTGTGGAATCGACACCTTAGGTACTAAGCGAACGACCCGTGCCCTTGTAGATTATCGAGGTTAATTAATTAAAACCTAAACACATTGAACAACCCGATTAGTACGGATAGAAGAAAAGTTGGCTCATAAAAAAAGGAAATTTTCATTTAAGGATTCAAAAGAGGAGTCAAGTGAAGAGGAAAATACATCCTCAAGTAGAAGTGATGAGGAAGATCTTTAAGGATTTTCAAAGGAGAAAGAAGTTCTATAAGAAAGGACTTCAAGGAGAGTAATGTTAATAGCAAATGAAATCAACTAGCATCATTTTCTTTAAGTATAGGAAGCCCAGTCACATTAAGTTCCATTTTCCTCTAGCCTAAACAATGGTTTCAAGTATGAAAGAAATCAAAAGAACAAGAAGAGTGACTACAATGAAACAAATGCTCTTAAAACCTTCACTTAGGGCGATTTAGGTGATCTACAAAGTGACCATTTAGAAAGAAAAATGGCTCATATGTGATTCATGGTTTATGGTGATGAAGAGGTACCAATTAGCTTTAAATCATGTGGTAGATATAGTGATGTTGAATTTTTATACAATGAATTGGTTGAAGGTCTTGAGATTAGAGTAAAGAGTTTGGAAATGAAAGATTTGAATTCTTTCTATGAAGATAATGGTATCTTTCACAATTTCTCTACTATCCCTCAATAAAACAAAGTTATTAAGAGGAAAAATAGGACATTATAAGGCATAGTTAAGACAATGAAAAATCAGTATAATTTTCTAAGGTATCTTTTTAACAAAAGCGATAGCAAATGCATATCATATCGCCAATACGGTCTATATAAGACCATCTATGGATAAAACACTAAATGAGCTTTGGTATGGGAAGAAGCTAAAGTTTAGTTATTTCAAAGTGTTTGATTATAAGTGTTTAAAGATAACTTGGGAAAGTTTGATTCCAAAGCAGATGAAGGAAATTTTCTTAGTTATTCCTTAACTAGTAAAGTATATAGAGTGTTTAACATGAATAGTCTATGTATGTTTTTTTTATTAATCTAACCCTCTTCCTTTTAATAAAAACCTTAAAGATTATGATTTAGACCTATCAAATAATTTAGATAAATTAAATCTTAAAGAGAAGGAGAATGATCACTAAGATCCCTCATATGAGCTAAGAAAGCACATAGAAATCAAGTATCAATTCATTAAAGATTATACATAAAATGATGTCACTGAGCTTGAATTTATCAAAACCTTACACCAATTAAATGACATTTTTATTAAATTGTTGAGTGAGGACATGTTTTTTTCATAATTATACTAGAATTAGGCATGTTTGATGCATATTCTTGATGATTAATAATGTTTTTATATATTTATATGCATGTTTAATCGCTCGAAAATCATTAAATTCAATTTTTATTTAAATTCACTTTAGAAGTTTTCTTTTAACTTCTTATGCTTTGTCTTGATCGCTATTAGAAATGTTAAGGTTAGGGAAAAAATTATAGAATGACTCATAAGCTTTTAAAGAGCCCTTTACTTAGGTATTAACTAATTGATGCCTAACTAACAACTAACTAAACAAATATGTTCAATTAGCTAAATGTTTATTGTTTTTTGAACTTCCAATTTATCTCTTTTTGTTTCTTTTCCATTCCTCACCCATTTCTCTCAAACTATCCCCAAAATTTATTATTTTCTAGTAGTTGTTTAGTATTCAATAGTAGTTTATCAATTTAGATTTCTTTTTCTTAAATGAAATGCTCATTTACCTTTGATTTCCATCTCCATTTAAAGTTCTCTCTCGTGTTGTCTTCTCCTTTGTCATGTAGTTCTCTTCAACTCAAGTGAGTGTCAAGTGACTATAAACTCTCTAGGGAATTCTACTAAGCTCCTAGGACTGATTTCCATTAATACTCAAATTCAATTTAATCATTTTAAGTTTGTAAGCCCCAATGCTCTCTAAATTTAGATTTTTGAGAATTTGTGAATCCTTATTGAATTGTTTATTAATTAAAGTTAAGTTCATGATTTATAAATGAATATCCTTTTAATTAACAAAAAGTTCATTTAGATTGTATCAATTTTGAAGTTTTACAATTGGTAATTTTGCAATTGATGGAAAATATTTTATTCTTTTTAAAGAATTGATGTTTGTTTAGTGAAAACAAAATTCGATTTAAGCTTAAGCTTGTTGAACTAACAATTACATATGATAATGTTTAATTTTTCTTAAATTTGAATTTTAGGTACTTGTTAAAATTTAGGCATTTTTTAATTATTGGAAAATATATATTCTTTATGAAATTAATGGTTGATACGATTAATTTCTACAAAAGCTTGTCATTCATGCCAAAAATTGAAAATTTTTGGCTTAGGTATAATGTCAAATACCATAATTTTATTTGTTTTTGGTCAAATTAAACATATTAAGGTAATGGTTTATGAAATTAAGGTTCAGTTGATCTTTTTTTAATGTTAATTTCAATTATTTTGATCAATTATATGTAAATTGGATCTATTATGAATTTTTAGTTTAACTTTGTATAATTCATTACCTTTTGTATAAATCTTTTAGGAGCTCTACTTTGATTCCTTATTTGGTACTTCCTCTCTTAAGCCTATGAAGTTTGAAGTTATCAACTCTAGGTAGTGACAATTTCTTTCAGCTAAGCTTGGTGGTGAGAAAGGAGCTTAATCTTCGGAGGATATAGCTCCTTTACTGGCACGAATTCACATTGAGGAACTACAATTCAATAATGAAGGCATCAATTTGAGGAGATCCCTCTAGTAAACCTCTATGATCTACATATTTATCAGTTACTTCTTTAGCTGGTAAAGCATGTTGAGACTTCAAAAGCCATGCGAAATAAGTTGTATCATCCATGGTGAGCTAAACTTGGTTCACTTAGACCACTATAGTGGATGCCTAACTAAGATTCTCCATAATATATGAGGGCAACTTCCTCCTCCTTCATAGCTTATGTCAGTTATAGTTGCTTTTCTACCTTTGTTATGTCGCTAGAAAGAAGGGGATATATGACATTGATGAATGTTTTTATATCTTTATATGATTTTATATACATATTTTGGGAGGTTAGAAGATTTTTCTTGTTAATGTAAGGCTTTGATGGATGTTTTATTGTATTTTCTTTTCTAATGACATCGTATATATTTGTTTTTATATATAAGCATATCTCATATTTTGATTCTCTCATAAGAACTTTTGTTATTCACTTGATTAAATTTATGACACTTAGCTAAATTTGAATCTTGAACAATAATATGACCAATTCCTAATATTTGTATAAGGTAAAATTGATAAAATCTATAGATTAAGGGGAAATTAATTTATGTTGCTTTGACATACGAGGAATTAAGCTTAAATGAAAATGTGACTCTTTTTTATTTCTCTACGTCACACTATGTTTTGTCATCATAAAAGAGGAGGAAATTGCAAACTAGGTAAAAATCTATATTTGTAATACCAAATCATATTTTTGAGTAATGTTTTAATTTTGTTAAATTAAAGAAAAAGAAAGAAAAATATTCAAGCATATGAATCAATTGATCCAAATGGCATACTATATGGCGAATTCATGTATCAAGTGACCTATGAAGCTAAAAAGGAAGATTAAAGATATTTCATTATCTAAAATCAATGTACTTTTTCTTGTATCCTTAACTAGGTCATTTTAATACTTCGGGGACTTTTCAAGCATAAACATCTCATATTCAATTTTTATACATGAGCTTTTTATTTATCAAGAGGAATTAAGGATTTAATTTTAAAAAATCTTGATCTTTCAAACAAAATTTAGGAAATTTTAAAGTAAGTGAAGTCAATTTGTTATCAAAATAAAGTGTTCAATTTTTTAAAATAGAAGCATTAAAATTTGGTTCTTCAAAACATTTTTCCGGTGGTTTTAACTAGTCAAAGGGTTTAGATTGATGAGCTAAACAAGTTGTCAAAAAAGTTAATAATTTGACTTCAACCAATTAGACATTCTACTAACCAAAGAGTTATGACCAACTATCTATTTGGCTAAGGGTCTAACTATTCGAGATACCAAACTATGATTGTCTGACAAGCCAAGAGTAGGTTATTTATTAATTGATCTTCTTTAAAAACTAGTCAATACAACGATTACTCTAGGTGTCTAATATTTAAAAACTTATAGACTACAAATACTTAGTTTTTTTATTTAGTTTTCGGATAAATTTATTACATTTTGTTCAATAATTGGAAAGTATTACTTGTCTATGAAAGTAGGGCAGCAGGGGTCAAAAAAGGGCAATCACTTATTCTTATTTTTAAACTAACATTCTTAAAACCAAAGAGTGGGGCAAGCAGAGGGACTATCTATTCCTAATTTTCCCATAGTTAAATCCTCTGGAATCACATAAATCTTTAGTTAGGATATGATTCAGAGTTGCTCTTTGAAAAGCATAGTACAATAAAAGTTGTAAGCTGTGTTCGTGGAGAGTTGTTGTCTATCGTAAGCCTTTATGGTAAAATCAGTCAGGGTTTGTTATTACAAAAACCTATTTGAGAAAGTTTTCAAATATTCTAAGTATAAATACATTTATTGTGAATTGATTATTAGCCATAGAGTATTAAAGCGAGCAAGCAAGACTTGCTGAAGTTGCAAAGTTTATTTGGGGCTATTTCTTATGCTTGTTTAGTTTAAGAGGACTTGTAGTTACTCTTTAATATTAAAGAAGATTATACAAGTGTTTCTAATAGACAAAGAATCTTGTAAGGTTCCTTGTCAGTTAGTTGAAAGAAGAGTTTAACAAAATCCTAAATGAGTCCTACGTGACATAGATAAGGTTGGTTTCATGAAGCACTATAAAATCGATTTGAATCTTTCTTCCTACGCTGTTTACATTGTTTGCCTTCGTATGGTTGTTCTTAACTAAATTATCATGTATCCTATATTATTATTTGACTAGAATTTGGTCAAACTGTATTTTTAAATAAGAAAAAATTTTAAATTCACCAACACACAATCTACTTCCTTTTGAGTACCATATTATCTAAACCAGATTCCATTTATAGACTTATTATTAAACTTCAATGTTTTTTTAATTTATATATTCTCCTACTTCTTTCTCTTCCCTTCGTTTTTTCTTGCAAAAGAACAATTGAATAGTTAGTGTTGTAAATTTTACTTTAGGATAAGTGTTCCAAAGCAACTAATAAGGTCATTATTAGTCACACAAATAATTTCGGAGCGAACATATTGTTAATGGCCCATGTAGACCCCCGATTTTCGGCTTTGAGATCACAGACCTTAAAAACGGCATTCTATCCAATTCAGTTCTTCTACAAATCCAAATTGATTTAACTTTTATTTGAAGTGGGGAAAATAAAATGTCAATAGATATTTAGCGTTCACGAATTTCTTTCTATATGTTTGGCTAAAACTGCAAATGTAAAAATTATAGGTGCATGCGTCATTGCGGACGTGAGAGTGTTGAAATAATTTTCTCTCAATTTCTGTATGGAGAAGAGCAGGATCCCACTACCACCACTAAGAAAGCAAAATGAGATGGTATGGTCCCACTCATCATAGCGTGAATAAACTGGTCAGGGGATAAGCTCAGGAATATGACTCTTGTCACACTTGAAAATTGCCAAATTCCTGCTTGCATGCGCCTTACTATATTGCGGTGTTGCATTCCAACTACAATCCATTGCAAAAAGAAGTCTGTAATCTTTACTTAAATATAGAGCAATATTGCTTTGCTGTGAAATCTGGCTCGCCAAGACCAGTCTTTTAGTTGCAAAGGAAATTAGGTCTCACAAATCTTGATATTGTTACAAGAGATGCCCTCTGCTGAACAGAGATACGACCAAGAGGGAATTCCCTATCCTCTCTTGTTTTCTCTAGAGATGAGTTTCAGACTCTTCTCGAATACAATCCAACAAATGTTAGACCACTAGATTAGAATAACGCAAGTTGCCTGTTCTACTGGCCGTAAAGCGAAAGCTAGCAAGGCAGAGACATTTCAGTGAATGTCATAGCCACGTGTTAAAGAATCACCAATTTCATATTTTCAAGAAAAATAGAACTCATCTCCTTGCTACGTACTAAAAATGTAGAAATTATATATTTAAAAGAAGTAATTGTAGGATCATTCAATAACACTTTATGTACTTTAATAATTGATATTAAAATACCTAAATTTGAAGATATAATTTGTTGTTTTAATATTAATAAAATCATTTTATGCAGTATATACAAAATAAAGAAAATAATTTATATTTTTTTCTTAGCTTTCCTACCTATTTAAATCAAATTATAGATTATATAAAAACATAGTCTCTTATAAATCACATACATACATAGTTATAAAGATGTCAACAGAGACTTAGACTAATTAGTTAAAAGTTTGGATCATATGATCAAGGTGACTTAATAGGCATATACAACAATAATCATACTATACACAATAAACCTACTAAGAAAATAAATTCATTAAAAAATACAAATATAACTAAGGGCATGCATGTCCCTATTTGATCCAACAGTAGAATAGAAGACTAATTATTTATAACCCATAAAGAAACTTCTAACGTTTTTCCACTTAAGTAAAATTAATTAAACAATTTTTTGAAGATACTTTGAAAACAACTCAATTGAATCAAATAACAAATTTAACAAGTTTTAATACGGTTTTCAAAAATATCTCAGCTTAAAAAACCTAATTAAATGAACTGTCCATATTGAATCATGATAGTTACTATATTGCAATCAACATACAACTTCTCATAATCACAATCGTAAATAACAACAACAACAGCAACGATAATAATAACAATGACCCAATAAAATTTCTGCTGATACATGTGATTTGGGAAGGTCTAATTACACAACCTTACCCCTAATTGGTAGAAAGATTATTTATGATAGATTCATATAAAAAAAAAGCATATACAAATTAAGATATTAAAATAATAAGTAAATACAATAGTCGTAAAAGATAATAATAATACTAATAAAATATAAAAATAAATAATACAATAAATATAGAGTAAGGTAAAGAATAGAAATAAAAATAAAATAAACAAACAAACAAACAAGAAAGAAAGAAGTAAGTAAATAAATAAATCTAACAAGTCACTAAAAGACAAATGAGAGGATTTATTTGGGATAGCATATATTTCCTATGTACTAAAGAATTCGAAATAATTGATCTTCTTTATTTCCAGTGTCCTTATACAGTTATCTTATAAGATCCCTACTCCCACAAATTTCTTTAAACCACAACCCCATAAAATAGGAAACTTACCTATAACTGATATGGAATAACAGATGGAGTTATAGATAGCTTTCTCTATAATTCAAATTAGCGTTTAAAAGATTGGTTTATGAAATATGGAAAGAGAGAAACTTGCAGCTTCATCAAGGTAAAATGATATATCAGGACCTGTGGTTAAGAGAAACTATGAACCAACTTAAGGAGCACTAATCAATCCAACAATTGTGACAATTCTAAATCCACTATCTAGAAGAAGGAAGGAACCATCTGGGCAAAAGTTCCTCCAACTCGTCACTTAAGAAATCTAGTACTAGACAATGGGTTGATCCAATACAAGAAGATAAAAGCACAATCTATCAAATACAAGAAGATAGAACCACAACCTATCTTACTAGTATGAAATCAACCCACCCCCCTAAGAAATCCAACAAGCAAAAGATAATCACAAACAAATCGCTTGCTATTTATTGCCAAAACAACATCAACAATTAGCAACCTTTTAGAAGTAAATGCCTTATTCAAAGGGTACTTTTAGTAGATTAGTGTTGTCCAACATCCATTTGCCTTCCAACTCTTTGCAACAAAGCTTCAACCTCTTGATGTATCTTGAGAATTAAAGTGGTACTAATGTAGTGTGACTTACATATAAGACCAATAAAATTAGAAACTATGTATAACAACATTAATCCATCGCAAGTTGAGACTCCGATCTCAAAATGAGATATGTTATCCGTAAAAGAGATCATCAATCATATATAACGATTACAACTAAAAGATAGTTTGATCTGTAAAGAGAATAAACTATCTATTCCATAAAGAAGTTATAATACATGTTAAGATAACTATATGTAACTATATATATGTATTTTAAATATCATAGTATAACAAAACAAATGTTGAATCCATGATCTTATTAATTTTAAGTATTTTAAACATGTAATATAAAATTCACAAACCCCTACTACATGAAAATATAATAATACAATGAATTCTCATATTGCCTATATGTCTACGAAAATCTATAGGCATAGGCCCCTTAGTTAATGGGTTAATATCTTTGTGATAACATTATACTCATGAAATATATCACCATTATTAACTCATCGTTAAATCTTAAAGTGTATAAGCTTAATATATTTGCCTCCATAAGTGTTCTTTGAATTCTTGAAATAGCATGCAATACCTAATTTTTCATAATAGGCTTAAAAATTCAAACACTCATCTTAAGCCCTCTAACATTCGGAGTCATAAGACGTGTGCTGGACTGAATCATAGAATGTGAGCAAACATATTTCTTCAACTTCAGAATAGATTTTGGGAAACCTCAAACTGGAATCACAATTTGACTTCTTCAGAACCTTTGTTCCTCATTGTCTTAAGTTTCTAATGACACCAAAATCATTCGATGTGGATTAGAATTCTAAGAGTTAGGGCTTATTCTAATTAACCCTTATTAGTCATCCTCGGTTCATCTTCATTCTCTGATACCGTGTCAGGCCCTATTTTCCTAATCATTCTTATACTGAAACAAATATTCTATACTCAACTTCCATCCAGTTATTGTAAGTCTTAGGGACTGGGTTGAAATTTTATTATTTCAAATCATTTATAGCTCTATGCCTCTAGTTTATTTTGAAACAAGAACCTTCTCATGCGGAGCTCTACAGCTCAAGATATGCTTAAAAATCCAAAGTGGGTTCATAACCTAGTTATGCCCCTCCGAACGATTCCTCATTTTCCGTCCATCATTCTCTTTCAAATCGACCCCAAAAGCTACAAATTTTATTGAGAGATAGGAAAATGTATCGGGAATCTATCGCTTTAAGAATCACTTAATTTGGAGGTCAGGTTATGAAGCTATGGCCAAAAGAATCAACCACATTCATATCCTCAATCACGATGTACCTATCTCGGAACAATTAGCATAACTTTCACTAGATCTTCCAGATCTACAACTTTCATGAAGATCTCAAAGGCAAATTCTATCGTCTAGAGAATCAAAAATGGGACCAGATGATAAGATTAGGTGAATAGTGCACCAGACAAAGTGCCCTCCCCAGACGAAGCGTACTCACCAGACGAAGCGCACTCATCAGACGAAATGCCTTCACCAAGCGAGCTCTTACGAGACGACGTGCTCTAACCAGATGAAGCATTGTCACCTAGAAGAAGTGCACTCATCAGACGAAGTGCCCTCACAAGACAAAACGCCTTCACAAGAAGAAGCATCTTCACCAGACGATACGTCTTCACCAGACTGTACGTCATACCAGACGATATGACATCATCAGAAGATACAAACTATACTCCTGAGTATCTCCCCTTATAAGGATCATAACTTCTTACTTCGATATCCAAAAACTTCATACT
>JAOQMP010000005.1:13751012-13762195 GCA_027563575.1 Erythroxylum pedicellare
TCTCTATTTATGCCCATCAAATTAATGACTCAATTCTAAAAATAATGAAACAAATAAATCAATAATAATTGAAAAAATTCAGGGTCCAACAAATTTGTTTATTCACTTAACCTGTGCCCTTAGGTCAAAATAAGCCATAATCTTAGCATTCGTGGTTGAATTCTTCAATATACACTGCTTATTTATTTTCCAAGACATAGCTTATCTAGCTAACATTAAAAAGGAGTTACATCTAGTTGATTTCTCATCATTAGAATAGTCACCAATGGTTAGCATAATCATATCCAATAATATCTAATTTGTTTATATGGTTGTATACCAATGAGTAATCTCTAGTCTTACATATAGAATGTAATGATGGCCTTACTATAACCCAATTTTCATGACTAAGATTTACCAACTTTCTACTAAGAATACTAATTGCAAAGGCAATATTAAGTCTAGTTCATACCTTTAAATAGATAAGACACTCAGCTATACTATTGCAAGGAATGCAGCTCATCTTCACTTTCTCTACCTCATTTTGATCACACTTCTTCTTGCTCAATATGTCACTTTTGAATATAGATAATATATTAGGCATACAATTCTTTGTGTTGAACTTCTTTAACTCTATATTGAAATAAACCTTTTAAACTAGGCTAAAACCTTCATAGATTTGTTTGTATGGATCTCCGCTTTAAGAACAAATTATGCCTTCCTAATTCTTTTATGTCAAAGTTCTTTGAAAGCATTTTCTTCACATTCAAAAACATGCCCAATTCATTAATGGGAAGTAATATGTTATCCATATACAAGACAAAAAAGCATGAACTTACACCCACTGAATGTAGATTATATACAAGAGTCAAGTGTTTCCCATTAAAGTTAAAAATTGTGATAACCTTATAAAATTTCAAGTACTACTGCCATGATGCACATTTTAATTCATAAATTGATTTCTTTAATCTAGAAATTTGGTTCTCATTCTCCTTTATCTCAAAACACATAGAGTGCTAAATCTACACCTCTTATAATAGATCACTATTCAAGAAGGTTGTCTGGATATCTATTTGACGAAGTTCAAGATCAAAATGAGTTGTTAAAACTATAATCATCCATAATGAGTTCGTAGTTGATATTATTGAGAAAGTATGAATACAGTTCGTTTCCTCTTTTTGAGTGTTGTCCTTTTCCATAAACCTTGCTTTAAACCTCTCAACCTTACCTTTAATATCTCTATTAGTCTTTAGAAAAACCATTTGCAACCAATAATTTGTATTTATCTAAAACATTCTCTTAGACTACATCTCCTCCTCTAAATTCACCATCCATATATTAGAATGATCACTCCCCGTTATTTCATCATAGTTAAGTGAATCTATAATCTCTCTCGAAAAATAGTTGATCTCACTCTTACCAATAATAAAATTATCAAAAGGTGTTAACATCCTATATTTTGTAAATATCTCAATGGTATTATAGGATCATATTGAGTGCCTATCATAACCTATTTATCAACATTCGTATCATCTCTAACATCAAGAGTTATACATTCCTCCAAATCATCCCAAGGTACCCCTAATAGTACTTGCATAACTATCTTAAAAGTAATAGGAACATGTACTGCTAATGACTTAGGCTTTTAAACCACTTTATTTCTTAATGATACATCTGCTATATCATTATCCAAAAACTCATAGTCTGTGCCTCTACAATTATGGTTCTATAACCTTCAGGATAGTTTATAAAGAAACCAGGAGTTGTCCTAGGACTAACTTCTTTTCTATTTTATTATAAATTTTCTTTGTTGGACAACTCCAAACCTTAAAATGGTTCAAATTAAGCTTCCTACCCATTTAGGATTCAAAAGGGGTTTTAGGAACATGATTTAAGGGGTAAAGTGATGTCTTTAATGTCTCACCCCTAAGATACTTAAAAAGCTTCGATCAGGCCAACATACTCTTCACCATGTTCTTTAGTGTGACATTGTGCCTTCATGCTACTTTATTCTACTTAGGCATACTGAACATAATTTGTTATGTAGTTATACCATACTATCAAGAAACTCTGCAAGCATTTCTTTCTCTTGACTTAAATATTTGTGTGACAATACTAATTGAAGGGATAAAATCACTTAAAAGTTTATTAAAATGATTGATATGGCCAAAATATGGGGAAAAAATGGTTTGCCTAATTGACTAAACAAATTCTCCAATTGACTAACAAAACTATAAGTTTGGTCAATTAACCCTTCCAAAAGTTATTAAGAGCTTCTACCTTTGGGAACTCTAGGTTTGAACGACCAATGGAGTAAAATTTAAAGTTTTAAAATTATTTTAAAAAACATTCAAGGAAAGATCCAAAATTTATAATACTCACGAGAAACATCTAAAACTCAAGATTCAAGTACTACCAAATTACAAAATCGGTTAACAACCCATTTTAATGTAGATATTAACCAATCCCAAAATTTATTCAGAAGAAACATCATGATTTGGTGAATAATAAGTCACAAAGTTGATTAATAACCCACTTTGGTGCAAATATTACCCACCCTTATGACTTAATCATAAGAAACAATAAACAATTCTAGGGTTCATGTAAGTAGAATTTATAATTTTTTCTAAAATCTTCAATCTAAAAGCTTCTAATATACAATTTTAACATATTAAAAAATTAAGGGCTATGGAACCTATTGAAAAAAGTTATGATGCCACATGAGGAAATTATCAATTATAAACAAGAGATTATAGGATCATTCAATAGCATTATGTGCACCTTAATAATTGATACATGAATGATAAACATTATTAAGAATACGTGAATTATAAGATATAGGGTGTGAGTTGCAATTGGATTCTTTAAGGCAAAAAGAGAAATTTGAAGTTCCTGGAAGCAGTCTGTCCTGCAATCAATAGATAGGGTTCACTAACAGGCATTCCAGTTAATCAGTTCGCGTTCTAGATCAGTTTTTATTATTCTTGAACTTTATAGAATCATCTTTATGAAATACCTGTAAAATGAAAAAAAAAAAAAAAACTTGCTTCTCTTATTAATTTAAGTTAGATTACAGATGATATAAATCTAACTCTTTATAAGTCACTTATATTTAAGACTATGAGACGACAATAAAGGTCAAGGTTAATTAGTCAAAAGTTTGAATTATATTGTTATCGAGCCCAGATAGCTACACAAAATCATCACACTATATATAATAAAACTGTTGACAAGACAAAAACTCATAAAAGTATCACAAATGTAACCAAGGAATTACATATCCCTATTTGACCCAATTGTGAAATAAAATATTAATTGTAGTCCGCATAATAAAAGTTATATCATATATATCATATTGATTTATGTCTATATATTATATATCGTAACATCAAATGGAATAGTAGAAATAGATATAGAAATGATTAGGGAGGTCGTACGATATATTCATATTACTCAGATGTCGAGTTAATTATACTGGACGCCCTGTGATTTATACTTTTTTTAAATTTTATTCCTGATTTTCAATGGCTATCATATGCAAACAACATCTTATGGCTTGATTAAGTGTTAGCATAACATGTATTATGATTGTGCTACGTAACACATGATCTTGGTTGTTATTGTCTCCCAAATTTAGAACATCGTCTACATGCAGGAAAAACTCATTTGTTGTCTCCTAAATCACAAAATGTTGTGTATTATGTGACAATAACTTAACCCCATAACACCTAATTGAGCCATTTGATATTCTTTTCCCATTCTTAGAAAATTAACACAAAGTAACATTAAAGACTACAAGCGAAACAAAAACCAAACGCTAGAAGAATATATGATAGTTTTAAAAATTAGGGGTTGAAGTTAAAAAAGTCTAAGCTAGATCTAATATAATTAACCCTAAAATGTTTTTGACACAATTTGCTGTATCCAAGTCTAAATGTGGTAAAATCTCGAGCTCCTTTTTTCGTCAAGGAATCTTAAAACGCCGTTGATTCAGTGTCAAGGAGCGTTCATAGAACGCAAAGGGAAAAGGTGGCTGTATTTCAGTAATCACGATTAATGAATTTCTATTTTGTTGTTAAGTCGTAACAATTTAATCTGAAAGCTATAGCTTGTAAATCTCGATGTCGATGACACGTATTAATATCAGAATATCAAATCAGGTATACCTTTTTTAAGTAGCGGTCTTAGTGGATACTTTCTATACTGTTTGGTGTAGAAACGTCAAGGATCATCTTCTTCGTTTGAGCATATGAGTCGACTGTAGACAAAAGAGCTGAGGCTTTATGAATTCATATGTTTTCAAAAAGGCTTGGTTGGACAGCATTTCCGTAACTTTCATGATCAGATCACATGTATCGCCGCAAAAACTAGGGGAGGCACATTGGATGGAGGTCGCCATAACTTCAATCCTGAGTAAATAGGAGTGGCTACAATGGAGAGTGGAAAGCAATATGGAAATATGATACTTATGGCCCATCCAGTATTCAGATATTTAAGTGGTCCTAATCAGCTGGATATAACTGAGCTATTAGATATGACGTGTATCAAAAAGAAATTAGTAAACTATTGAATACAAGTGGCGAAAACCAAGTTACAGAATGCAGAGACAGTGAGCAAAATATCAAAATATAACGAATTATAGTATGTCAAATTGTTAATAGCGGCAGTTCTTTGCTTCAGGCTAGAAGTTCTCACACCCCACTTGAAGTTTTAAAGAGTCTATATTTCTGGTTTTCTAGTAACAGCCACGCGTACAGCTGCTTAAAGGATAGAGGAGTGACATATACCGTTTAAACTCAAAAAAATCTCTTTGTTATCAATATTCACTCAAAATTTAAGCATTGGGAAACTCTGTGATCAAGATTGCATTATATATAACTGTAGTTAGTTGCGGTTGTAAATTATTAGATTTGAGCATAACTTTATCCGTACACTATTTACCAAGTAAAAAGAAGTTACTGGCATGGTTTTATTCTTTTTTTCAGGAAAAAAATCAGTAACCTCTGGCATTTTCAATTATATTTATAAACAATAGACATTATCTTACCGAAATCATCTTTTGAAGTATGTTATCTTCCAAATATATTTTCTTTATAAGCTCACCAATAATCAGCAAGTTCCTATTTCGAATATGCTTAGTAATTTGGTATGCACCAAAATCAGAGTACAATGTGAAACCAGATGCAGAATATGGTCGTATAAAGGGTATTTTAGATTAAACTTTCGCATACACTTGCACTAATTAAGATTAAATTCTTTTACACACAAGTCTAAGTAGAGAAATTCACACATAAAGGCAGCCACGAAATGAGATCTAAAATTGTTTAATAACACCTCAAACCAATGTTCTATATTAGTCTATTTTATTAGTCATTGGTGTATAAAGGAAATGACTAGTGAGACAGATATCACTAAAAATAAATTTTTGTGTACTTAGCAAGTTCGTATGGTATAAGATCGAGGTGATCCAATGTGGGGGACAGCAGGAATACACTAGTAGGTCTCCTAATGGGAATGAGTGTATACTTACTGGCGTTTCTATGTCTAGTCAATGGACCACCTTGTTGGTACGTAAACCCAATATTTCATCTGCATGCTCCTCTACCACATTATTCGCTGTTCTCTCATCCAATCCAATGCCTATAAATAACTCTCTACACACTCTCCTGAATTCCAAGCCAATTAAGTGATGGGTCTCAAACTTAGTCCAATGCGTACTCAAAAGATTGTGATAGCTATTTTCTTTCTGTTACTAGGTTTATGCATATGTTCTGCCAAAAGGTCCCTTCTTACCATTTCAACACATGTTGGGGTTGATGCTGGTGCTAACCTAGGTGGTGTTATAACTGGAGGTTACGGTGGTGGTGGAGGCTCTGGTGGTGGTAGCGGTGGCGGCTCTGCTGGTTCAGTGGAACATGGGGTTTCTGGCTATGGAAGTGGTTCTGGAAGCGGGGAAGGTGGTGGTGCTGGCTACGGAGGTGCAACTGGACATGTAGGTGGTGGTGGAGGTGGAAATGGCGGTGGCGGCGGTGGCGCTGGTTCTGCTGGAGGGGCTGGTGGTGTTGGATACGGTAGTGGCAAAGGTGGTGGGGAAGGTGGTGGGGCTGGATATGGGGAAGGCAAAGGAGCCGGTGGTGGTGGTGGTGGTGGTGGTGGTGGAGGTGGAGGTGGGACTGCTGGTGGAGGTGGAGGTTATGGTGGAGGAGAAGGAGCTGGTAGCGGTGGAGGGTATGGAGGAAGTGAAGGGTATGGAGGAGGTGGTGGAGGGGGTAGAGGTGGCGGAGGTGGAGGAGGCAGTGGAGGCGGATACGGGAGCGGTGGAGGTGAAGGAGAAGGTCATGGAGGTGGAGCAGGAGGAGGAGTTGGTGGAGGTGGTGGTGGGGGTTCTGGAGGTGGTGGAGGTGGAGGCTATGCCAAAGGTGCCGGTGGATCTGGATATGGAGCTGGGGGTGGAAGTGGTGCAGGAGGTGGTCATGGGAGTGTCTATGCCCCTTAGGAGACCACAATTATATGCTCGCTTAAAACGGTTACGTCATCTTCTTGCATATTATAAAAATATAGTAAGAGCAATAAGGTCACTTGAGTAACTGAAGATGTACTCATCGATGTGTACCATATGAAGCGAAAATGTTGCTGCTATAATTGGACGCCGTTATGATAAGTAATGTTAATTCTTCTCTTTATATACATACGCACATCATCATCAACTGTATGGACTCACCCTTATATTCTTCATCGTTAATTATTATATACGTAAGAGTATTTGCATGACACAATCTTTAACAGAAAATAATCGTAGGGATACTTTTAAAAAAAACTTATGACGTGTGAAATCCTCTCTTATAAGATAAAGCATGTCCTTAAAAAAAACATAACTATAAACTATATGTTCCTCGTCCAGAACTATTACGAGAATTTTAGTACAATCATTAGGATGTATGATTTTGTGGCTTAAACAATGTTATGAATATTATTTCAGGATTAATATCAAATTTAGTTTTGGTACTAGATACTATTAGTATTGATCAATATCGAACACTATTTCAGATATTTTTAAATTTTACAAAATAGTCTATGATTTTTTAAAATTACAAAATAATTATTTAATATAATGTGCTTTATAATTTTTAATTTTACATTATCTTTGTCCCTAAATAATATAAATTTGAAATAACAACTCACTTTATTTATATTAATATTAGATATTTCACATATAAATAATAATCATAATTAATATAAGAAAAAATCATTAATATATAGGGGGAGAGAGAGAGAGAATTAAGATTAATGCAAAGTACATAAAATGATACAATTTATATTATATAATAAATAATAATTGTATTAAGACCTACTTGTCTTGACAACTTATAGTGTCCTATTATGATAATATATATTTCTTTGATTTAGAAAAAGAATAATTGCATCAAAACTTCATATAGTAAGAATAATAAAAGGTCCATGAAGTACTACAACAAAAGTTCGAGCTAAGGAATACTGTTAAGTATCTTTATATTGCATATACAAAATTTAACATATAAATCAAATACAAATGGAAGAAAAAAAGAAATGAAAAAAATATTTAAAAAATTGGAACTTCATTTATTCAAATATTCGCTCAAATCGTGTTGATTCTAATTTTTTACAAAATTCTCATCATTGAAAGAAGTCTCATCATCACTATTATTTAAATTGATTGTACCAAATGACATCAGTACTTTTCCATTCAAGATTATCTTCTAAGTCACTTTCATTTATTAAACTTGATTTTTCAAAAGCCCAGTTAGCTAAAAGATTAATATGGTCAAGGTAAACTGTATCTATATAACTACTTATTTTATTAAGAGTTATAGTAAACAAATAAAATTAGATTATTAAGAAATTACAAGAAATTATATTTAACTTATTAATGATAATAATATACCTTTTAGAAGTTTTAAGCTGTATCAAATAAAGACTAAATCGTTCAATTTTTTATGTTCCAATCTATTCATTTTCTTAGAATTGATGAATTCAAATATGCTCTAATTTCTTTCATACCTTGTTACAATCACGCAATGACTCAAAATTTGAAATACAAACCTTTACAATTTCAAAACAACACTTCTGAATTAGTCTCAGTAGGCAATTATAAGACAACAAACGTAACGTTATAAACAAAATAAAGTAATGATTAGTTTCTAGCAAGTAACAAAAGTGATGAAATATATATGAACCTTAAATTTGTTTGTTTGATGAATTATAATGAGTATCCCAAAATTATCAATACCATCCTTATAAGCCTCCATTTATGAGCTTAGGAGATATTGCATCATCTTATGGGTAATAATTATTGTAATAGTTAAATCGTATTTCCCTATTGAATTTAGCTTTCTTCATAAAGCTTAGTTTAAAATAAACAATAGAGAGGAAAGTTACATTTCTTATGTTTCATTGATGACTATAAGATAAGGTGTATACAAAGAAGATCTTTTTTTAAATACCCTTGATTGCTTCTTTGCTTTCTCTATGGAATTATAAAAATAACCTATTGTTACTTTCTCATCACTATTAGCCATACGAAGTACTCTTACTAAAGGCTTTCAAACTCATATAACAAATTGACAGCGGGACGAAAATTTATAATTTTTCAAGTATAATTGTAGAAACCTCCAATCCAACATTAGACCTAATATACTAAAATGCAACTCACTTATCACTTGTAAACATTTGTCCCAATTCCTTCTTTATTAGAACAAAGCATTGAAGTGATCAGAAATTAGCAAATTTTGTAATAGTAGGAAAACATAAATTGCTACCATTAGTGAAATCTTTTCTTACCTAATTCAGGACTATGCATTATTATAGATGAACTTGGTAATTTTCTTGCCTTTTGCTAACTTCATCAATGACATAAAAGTATCTAATATCTCTTATATTTTCCGACATCATATCAATATACTATACAGTATAAGAATTGCAATAAAAAGAATTATATATACTTTTTAACCCTTTTCTAGTTGCTTTATAAGTAGAATCATTGTTAGTAATTAACTGTCCAATATTTTTTTGTCCAACTTCATTCACAACTTTAATAGATATCTAAAACAGGCTATCAACATTTCTAACAAAGATAAATGCTTCAATATACTTTTAAAAAATTTTCCCCTTAGCAAAATAAACCAAAATTGAAAATTCATCGTTTATCCAACTAACTCTTTATTTCATAAACAAATCTATTTAGAATATTACTTTTGCAGTTATCAATTGAAGGAGCTTTATCTCCTAGACTGTAAGAGGCAATAATATCCATTATAAGCTAGTAATAATAAGACTAAGCGTCATTAAATGATACATTTGTATCATACCACCATTTAGCTATTTTCATGTCCATATTGTGTTTCTTTATGTTGTAAGGCATTATGTATTAGAGGTTAAGCTCTAGGAGTTATTTTCGGTGCAAAAAAGTAAGACACCAATGCTTCTCTCTTCCTTACATCAGGTGCAACAATCCCTTTTAGTTGACTAAAAATATCACCTTTAACATCTCTAATATCACCTTAACCACTACAAAAAGAACTTCCACTACCAATTTTGTAGTTCAGTCTTTATCTTCTGTCTTTCTTATATTGTTACTTTTTAAGCAGTTTTCACTTTCTATTTCACATAATAGTTGACTTTCCTAAAAGGATCTATATCATCTTTGATCCCAGCTAAATGATTCTTTAATCTAATGATTTTTTAACCTTTGAAATGCTTATTACAAAACAAAACAAATGGTACGGTTCTCCATTATGGGAACCAATCTAGTATGAACCTAAGATGGATCATATCTTCGTTAAGTAGCCAAAATATTAGGAGTACTTGAACTTCGATCCATTTATCTATAAAAATAAATGATGATATATGTCAAAATTAAATTAATAACTTCAATATAAAAATAAAATTGTGTAAAATAACATGAACAAATAGAGCAATAATAGCTTCCCAACAATCATATGATATAGATATGAAGTTAACTTCATGAACTTATATAAATGATTTCTTAAGAAAATTTAAGGCTTAGGATCATTCTATCTAAGAAATTCTCATGTTTCTTAACCCAAACATTATATAGGTATACATTAATTTTGATGTTTCTTAACCTACGCATAAAAAATCTATTGATTGTTGCTCTCTCACAACTATAACTCATTTTGTATTATTACATAATTCAACCATAAAATTACAATTATAACCTATTTTGTGTGATGACATAATTCAACCATAAAGTTACAACTATAACCCAGTTTGTGTGATTACATAATTCAGCCATAAAGTCATAACAATAGCCCAACAAAAACTCACAACTATAACCTATTTTGTGTGATTATATAACTCAACCATAAAGTCACAACTATAACCCATTTTGTGTAATCATATAATTCAACCATAAACTAACCAATTTCGTATGATTATACAATTTAATTAATAATATATAACCTATTTTGTGACAATCACTTTGTGATAATATATAACCCAATTTGCACATAGAATAATGATTTGGACCTTAGTTCGTACCCTTGAAGGTCAAATAAAAAAAAATAATCCAAGGATTGCAATATAGAATGCAACCTCGGGTCATCTCACTTAATTAGAACCTAAAACGAATGGACCTAAGTTAACCTATGTGTTATGAACTGCAAGGTAATTTGGTCAGGAGGTGGTTTTAATCTTTGAAAACATTAACTGAACTAAATGGAATTGTAAGAAAATTTTGTAAAATATATTTTTGGATTTTTGGGAATAGAAAACGGAAAGATTAAGACAAATGATCAAATAATGATAGTATCCTCTTGAAAATGTGCTTTGGCTATCATCGTTAGAAATTAATTTCTGATGGGAGTGGAAATCACTAAGTTTTAAATGGATAAACCTTAAAGAACTCTTTAAGTCCAAGATCTTAATCAATAAGACTTCATCTCATAAAACCCTATTAAATGCTCTTAGTGTATGTAGTGGATAAGTCCATGCAACAAGTCACTTGAGATCTAGAATTAACTCAATATTAGACACAACTATGCAAGATAAAAGAGAATCAACAAGATCACAAATAGACATATATAAGACTTCATATATTTAAGCTCCAAGTTCTACTTCAATAAATCTAAGCCACACATTGAATATCCAACACTTGATTAAACTATAATCAAGTATGTTCAACTACAAATTACAAATCCTAAACCTAG
>JAOQMP010000005.1:13785953-13796674 GCA_027563575.1 Erythroxylum pedicellare
AAATATGAAGAAAGCAAGAGATAAATTGAAAGACAAAACAATTTAGTTGGTCTTTCAAGTGAAGAATGTCGTGAGTGTAAGGAATGGTGAGTGGTAGCACTTGTCACTGCGACTTGTCACCTTCTTATGGTCCCATTTGGACCTATTAAAAACTAGTCTATTTGTCTTCAAATTTCAATCCAATTGTCTCTAAATTTTCGATAACATTTGTCACTAAATCCTAAATTCATTTATCACAATTTCCATTGCCATTGACAGTAATTCTACTACCATTTATCATTTGTCTTGCCACTTGGTATTTTTCCTAGTCCAAAAAAATTACCCCAAATTTTTCGAAGATTTTTTAAAAATTCTCCAAAAAAATTCTAAATCAATACATATATTCTCCACATCAATTTTTAATGCTATAATTCAAAATTCTCACATAACCGCATTTGTAACCATTTATACCTGGAATTATTCATGAATGCATGTACGACTAATTTCTTGTGCAAAAATTTTCACTATTCATGTATATGTCTATGACATTTTATGCATGAGCCTGAAATGTGTTTCTTACTTTCTCAGCAATTTCTCTCATTTATTGATTTTTCCTTAATATAGGTAGCGGGATGTTACAAAGTTATTCTGGTTCTGATCTAAATTCAATAAATCAACGTATTCTCCAGTATCAAACCTCTTATATGTAGGTCTTCATATTTGGATGTTTAGGGTTTTGAGGGTTTTCATTACTAAATAGTTTCTACTTTTGTCTCTTTTAATTCATCAATATCATTCATCTTCATCAAACTTATGGTTCCTTATCCAACTCAATTTCTATAACTATTCTTGCATAATTTAACTTTTTAAGTTCTGCAGTATATTCATCAAGTTAATCAAAGATTTCAATTGATCTAGATACACAGCTCGATCCTAATATAGACCAATATTCCACTAATAAGTTATAAAAGTAAGCCTACATTGGAATCTTCTCCATCATTTGTTTTGCTAGCATCATCTTATATTTTCACTTGTAAAAGATTATTAACTTCCCTTGTATGTGCCATCAACCTGCCTCCAACACTTTTATTAGGTTTGTCTCATTATTAAACTTATATATCTTCGTCATTCATATAAATATTCTCTGGTCCTAACTTGGTCCAATTAATAAGATTCCACATTTATAGCATGAAAAAAAGTTGATCTCTCTATGAAAAACTTACTAGAGAGGTGAACCACTTAGTTGCCTCAGCCTAGAGAACATCCAAAGGCAAAGTTACCAGTGTCTTGTCATTGATGATATAAAGAGAAAAGAATTTCAACATTTCAGAAGTTGAGTTATCTCCTTCCACTTCATTTTAAAAGAGTTTAGTCCTATTCTAAAAGGAAGTAGGTGTCATAGTGCTCGAGTCCAAAGCATTGGAAGGGGCAACTTAAGTAGAAGGTAACCTTACTAAGGTCCCTAATGTTGAAGACGTTGAAGAGTTTTCGATGAAAGCGGGGGTTAAAAAATAATTATATTCTAAGATTAAAATTAATATAAAGAAATAGAGAAAAAAGAAGGTGAAAATCACAATTTTTAAAATACTTTTTATTATTACTTAATTCTATTTTATATTTTATTGAAAAATATGAATTTATAATATTTTTATTAAATATTATTTTATTAACGGTCATTGATTATGTAGCAATGTCATAAAAATGTACTAAAATTGGTTTTATTAATAAAATAAAAATTATAACCTATTTAAATATTCAATAATTGGCCCATGATCTTTTTTAATATTTTCCCCTTAAACTCATTTTATTTCTCTCTTCGGCATTTTTCTCTACTCTTTTTCTTAAATTAATTTTCAAACAAATATTTTTGGAACACCCACCGTGGCAATTTTAGGTGGTGCCCTATTTGCACGAGCAACCGGTATTAATTTCAATTTTTTAAAAATCGAATTGGAAATTAAATCGATAAAACAAGAGGTTTAAAGTTTAAAAAGTTAAACTAATATTAAATTATCATAAAATTAGTTAAAGATTGAACAGATGAAATTGAAATATGATTGAAAGAGATTATATTTATCCATTGAAAAATTAAAGAAGAGATTGTTAAATGAAAATTTTACATAAACTAATCGATTAATTAATAAATTGATTGATTTTTTACAACAAAAAATTATTAAAGTAAATCAAATAAAAAAATTAAAAATTGATAAAAAATAATCACTTTAAATTTTGTATAGATCAAACGATTAAACTAATTTGGTTTTTAAATCATTGATAAATTTTGTTGCTAGAACATACTTACATAACCTGTTGGAGATGATACCCTATAGGAGCATGGACACTTGGTTAAAAAACCTTTAAGAGATGTACGATACTACATTTTGGGAGAATTGGTGTTCCTTAAAACTCAGAAATAAAAATTACAAAAATATTTTAAAAAATTTAAATTATAAAAGATTAGTAAAGTCAGTGTATCTATTGCACAAGACCTTCTCCTTGTGATTTTTACAAATAAGTTATTTCCTTTATTCAATCGTGTGACCTTCTAATTACAAAAGAGCAACTTTTACTGATTGTTTCAAGACTCCTCCCCTGGAAAAAAAAAGGGTAAAATTTAAAAAATTACAAGTAATATATATTGAGAAAAGATACAGTTCAAGGTGAAGGTGAAATAATCCATTTAGCTGTCTCGAGCAATACTACATACATTTAGTATTTTAGGATCATGGTTATTCATTGCACGAAACCGGTTAATGTTTGCAAAATACACAACTATTGTGTGAGATACTAAATCATATGATTCTTTACACTGTCCTACTAAATAATAAGCACCTGGAACGTCTTAAATCTTATTTTTCTTCTAAAAGAATTTTACAAATATCCCGCAAGTAATGTAACAAGCACAGATACATTCAAACATAAAACTCATCAGCATCACAGCATTCTGTCTTGCAGATCAGTTATTAAGGTGGACGCCAAGGAGCTAAGCTTCTTCCCAGTCTCTCCTGCAATATTCTTAAGTGAAGATATGTCTTGTTGTGCCTGAAATGGGTAGAACACAAGGATATGCCACTTATCAATACATGGCGCCAACCAAGAATGGGAAAAAAGAGGGCCAATTGCAACCGTCCAACTTAAGAAATAATATACATCAAGTGTATGCACAGAAAATCACATTGCATACCTGGAAGGAAATGCGGTTGATGAGATCACTAGCAGCAACATCAATGGAAGCCTGATCATTGCTATGACCAAACAGATCAGCGCTAGAGATAGCTGATGAACTCTGCAAGAAATACACAAAATTACCAAAAAACTATGTGAAAGTGGATTCTCATCGTGCACATACGAGATCCATGATGAGGATTAGCATGTTATTTATATCTCAAATGCTGAAGATGCTGTCAAACGAGTTCCTGAAGCATAAATGGACTTGAGCATAAACTAAAAGGAGAGGAATAATATGGTGCCTGAGATTGCTTCTAGCTCTGCATTTGAGAGTTGCAAGTTTTCATCAAGTAAACCTTAAAATGTTTGATTAATATTAAGCACCCCCTCAAAACCACGGTATTAAAAGCACCTTTTACATGCTTTTTTCCGAACTACGGTTTGAGAAAAGAGAGTTCTTATAACAAACAATAATGCTATTTCTATTGTGTCTTTACATGATTATTTAATAAATAAATATATTTTTGTAATTGATAATATTATTTGTTCTTGTTAGCAATTATATATGTATTAATTAATCAACAGATTTACCAAACATATTAGCTTTGATTCTGAATAATTTCACTACTTTTAATACAATTACCAAATTGTCCACTTTCTTTTACTCAGCACCTTAACTTACGAAGAACATGTTATGGATAAAAATCCTCAAAACCTATCAGTGAAATAATTACAATGAACTAATCCCAAATAAAAGCAGTAAGAGAACATACTGAGAACTTCTGCAAAGAAACTTGAGTATCAATATCAGCGTTATTCTGATCGCCAAAAAATTGGGCTGATGAGATTGACTTTGCATTTGAGAATTTCTTCCTTGCTTCATCTGTCTCAGTAATCTGTAACAACAACATGTAAGAAAAAGAAAGCCAAATGCTAGCCAAAAGAAATTAATTGGTATTACTACAGAGATCCCAGCTAACAACACTAACATATGACTTGTACAATACTAAGCTTCATATCAGAATCAGCTTCAATGTACATAATATATAACATTCGAAGGTACCAAATGGTACAAATTAAACACAGCATAAAGACAATAAAACAGATACATTCCAAGTATGAAGAAAGGATATGGCTGTAATACAGTCCAGAAAAGGTTTCATTTCACTGCAGGATTTTCGGGCTTACTCCACACCCTTATGGCAGAATCTCACAAGAATAGACCAAGAACCAAATGGCCACATGCAACTGAGTCCAAATATTGATTACAGTTTTATTAGTTTCAAAAGACCAATCATTATCTAAGAGGAAAATGAGGGGATATGCATGTCTTTAACCATCTAGACCATCATATTTGACGTGCTATAATCACTGTAATAAATGGAAAAATCTTTCTTTTACGTTTGAGTTTGAACGGGAAAACCAATCTATCTTCATTTATATAACTGGTTATGCTTAAGTCTACCATAACATGGTTTCATTATTTTTATTTGTCTAAATGAATATATTCTAACCAGGTCTTGCCAATATCAGTCAAAAGCTCATTGTATTGCTTACTTGTCCCCCGAGTTTCGAAAATCAAATAATATTGTAATGCATCAATTAAGAATCTATCGGGAACACACAACATCCGTACATAGAAACAAAGCATTAGTTTAACACATACAAATTGCATACTAAATTTGTTACAAGACCGGTAAAATTGAAGCCTAAAGCGTGAACCTCATTGCAAAATGGAAACAAGCCCAAAATCACTCAGAGGGCTTCAAAAAGATACTACTGGCACAACAAGCAGATTGCACCAAGCTCACAAATCAAATCTCAACAGCAATTTCAACACCAAGGCTATATGAGGCTACTTCAGCCATTTCAAGTTTGATGTGTTTTTGCTAGACTGATCACAATGTCCCATTATTCTCCAACTTAAAACTTCAAGACTTTTATGAATAGATTATTTATGCAGAATGGTCCAACCCCCCAATTCCTAAGAATAGGCTCATAATAGTCCAATAATTGTTTTCAAACCTTAATACATCAATCCAACAAATTTCTGTTTGTTTCATAAGAATAAAGCCATAAAATATGTGTGGGATCCAAATCGAGCAAGGTCAATTTGATAAAGATTGAACCGCATTATGCAAATAATCATTTGCCAATATTGTACACAGAGTCCAAAATATAATCCTTATCATATGAGCACTAACTTGTTTAGTATATCACCAAAATCAATTTAATATGTAAAATAATAAGCTCCAGAATCCTTTCATATATCAGCTATTTGTATCTTAGAAGTTACTAACATTTACGAGTATACACCTATTTCTTGGTCATATACGCTAAAAATATATTTAAAATGTCTTCTTCATACAAATAATAAGGGCAAATCACTTACTTGAACTTTTGAAGAATTATAGCTCCCTTTCTTCGGGAAACCACCATCCATTCCAAATTCGGCAAAGAAGCTTGATGACTTTGGTGGAGATACATGGCTAATCACTTGGGGACCACTGGAAATTACCTCAGCAGATTGGACATTATCTACATACTCAAAGCGAGATGTATATGGCGTGCCAGCTTTTTGGGTGCTGGTAGTAGAGGAAGGAACTGTAATTGGTGGTTCTTCAGGCTTTTGATCATATAGGTTTTCACTTGGCTGCAATCAACAAAGTCGTAAAACCAAAAATAAGCCACCCGACATTTATACAAATCCCAAGAATCCAAATATGACGTTTTTAGAAGATACTTCAGTTGATCAAACTATATGTTCATAGAGCTGAAAGAGAATCCTACTTTTGTAGCGAGTTTTCTAGCACCAAGGCCACCTGTTTTCCCAGTTTTCTTTGCACCAAGAGGCTTCTTCACAGTAGTGCTGATAACTGGATGGGAAGTTTTAGGGGAAGAGGGGAGACTTGAAGTTTCTTGTGTTGCTACTGAACTTTCTCTAGGAGTATCATTGATCTTGACACTGGAAATCCCATTTGCTTGTTGGGCTGATTTATAAGCAACTGGTGATGATGGCAAGCCTGAATCTTCTGCCATGGCTTTGGCAACTTCTTTTGAAAGTATTTGCCTATACAACTCAGCAGCTCTAGATGTATACTTGGCCTCAATCTTCCCTCCATCAGTCCAACCATGTTGCTTAAAGAAAACCTGCGCTCGGCTGTTTCCCCCAAAGCTCATCATTCTTAATTGCTCAGGAGTCCATGAGTCTAAGTTAGTAGACCTACAAACAAACATTACAGTTACTCTCATTGAAATGGTGTAATGAAGCTAATCACAAATCAAGTCTCTCTACCAATAGGATACTAGAACTTTTGGTACAGTTAAAAGTTTGATCCACAATTATAAGAGTCAATTAGTGAGTTCAGAGCACTATGCCATTTGATTGTTGCATAACCACAACATCAACAACAGAAGGGAGAAGAAATGCCACTGAATGATAAAATAGGACAGACAAGAAACGGATCAAGTGATAGCATTTCTTCCTGTTTGGTGAGAAGCCTCATTACTTATGGCAATGTTTGCACAGCATCTAAGACCGTAGACAAACATGTTGAAAATTCAATTTGCCATTCTATGATTATATCTTATGCAGATCAATACAAATTGATCCAGAAAATGAACCATTGATTATCGAAAGCTAGGAATTTACAAAATCTTCAAATGTATCCCCGTACCAGCTAAATTGTGAATAATATAAAGAAAAAGAAACAAACTTTGCGCATGAATCTAGCTACTTCGCTACCAGGATACTAAAATTATCAAAAGAAACAATGAATCTGCAAAGGGCATTAGATTAATAAACAAACAAGGTTCACCTGATAACCAAAAAGAAAAAAGAAAAAACGGAAATTCCAACCAAAATCAGCCATTTGAACATCAAGTCTAGAAAAGGAGCCCAACTTGAATTACCTGACGAAGCTGATGTGGACGCCAAGGCTACGATGAACAGCAGAGCAATCAATGCAGAGAAAGATCCCGTAAGTAACAGAAGCCCAAGTAGGATTCTTTGCGTTACAATCAAAACACATCTGCCGAAAGAAGAAAAATAAAAGAGCAATCAAACACAAGATCAAGATCCCAGAACCTGAAAACAATCGGATCTGAAGGAAGCAAAATGCAAAGCAAACTAGAAAAAGAAACCTTGTTTTCCGATTTGGCCTTCAGCTTCCTGAACACAGTGCTCTTGTCGCTGAAATTTTCTGATGCCATGATTTTCCTCCTTCCTCACGCACAATAAAGATACTGAAGCAGAAAAAAGAAAATTGAGGATCGAGACGAGGCGTTTTAATTGGGGACCCAAAACACCTCCTCTCTTGAGATGCTCTCGCAAAATAAAAGAAAGCAGATGATGAGACATATATATATGCGAAGAAGAAGAAGAATTTTAATTACATGTTATTGAAATCGAAGAGAATAAATAATGAATATGATGAATTGACGACAACGCCCTTTTACTTGGCGATTTGTCGCTGTCGGGGTTGGGCTGGGACTGCCTGCCAGGACCAGAAAGAAAGTAAGTCGCGATGAATTTGTCGCGATGAGACGTTGAAGCTGAACCAGCCAACTTTCAACCCCTTTTCACACCTCCCTGTTTTCTTTTTCTTTTTTTTTTTTTCCTGTGCTTTTCCTCTTTAATTCTTAATCTCATCTCATCTCACATTTGGAAAAAAAAAAAAAAAAACTTTTAAAACATATTACGAAACTTGTCCACGTACTTTTCTTTCACATTTTGTACGCCTATCTAGTAAATAAGTGTCATCTACAGTTAGAATGAACATGACCAAATTGGCTAGTGCATTGTTTGGAAAACAGGCTTCATCTTTAACAAACAAGATGTACTCTGGCTACCAATACCGATTATTCATAGTTAGATCCCCGTATAAATATTCGCATATAATGCAATGATTAATGTAAAAATTTTGAAAACTAAATTGTTGGAGGTACCATTAATAGGTCCTTGGGAGTTGGTTCCTAAAACTTTTTCAACCCCTATTCTTTTAGGTTAACTTAACAAACATTGTCTCCAACAAAAATTTTATGCATATGTTCTAATCACTATAAAAAGAATATCTCATATAATGGGAATTGAAAAAGCTAATTTCATATGACAAAGATATAAAACTGTAGCCTATATACATTTTCAGGCATTCTTTAGATGTGTGAAGGCTATGAAACTCTCTTTTAGATATGTGGGGAATTATGAATTCCTTTACGATAGTGAAGCCTCAAATTTAGCATATGACATACTCCTTTTTATGAAAATACGATCTATGGTGCTTTTGAGCAAATTTCATGTTTTTTTGTTTCTTATAATGAATTAAATGATAACGAGCTTTTTTATGCCATTTTAATAATAAAGAACGAATATATGAATGGGAAGAATATTATATGTTCTTTTTGGGTGATACTATGAATGTTGTGTCTATTTTTACCTTATGAAAGTATGAAATTTCTTTTTACCTTGTGACTTAGAGGATAATGCATGACTATTTTAAGCTTTCATATACATAGTTGCATATTATATGCCCATCTGATGACTTAGGCAATAACTCGTCATTATAAATATGATTTTCCTTTACAAAAATTATCTTGGCCTTATGTGGTACACTTTTTCAAGGTGTAACCAATCTCTTGCCTATCATTTTGAGCTCTCTTTGGCTCTAAGAATGCTGTTTAATTTTTCATTACGTATAGTGAATCTAGACAATGATTCTTTAAGGATGCTACTCTCCTTCTTAAATACCCCATTCCTATGTAACAAATCAAGCTCATTTTCATAGAGAATAACGACACTCTTAGATTCTATTATGTCATACATATCACATTTCAAGTTCTCATTCTCATTTACACATACATGTAAGAGCTTTAAAATCTCTTTATATTTGGAAGGTGATTCTTTCTTTTCAACATCAAAGACCTTTCGACATTTAATTAACACATGATATGAAAGATCAATGCTATAATCATTGTAAGTGTTTAAAGAATCAAGTAACTTATCATTATTAGCCACAAAGCATATACTTGTCACCATAGATTGCTCACTCTCCAAATTAATAGTGCCATCATATATAACCTTCAATGCTTTCTTCTTCTTCTTCAATTTCCCCCATCTTCTTTAATAACTTCTTGAATTTCATTATGATGAGCTTTATATTATCCTCATCACTGCCACATGTAGAGGTCTCCTTATTATTAATTTCTCATCTTTGGAGACTTTAAACATTATAACTCTTCTTGTTGGAGCTATTTCCTATCCATATAATTCATTTATCCGCTTCTTGTAGTTGAGGAGTGATTCAACTAGCATTTCCATAGTAAGATGCTCAATTATTTAGCTTTTTGTATGGTTATCACTTTTACTTCCCAAATATTTGATAAAGACCTAAGCAATTTTCTCACTAATTCAAGATTATTATAAGTCTTACCTAGACCTTTAAGAGCATTAATGATAGAAATGAAGTGAGCACACAAGTTTAAAAGTTGATTCATGATGTTCCATATGAAACAAATCATATTGATACTCAAATATGCTCTCTTTCACTTGAGTGGTGCCTTCATATGTGACTTAAAGTGTATCTAATAACTCTTGAAATATTTCACACATGCATACTCCATTGATTTCGTTCTTATTTAATACACAAAATAAAAGATTTATAACCTAACTATTTAGTGCAATGAGTCTCTTATCCTTATTGTCCCACTCACTTTTATCCTTTAATGCTTTAGTCTCCAAGATATCTCTCGCTAAGGATTTCATTAGGACATAAGGTCCTTTCTTTACAACATCCAGAACATCAACCCCTTCATCTAAAATGAAGTATTTCATCCTAATTTCTAATAAAGATAATCTATCTTCATCAAAGAATAGGGCTATATATGTATTTTTACTTCTTTGCCCAAAAACAAATTAAATTATATTATATAGATATTTTCTCAAAATAATCTAGAAACTATATGCAATTAGTGAGACTTAATCTAATTCCAATTGTTGGTCCCCAGATGACATACGAGAGGGGGTGAATTGTGCATTAACTTTTTTCCTATTTGTAAACTAAAGAATGAATTTCTTATTCTAATGAATACTTGTGGTAAATGTATGCATTATAATTATTAAAAAATTACCATAAAAATAATTGAAAGTAAAGAGTGTAACATCCCATTACCTGCGGGGAGGTTAGGATAGTAAATATGAAAGAATACTAAGAGATTTGAAATACATTTCATGCTCATACATAATATATCATACATATGCACATGAATAGCGAATTTTTTTACACATGAAAATAATTGTACATGCATTTATGGATAATTCCGGGTATAGTTGAATTATGATGAGATACTATTGAAAAATGTGAAATTGTTGGATCTAAAATTTAATTAGAGAGTGTAGCTCTTAATTTTTGAATTTTGGTAAATTTTGGAGAATAATGTCCGAAAATATGGGATATAATTGTAATAAGAAAAATGCCACTTGACAAGTAAATTAATGTATGAAAAATAGAAATAGAAATAAAATGATATTGGAGAATTTACAAATGATATTGAAAATATTGGAGATAATTGTAATGAAA
>JAOQMP010000005.1:13803354-13840439 GCA_027563575.1 Erythroxylum pedicellare
TTAATAGTAATATGTTTTGTTATCTATATAACTGTAGGTTAAGACCTCACTTGCTTAACAAGTTGGTTAAAGGAGTTAAAATAAATTGTTTGGAACTTTAGTTAATTTTGAATCCTTAAACATTTAAAACTCCTTCAAAATATTTTACAAATTATATCATATCATATATGATAAAATATTAGGTCATTTTCTTAATTTGATATTTTAATTTTAATTTTTTATTATTAAAATTGACATTAACAATTATATGTATACATTGATGGGCTACACTTATCAACATAGCTTGCATGCCTTTGGGTGGTTGAGATGGCTAGAATCTCCAAGTTTTCAAAACAAAGTGTTCAAAGTTTTTTTTGATACTAAAGTTTTAATGTTTAAATTAAGTTTTAAATTTATGTAAAAGTGTTTATGAAGAGATTTTGGAGCTATTAACCTTTGAGATGGTTCTCCCTTTTATACTAGAGGTGGAAGAAATAGAAACATGGTGGTATGCACATATGGAAAGAGTAAAAAGAATAAATGTTCTAGACCATGACTCCTTTAGAGTAAGGAGGGCTTTGTCACTATAAATGCAAGTGTATACCTATTTAAAATTACTCTCAATCTTTATAATGGGCCTTGGATTAACTAATATTTGGATCCAAAATTTTCACTGGGCTATTGAGGGCCACAAGGGCCCATTCCATTAAGTCATTATCCATCATATATCACCAGTAATCTTTGAGGTAGTCATAAGGTTTTGTTAAGGTTACGATATAAAACTGGTGGGAACATTTTGACTTGCATCATTGCTTCGGGTGAAAAGCTCACTTTAAAAAAAATGGCATAAGGAATCAAACACTACAGGACATGTGCTTATGAATGGAAATACCATCAAGAGTAGATGACAGAGGTACTTTTATGTCCTTTTTAATGAAGGCATAGAGGATAATATCTCTTTAGAGGACCTCAGTAAGTCTGAGAGGTTTCATAACTTGTTTCACTGCAAGTAGGTCACAAGGGAAGAAATAAAAAAAGTTTTGAAGGAGATGAAGAGCAGAAGGGCACTAGGATCATATGAGATACCCATAGAAGTGTGGAAGAGCTTAGGCATAGAGGGTCTTAATTAGCTAGTCAAGCTTTTTAATGGGCTTATTAATTATGCTAAAATGTCGGATGAATAGAGACTGAGTATTGATAGTGGTAGGTTGCATAATGTTTTAGTGAGTAATTTAGTATGTGTTTAGTTGTTAAATTGAATGAATAGTGCATGTTAGGTTAGGATTGTGTTATTTATTTAGACATTTATGTTTTGAGTGTTTTATGGGTTAGAGCATGCTATTGAGCTTAAATTTTGTGTATTTGAGGTACCTTGATGTTTTTGTTAGTATTTCAGATCAAATATTAAAGAACCGAGAGAATTTAATGGAAACCCGAAGCAAGGCCCAGGGCCATGATTGTGGCCCTTAACAGAAGCATAGATCGTGTTCGTGGCTCCTTCTGCCATGATTGTGAAAAAGAGAAAAAATCAAATGTGACGTGTTGGGCTCCGTTTTCAGAGCCCAACATTCTCTGCTACTAAAAAGATGTTGGGCCCGAGTCTCATGACTAATCTCGAGGTGATCATTCAGGGCATTCAAGTGAGGGTCATACGAGGGTTCGATTTGTAAGAAATTTCAGCGTGGCAGCAACGGCAGGTTCACCGTGGCTAACTAAATGTTTCGTCTAGGCAAAACTGTAGGGTCATTTTCCCTGGACCCTTTAGGAAAAGCTCGTCGTGACGAACTTCAGACTTCGCCGCGATGAACTATAGAGGTCACGCAGAGACCTCTTTGGAAAATTTTGCCACTGCGAACTTTAGGCTTCTACGTAGCGAAGTCTCGACTTTAAAACAGGAGTCCCCTTCTGGAGAGATTCGCTACGGCGAACAAAACCCAGATAACCAACATCCAAGAACAAAACATATACACACTCACCTTAATTCCAACTCTATCATACACCTCTATCCCCAAACATAACTAGCAACAACTTAATCATAAGAGGTGATATGAACATACACTAAAGATCTTTCATCCAATCCAAATTTCATGAGTAAATCAAAAGGGTTGAACAGCTTTAGTTACATATAAAAAGCCACACCATTGGCTCAATACAAAAATACAAAATACAATTGAATGTCCATATATGATGTGCTTATAAAGCTATCCAAATAGGTAACTAACTTAGTTACAAAAGTTGCTATCTCTATCTCGGTGTTTGCCAAATTTTGCAAGGATCAACAGTTTTCTTGTTCTGCACCTGAGGAGGAAAATAGTAGGTTGAGCTATAAAGCTCAGTGGCTAACATATTTATAACTAGTGATAACGAGTCACACAACTAAACATATCACACACACACATACGCACACACATATATCTCATTCATTTAGTAATTAAATATCCACAACTCTATTTCTAATCTCATAGTTCAGCAATTTCATATATAAGCATATCATGTAACACATAATTATCAACATAATGCTCACTTATGCATCAAACTCACAAATCAAGATGCAATGCACAACAAATGGCTCAAGGGTCCATTGAAACAAAACGGAGAAATCGAAGTTTACACTGTGAACAAAATAAGTCCGATTCTTAGGATCTCGTATGCCATAAGCGGGTAGCTGAGAGAAGGCTTTAGTCAACGTGTACATGACAAATGAAATGGTTCCTCTCTTGCCCAATCACAAGCAGATTTTTATGCTCAAATCCATTTCATCAAAAATCATATTCTCATACTTCTTATGCTTTTTCCTCTTTCGATCCATACAAAACATCATAACATCATTTAATGCATAATCATGGTAATAAATTATCATGCATTTTCATATCCATCACAGAAATTCAGTTTAAGCAATTCAAGTATTCAAGAAAACAAGTATTGACTCATTATCACAATAACTATAAACATATTACCCACCTAATTTGCTTGAAGATTCAAGTTCAATTGTGCCCTTCCTTTTGTTCTTACCTTAGGTTTTCTTGTTTCCATTCAAATAAACCAAGTTTCATTCAATCAAACACATTTTTCATTCAATCCAATAGATAAAAGAAAACCAATAAGGTTTTGGTAATCATGAACAAATTTAAACTTAAACTTAATACACCCATAGGTTATCTAGGTTAGAAAAACCAAAACCTAGTTGAAAACCCTTAAACATCCAACTAGGGTTTTATGATTTTCTTCTTCTTCCTTTGCCCCCAACACAAAATCCCATTCTCTTCCTAAATCTTTTTGTTTTTCTATCAAAGCAAGAAGAAAAATTATGAAGCTTGCCTCTAACAAGCTTGATTTCTCTTTCTTCATCTTCTTTCTCCTTTTTCCCTAACTTCCACGATTTTTCTTCTTTTTTTCTCTTCTACCACGTTTTTCTTCTTTCTCTCTTCTCTTCCACGACATTTCTCTCTTCTCTCTTCTTAATTCAAGACCATTTTATTCTTGCTCTTCCCATTTTACCCCTTATTTGACTTGTCCTTCCAATTATGGCCTTCTTTTAATGTAATGTCCATTTACCTATGAACTCCTTAGTCCATTCAATTTAATGCCTTACTATACTCTAATTTAATTCTAACATCCCATTCTAAATTCTAATTTCTAATTATTCTCACCAAATTAATGGACTCAATTCTAAAATAAATAAATAAATAAACAAATCATAAGAAATAAACAAATAAAAAAATAAAAAATTTTCAGGGTCTAACAATTCTCCCCCTTAAAGAATTTTGTCCTCGAAATTCTGACCTTAGTTTACAAAAAGGTGCAGATACTTCTCCTTCATAGTTTCTAACGGTTCCTATATTGCCTCCTCTATTGCATGGTTCTTCCATAAGACTTTAACTAGCTTCACCGTCTTGTTTCTCAAGACCTTTTCCTACGAATCTAGAATCTCTATCAGTTGCTCTTCATAAGTCAAATCCTCTCTTAATTGAGAGGTTAGACTATATGCGAAGGAATTGATCTATACCTTCTTAACATCGACATATGGAAAATAATGTGGATCTTAGACAATTATAGTGGAAAAGCTAACTTATAAGCTAAAGGCCCAATCTTCTCGATGATCTCATAAGGGCTTATATATCTTAGATTGAGTTTGCCCTTTTTGCCAAATCTAAAAACTCCTTTCCATAGAGAAGCTCTAAAAAACACTTTGTCTCCAACTTCAAATTTCGTCTCCCTTTTATGCATATCCGTATAACTCTTTATTCCAAACTTGAGCTGCCTCGAGTCTCTACTTTACCAATTTAATCTTATCAACCGTAACTTGTACCAACTCAGGCCCTAAAAGTCTCCTTTCCCCTTCCTTTTCCCAACAAATAAGGGTTCTGCACCTCTTACCGTATAAAGCCTCGTAAGGTGCCATTTGAACTCCTGAGTGGTAGGATTTATTGTATGCAAATTCGATTAAAGGAAAATGATCATCCCATGAGCCTTTGAAATCTATAACACAAGCTTTTAACATTGCCTCCAAAGTTCATATTGTTCTCTCTGATTGTCTATCAGTCTGTGGATGGAAAGCTGTGCTAAAATGTAACTTAGTTCCTAAAGCCTCTTGTAAGCTTTCCCAGAATATGGAAGTTAACCTGGGATCTCTATCCTAGACTATAGAACTTTGGAATCCCATGGAGTTTGATTATTTCATCTATGTATTTCTTAGCCAATGTATTTAAAGAATCGGTCTGTCTAATTGGCAAGAAATGTGCTGACTTGGTTAGCCTATCAACAATCACCCATATTACATCATGCTTCCTACTAGTCCTTAGCAATCCCACAAGAAATCCATCGTAATCTTCTCCCACTTCCATTCCAGAATAGACAAAGGTTTAAGCTTATCGCTAGGTGCTTGATGTTCTGCTTTAATTTACTGGCACACTAAGCATCTACTAACATAATCTGCAACATTTTTCTTCATTCCTCTCCACTAGAAGTGCTCTTTCAGATCTCTATACATTTTTGTATTCCCCGGATGCATCACATACGGGGCATTGTGTGCCTCATCAAAAATTTCATCTTTCAACTCTTGGACGTCTGGAATACATAATATGTTGCCTACCATCATCAATCCATCTTCTCTTACCTCTATTTTAGAAGGTTTACCATTTTTAACTCCTTCTCTGAGCCTGCTCAAGTACTCATTTTCCTCCTACAATTCCTTAATCTTCTCACTCAAAATTGGCCTTATTTTGAAATTAGCCAATATACAATCAGATTCAGCTTGCTTCATTGTTATTTTAAGTCTAGCTAATTTCTCCAACAAAGGAAGATATACTGTCCCCATATGTGCCATAGTAGATTTTCTATTTAATGCATCCACTATTACATTAGCTTTCCTCGGGTGGTAATCTATCATCAAGTTATAGTCATTCAATAGATCTCACCACCTTCTTAGCCTTAAATTTAACTCCTTTCGGATCGTCAAATACTTAAGACTGTTGTGGTCTATAAACACCTTGGTGATGACTCCATATAAATAATGTCTCCATATCTTTAATGCAAAAACTATTGCAGCTAACTCCAAGTCATGTGTGGGAAATTCATCTTATAAGGTTTTAATTGCCTAGAAGCATAAGTAATTACCTTTCCTCCTTGCATCAACACACACCCCAATTCCTTTCTTGAGGCATCATTATATACTATATACCCTTTACTACCAAAAGGCAAGGTCAAAATTGGTGCAGTCATAAGCCTATTCTTTAATTCCTCAAAACTATTCTAGCACTTCTCTGTCCACATAAACTTCTGATTCTTCCTTGTCAATTTAGAAAGTGGGGCTACTATCATAGAAACGCCCTTTACAAATAATCGTTAATACCCAACTAAACTTAAGAAACTCCTCACTTTTGCTATGTTCTTAGGTGCTTCCCATTTAACTACAACTTCTACTTTCCTCTGATCCACATGTACTCCTTTTTTTGAAATTACATGTCCAAGAAACACTACTTCCCTTAGCCAAAATTCGTGTTTATCGAATTTGACATACAACTCTTTCTTCCTCAATGTCTCCAAGGCAATTCTCAAATGTTTCTCATGATCCTTATCACTTTTGGAATAAACCAATATGTCATCAATAAAGACTATGACAAATCAGTCTAAGAATGGCTTGAAGACTCTATTCATTAAGTCCATGAAAGCTGCAGGGGCATTCGTTAACCCAAAGGGCATAACTAAGAATTCAAAATGCCCATATCATGTTCTGAATGCCCATATCATGTTCTGAAGGCAGTATGTAACACATCAAACTCCTTTATTCTCAATTGATGATAACCCGATCTCAAATCTATCTTGGACAAAATCCTTTCCCTTTGTAATTGATCAAATAAACCATCTATGCATGGAAGCGGATATCTATTCTTAACGATGACATGATTAAGCTTCCTATAGTCCACATATATTCTCAACGATCCATCCTTCTTCTTCACAAAAAGAACCGGAGCTCCCCAAGGTGAACGGCTAGGTCTAATGTACCCTTTCTCTAATAACTCTTCTAACTGCTCTTTAATCTCCTTCAATTCAGCCGGAGCCATTCTATAAGACAGAATTAATATCGGTGCTATACCTGGAAGAAGTTTGATGGGAAACTCAATTTCCCTGGGTGGTGGTAGTCCTAGTAATTCCTTAGGAAAGAAATTTAAGAATTCCATGACCATCGGAATATCTTCTAACTTTCCTCCAATTATCTTCATGTCTACCACATATGCTAAGAATGCTTTACATCCTTTCCTTATCAGTTTCTCTGCCGTCAGAAATGAGATAACTCTAGGCAGGCTTACTTTCCGGTCTCCTATAAACACTAGCTTTCTACCTTCATCCAACTTAAACTCTACTATCTTTTGTTTGCAATCCAAATTGGCATTATACTTCTCTAACGTGTCTGTGCCTAAAATTACGTCCAATCCCCCCATCTTCAATGGCATTAGATCCACCACTAATTGTTCTCCACCAATAAATATTTCATAATCTCTATATACTTGACTAATAATGATATATTGTCCAATAGGGGTACTAACCATCAAAGGGCCATCTAATGGGCTCAAACTTCTACCATGCATATTTCTAATTGATGAAACAAATGAATGGGTCAACCCAAGATCAATCAAAATAATAACATCATTATTAAATAATTTAACTGTACCAGTCACAACTTCTAGAGCGATTTCTACGTCCTCCCTTGTCAATGTAAACACTTTAGTCGGTGCTTGCTCCCTTAGTCTTCTTAAAGGATTCACTTTCTTTGCTACCTCAGAACTTCCCACTTTAGTTGTAGTCTTAGCTCCCATAGTCTCAGCCCTCTTCGAAGCTTGCATTTGATTTTCCTGTCTTGCATGTTGTGGGCACTCTCTAGCCTTGTGCCTTTTCTCCCCACGGTTAAAACATGCTCCTGTTAGCCTATATCAGTCCCCTCTATGAAAATTTCTGCAATGTTTGCACTTAGAAATAGGTGGCCTATCCCCCTCTCCCCTACTACTGCCTCCCGGTGTTGAGGCTTAATGAAAAATAGTTCTCATCTGTTTAGATCTGGTTGCTCCACTACTCCTCTCCTCATATTACATTGGGAAAGTCCTAGCACTCCTCTCTAACATAAGAGCACCACCTCCCCTCTTGAATTGTTCTCTCCCTTTCCTTTTTTTGTTCACAGCACTCTTAGTGTTCTCCACATTCTCAACCCTAAGTGCAGCTTCTACCAGCTGTTGGAAGCCACAAAAATTCTGTGCCACAACTTTCTCTCTAATGGCTAAGTGTAGTCCTGCCTCAAACCTCAGCACCTAACCGCTTCACTCATTATCAACTTAGCTGCATATTTCGCTAATTGCGTGAATCTATGCTCATATTCACTCACCGTCATCTCCCTCTGGGTGAGGCTTAAAAACTCTCTTTGCTTATATTGGATGTACACTTCAGACAGACATATCTTCTTATAAGTAGTAAAAAAATTCTTCCATGACAACATTGGAGGCTTTATCTTACTCCCTAGCACACTTTCCCATCAGTGCAGGGCATCCCTTTGTAACAAGCTTGCAGCATATTCCACCTTCTCATCATCCTCACAGTCCATCTGCTCCAATATCCATTCCATCTTCCTCATTCATGTTCAGCTTCTTCTGGATCAGTGGTCCCATAGAAATCCACTACCCCATACTTTCTTAGCTTATCAAACTGCTTCCCTTTCTTAGCTGAAGTAAAAGCAGTGGTCCCATAGAAATCCACTGCCCCATACTTTCTTAGCTTATCAAACTGCTTCCCTTTCTTAGCTGGAGTAGAAACAGAAGTCTACGGCATCTAGCCCATAACTTAGATAAAAGCCTGAGCAAAGGCTTAGGACATTCTCAGATCCAAGGGAGGCACTTGCTTTTGCAAAGGAGGTGCCTCTTCGGTTTGTGAGCCAAAGGGTTCACTACTCTGCCCTGTTGAAGCCTCAGCATTCTCTGGGGCTCTAGATTCATCAGTGCCCTCCTCTCTTGGAGGAGGATCAGGTGCAATTGATCCTTGCAAAAATCCTCGTGTCCTTCTACGAAGTGGCATTTTACTCCTTTAATTAAGCACTAACGATTAGCTTACGTTTCCTTTAATCTTATTTCCTATATGTATGCATTATATGCATATCTCTTAAGACAATCAATCAATGCAATCAATGCAAACAAGTAATCACACATCATAATAATTTATAATAGAACATATTTTAAGCCTAGGAATACAAAAAAGCCTAAGCTTTGATACCAAACAATGTTGGGCCTCATTTTTGAAGTCCAACATTCTCTGCTACCAAAAAGATATTGGGCCCAGGTCATATGACTAATCCCGAGGTGACCATTCAGGGCGATCAAGTGAGGGTCATGAGAGGGAGAAGTTGAAAGTGTTCGATTTGTAAGAAATTTTAGCGTGGTAGCAGGGGTGGGGTTCGCCGCAGTGAATTATGGAGGTCACGCAGAGACCTCTCTAGAATTATGGAGGTCATGTAGAGACCTCTCTAGAAAATTTTGCTGCAATGAACTTTAGGCTTCGTCACGGTGATGTCTCGACTTTAAAATAGAAGTCCCCTTCTGGAAAGGTTTGCCGTGGCGAACTCTGAGCCTTGCCATGGCGAAACCTTCAGACAAAACCTAGATAACCAATATCCATGAACAAAACATATAAACCCACACACCTTAATTCCAACTCTATCATACACTTCTATCCCTAAACACAACTAGCAACAACTCAATCACAAGAGGTAATATGAACATACACCAAAGATCTTTCATCAAATCAAATTTCATTACTAAATCAAAAGGGTTGAATGACTTTAGTTACATATCAAAAGCCACACCATTGGCTTAATACAAAAATACAAAATATAATTGAATATCCATGTATGATATGCGTATAAAGCTAACCAAAATAAGTCACTAACTTAGTTACAAAAATTACTATCTCTATCTCGGAGTTTGCCAAACTTTGCAAGGATCAACAGTTCTCTTATTCTGCACCTGAGGAGGAAAATAGTGGGTTGAGCTACAAAGCTAAGTGGCTAACATATTTATAGCCAGTGATAACGAGCTACACAACTAAACATATTACAAACGCACAGATATATATATAACATTCATTTAGCAATTAAATATCCACAGTTCTATTTCTAATCTCATAGCTCAACAATTTCACATATAAGCATATCATGTAACACATAATCATCAACATAACAATCACTTATGCATTAAACTCAAAAATCAAGATGCAATGCACAACAAATGGCTCGAGGGTCCTATGAAAAAACGGAGAAACTGAAGTTTACACCATAAACAAAACAAGCCTGATTCTTAGGATCTCGTATTCCACAGGGCTTTAGTTAACATGCACGTGACGAACAAAATGGTTCCTCTCTTGCCCAATCAAGATTCTTGTGATCAAATCCATTTCATCAAAAATCATATTCTCATACTTCTAATGCTTTTTCCTCTTTTGATCCATACAAAATATCATAACATCATTTAATGCATAATCATGGTAATAAATCATCACGCATTTTCATATCCATCACAACAATTCAATTTAAGGAATTCAAGTACTCAAGAAAACAAGTATTGATTCATTATTACAATAACCATAAACATATTACCCACCTAATTTTCTTGAAGATCCAAGTTCAATTGTGCCCTTCCTCTTGTTCTTGCCTTAGTTTTTGTTGGTTCCCTTAAAATAAACCAAGTTTCATTCAATCAAACACATTTTTCATTCAATCCAATATATAAAAGAAAACCCATAAGGTTTTGGCAATCAAGAACAAAATTAAACTTAAACTTAATCCACCCATGGATTGTCTAGGTTAGAAAAACCAAAACCTAGTTGAAAACCCTTAAACATCTAACTAGGGTTTCATGATTCTCTTCTTCTTCCTTTGCCCCTAACACAAAATCCCATTCTCTTCCTAACTTTTTTTGTTTTTTATCAAAGCAAGAAGAAAAATGATGAAGCTTACCTCTAACAAGCTTGATTTCTCTTCCTTCCTCTTCTTTCTCCTTTTCCCTAGCTTCCACGATTTTTCTTCTTCTTTTCTCTTCTCCCACGTTTTTCTTCTTTCTCTCTTCTCTTCCATGACATTTCTCTCTTCTCTCTTCTTAATTCAAGACCATTTTGTTCTTGCTATTCCTATTTTACCCCTCATTGACTTGTCCTTCCAATTATGCCCTTCTTTTAATGTAATGTCCATTTACCTATTAACTCCTTAGTCCATTCAATTTAATACCTTACCATAATTTAATTCTAACATCCCATTCTAAATTCTAATTTCTAACTATACTGACCAAATTAATAGACTCAATTCTAAAAATAAACAAATCATAAGAAATAAACAAATAAATAAATAAATAATTTTTGGGGTCCAATACCAGGACCGTAGCCTGCGCAACAGACAATGCAAACAACCTCCCAAATGCAACTTATCGAGGCACATTTGAGATTGTTTGAACCTAGGAAGACCCTAGAGGGAGCTCTATTTTTCTTCCACTTAGAGAAAGATCCAGGGAGAGGGGAGGCAGAAGAGAGTAGGAGGAGAAAGGAAGAGGGAGAAGAAGCGTTGCAGTGCTGCTATCTTCGTAATCTATTCTGACCCTTCCAAGTGGCATTTTATTTCATCTTTATTGTCCTTTCTTTTTAATATATAATATGGGTTTAATAGTGAGGGATTCGGGTTTGATGATGTTCTAAACTTCTTTAGGGATTTGTTTTGAATCAATGTTAATGTGATTTCTTTTGATGTTAATACATTCGGTGTTGTAATTATTTGTTACATTTGCATTCTTCGGTAACAAATCGAGAGAGTGAACCGAGAGCAAAATGACTAGATTGAGTAATGAGAGTTAAAAATCTAATAGAACATGAAAATAATAAAATTGGTAATTAATATTAAGAGTGATCTCGTATAAGGACCCGGTGGTCTATTAGAGGGCTTAAGATTTGATTGGATTCGTGAGTTTTTTATTATTTGAAAGATTGTAAATTTCAATATTCAATTAGGGGTTTGATGTAGGGTTTAATGATTATAACTCGAGGGAGAGTAATCCACACTTTGAAAGTCTAGGACCAATATTGTATTAACTCAGAAGTAATAATGTTAGCATTTGATGATAGGATAAATCCCCCTTCTCTTAATCTGCTAATCTTCCTTGTTTGTTTCCATTGTTAATTTGGTGGTGCTCAATTTGATTCTTTGTGTGTTAATTTTACATTTTAATTCCACTCAATCATCTTCATGTCTTTACTTTTTGTACATTTTTAATTTTCATTTTAATAATTATTTAGGCCGTATCTAACTAAGAATTAGATTAGTTCAACAACTCCTCGAGAGATCGACTTTTTATATACTACACCCATGACTTGTGCACTTACAGTATATTAAAGGGTTTAAATAGATTAAAACTTGCCTTAACAAGTTTTCGGTACCATTGCTGGGGAGTTAGTAGGATTAGTTCAATTTTTTTAGCTAAGGAGTTTTTGCCACTATCGTGTCTATGCAATTGCATGAACATAAGAGTCGCTCAAAGTTTAAGCAGGATCATTGAAACTCTAACACTTGACATAACCCGATTGGAAGGAGCAATCCAAAGAGTACGATGCTAAGAAGAAGAAATTAAAGAAACAATGACAGAAGAATAAAATCAAAGAGAACAATATCGAACTTTGATGGATTTCATAAGACTGAGATTTAATGCTATAGACCAATGCATCACTCGACCATCGATGCAAATAGCCTCATTTGAGATTAAGCTAGCTTTGATCAACATGATACAAACTAGTGTACAATTTTACGGGTTAACTAATAAGGATCCTAACACTCATTTAGTGAATTTTCTAGAAATATGTGATACTTTCCAATATCAAAGGATGTCAAAAGATGCTATTAGGATGAGGCTCTTTCCCTTCACATTACGGGATTGAGTCAAGGTATGGTATCATTCTTTAAAACCTGCAAATGTCATAACTTAGGAGCAATTGGTGCATGCATTTGTCGATAAGTACTTCCCCTTCACAAAGACGACAAGGTTAATAAAGGAAATTGTGAATTTCCAACAAAACGAAGGGGAGACATTATACAAAGTGTGGGAGCATTATAAGGACTTATAAAGGAGATGTCCTCACCATAATCTACCAAAGGAATTTGTTTTACAAACATTCAATCATAGAGTCAATCCACCTACGAGAGGCACCATAGATGCAGCTTCTAGAGGATCTCTTATGTGAAAGAAATTTAAGGAAACGGAGGGGTTGTTGAAAGAGATGGTAAGTAACAACTATTTTTGTTTGTCGGAAAAAAGTAGACAATAATCAACTTTCCTAAATTATAAAGGAGTCATTGCCGTCGATTCAATAATAACAATGCAGGTTGAGATTGACAATTTGACAAGACATCTTAACAGCCTCAAGACCTTTTCATTGGCTTCCTTCAAAGCAATTCAACATAGATGTGAATTATGCGGGCAAAATAACCATTTTACTGCTAAGTTTTTTTCAATGCAAAATGAAACGATCGAGTAACTCATCTACACAGACACACAATTTGGTTAAGGAGGAGGAAACAACACTTATTCTAACAATTACTATCCTGGTGGAAAAATCATCTAAAATTTTCTTAGTCAAACAATGCAAGAGGTCAATTCCGACCTCAAAGGCCACCTGAATTCCAATAAGAAAAATCCAATTCTATGGACTCTAAGTTGGACAATATCTTGGACAAGCTCATGAACATGAATGAAGCTCATAAGAGTCTTGAAGGTAAATTTGAGCAAGTAACTAAAAACCATGATTCTTCAATTCATAAATTAGAGGTTCAAATGAGTCTGGCAAATGCATTGTCTGCAAGAAGTGTAGGGAATCTCCCCAACAATATTGAAGCAAACCCAAGGGAGCCACTCAAAGCAATCACACTTGGAATTGGGAAGGAACTTAATCAATCAGCAAAGACACAAGCTGCATCCTACCCAGTAAAAAAGGATCAAGACAAGAAGAAAGACGTAGACATGAGTGAGTACCTTCCTTATGTTTCCCTTAAGCCATATCCACCTAAGATCCTATACCCTCAATGAATAAAAAAGAACAAGTTGGATCACAATTTGCAAATTTTATGGATAAATTAAAAAAGGTAGCACTAACTGAAAGCTATAGCTCTATTAGCACCAATCATATGCCTTCTAAGTTGAAGGATCCTAGAAGCTTCATAAAAACCCTGTGTGGTTGGTAAGTTAGATTCTGCAAAATGTTTATGTGACTTAGGCGTAAGTTTAAACCTTATGCCTTTGTCAACCTTTAAAAATTAAAGCTTGGCGATGAGAAGCCAAATTTGATGATTATTCAGTTGGCGGATTGATCCATAAAGAAACAATTTGGTATGGTAGAAGATGTTATGGTAAAGGCAGATAAGTTAATTATTTATGTAGATTTCATCGTATTAGATTTTAAAGAGGATAAAAATTGTCCATTAATTCTTAGAAGACCCTTTATAAACACTGAAAAAGTATTGATAGATGTTTATGAAGGCAAAGTGCTCCTTCAAATTTATGATGAACATATGGAGTTCATTTTGAACAAAGACTTGAACAATCTGAAAGAAAGCAGGTCTTGCATGAAACTAGATATAATGGATGAGTATATCAAAGTGCAAGAGAGGGTTATTTTGAAGAAGTAAGCTACGAAGAACAAGTGACAATGGATATAGAGTTTGAGGAATATCTAGAAGTCCCTGTTCCAGAAGCTGAAGCAAAAGAGTGGGCGATGATGATTGTAAAAGAGTGGACGGTCTATTTACTCTCTTACAACACAAAATGTTTGATCCCATCGAAGATTCATGGGATTTCATCATCCCCAATTATGTTGATAGTTTGTTATTGAAAAGGGCATTACAAAAATTACTTTGATTCTTTGATTCAATTGCTTATTTCATTTTCACTATATTCCAATATTTAGCTTATCTACAATCTACGAGGCTGAAATTAAGTAACACAGGTGGAAGCAAGCCACTGATAATTGATCTTGGCTAAGTTTCAAGGGATACAATGTCAAGCTAATGACCACAACTTAGCATGTTTGGTAGTTAGATTGAAATTATTGCATAGTTAGATTTGTTTTAAATTCTAAAAGTAAGTTTTTAATGAATTGGAGTGATTTGGATTGCTAATTCTCTTATCCTTTATGAAGCAACTTTAAGATATGGCAGCAATCCTGGGCGTCAAATGCAGCTGATTTCAGATACCATCGCCATCACCACCTCAATTGCCATGACGAGTTCTTATGCTCTATCCCTTCTCTTCATTTCTATCTTTATCTTTTTTAATGTTTTTGTATTCGTTTATTTTGGTTCCTACCTTGTTTGTTGTTTGTCGTTCTCACATTAAGGATAATATGTTGTCCAAGTGTGGGGAGGGTTACGTCATATGCATTATATGTTTTATTTTAAGTGTGAATTTTAAATATTATATGTTAGTTTTGTTTAGGCTTGCATGATGTGACTTGTGTGAACATGCCAATGGCTAAGACTTAACGGAATTGATTTAGATTTGAACATATTCTTTTAAGTTGCTAAGATTTATTAGCTTGTGAAATTGTTTTCCTAGGTTGTTTTGGTTAAATATGCATGTTAATTAGGATATGATGTTAATTCGTTCACCATAGGAATTTGACACATTCATTTATAATTTTATGTCAATCAAATAAGTAGCATCTTCAGTATCTTTTCATGAGAACGATGAGCTAAAGAAACGACGTAGGTAAGAAAATATTAAAAAATGTGTGTTTTTGTTTAATAAATAACTATTTTGCTGGTCCTTTTTGAAACAAATTGGGTTATGAATAAAACTAGTAGCCAATTGAGAATGTAATCTAGCTAAGTAATTGGGGGACATTTATCACAAATGTTTGCCTTCGCGTCAAAAGGTTATAATGACATTCCAACTAAGCCGCTTAATAAAAACTTGACCTAGTTAAGTAACTAGGGGACATTCATCACAAATGTTTGCCTTTGCGTCAAAAGGCTAGGTTCATGTTAATGAAAATTAACAAAATTAGTGTGTTGTTTAATAAATCCTACTAATCTTAGTGAATAACTCAAATTTTCATGAAAAGCTACTTAAGGAAATTTACAATTTTGATTGACCAAATAGTTATCAATGTGTGTATGTAAGTGATAGTAGTAAATGAATGTGACATTAAGTCCTAATTAGTATGTATATTTGGTCCGAAGTACTTAGACACAGATTTCACAAGTTAATAAGTTAGAACAACTTGAGGGATCTTGTCTGTAGTTAAATTTGTTTCGTGAAGTCTAATGTCATTGACCCATTACTACATATGTGTATGTTTTGTTGTTAATTGTGTTTAGTGTGCTTTTGTTTTTTCTTGTCTTGTCATTGCTTGATGACAACCAAAAATTCAGGTGTGGGGATGTTGATAGTGGTAGGTTGCATAATGTTTTAGTGGGTAGTTTAATGTGTATTTAGTTTTTAAATTGAATGATTAATGCATGTTTACGTTAGGATTATGTTATTTAGCTAGACAATTGTGTTTTTAGTGTTTTATAGGTTAGAGCATGCTATTATGCTTAAATTTTGTGTATCTCAGGTGCCTTGATGTGTTTATTAGTGTTTTAGATCAAACATCGAAGAATAGAGAGAATTCAAAGGAAGCCTAGAGCAAAGCCCAAGGCTATGATCGTGACAGAAGCATGGAGGGTCTGTCATGATCGTGGCTCCTTCTACCACGATTGTAATAGAGAGCAAAAATCAAATGCCACGATCATGGCCTGCTCGACAGATAACGCTAACAGCCTCCCAAACACGACTTACCGAAGGACATTAAAGAGTTTTTAGACCTGGGAAAACCCTAGAGTTTACCTAAAATGGAAAACACTATATAAATAAAGAAAAAGAATCTTAGAGGGACCTCCATTTTTCTACCACTTTGAAAGAGATCCAGGGAGAGAGGAAGAAGACGAGAAAAGGATGAGAAAGGACGAAGGAGAAGAAGGGTTGTAGTGCTGCTATCTCCCTGATCTATTCTAACCCTTCCAAGTGACATTTCATTTCATCTTTATTGGTCTTTCTTTTTAATGTATAAGATGGATTTGATAGTGAGGGATTTAGGTTTGATGATGATATTCTAAACTTCTTTAGAGATTTATTCTTGAATCAATGTTAATGTGATTTATTTTTATGATAATACATTGGTTGTTGTGATTATTTTTTGTGTTTGCATGCTTCGATAACAATCGAGAGGGTGAATCGATAGCAAAACAATTAGATTAAGTAATGAAAGTTAAACAATATAATAGATCACGCAAATAACCAAATCGATAATTTATACGAAGAGCGATCTTGTATAAGGACTCAGTAGTCTATTAGAGAGCTTAAGATTTGATTGGATTCGTGGGTTTTTGTCAATTGAGAGATTGCAAATTTCATAATTCAATTAGGGGTTATGATTTAGTTTAATGATTACAGCTTGAGAGAGAGAGTAATCCACCTTTTAAAAGTCTAAAATAGATGCCTTATTAACTCAAAAGTAATCATGTTAGCATTTGTTGATAGGATAAATCCGCCTTCTCATAAATGACTAATCTTCTTTATGTGATTTCCATTGTTAATTTAGTGGTGCTCAATTTGATTCTTTGTATGTTAATTTTACATTTTAATTTCGATCAATCATCTTCAAGTGTTTACTTTTCTGTGCAAATTTTATTTTCATTTTAATAATTCTTTAGGCTTTAGATAACTTAGAATTATATTAGTTTAACAACTCCTCGAGGGATTGACACTTCACATACTACACCCATAACTTGTGTGCTTGCAGTATATTGTTGGGTTTTGAATAGATTAAAACTTGCCTCAATGAGTATGTTAATTCCTTTATATAAGTAAAAAGGGGATATCCAAATTTGTAACAACTATAGAGGCACCAAACTACTTATTCACACCATAAAGTTGTGGGAGAAGGTAATTAAGAAGAGACTGAGAAAGGCTGCTCCTATCCCAAAGAACTAGTTTGGCTTTATGCTAGGAAGGTTCGTGATAGAAGCTTTACATATGCTTAGAAAATTAATGGAATATTATAGGAAAAGACAAAGAATTTTCACATTGTTTTATTGATTTAGAGAAAGCATATGACAGGGTTCCTAAGGAAATCATGTAGAGGCATTTCGAGGTTAAAGGAGTTCCTATAACCTATATTGAAGTGATTAGGGATATATATAAAGGGACAACGACTAGAGTAAGGAAAATAGGAGAGGATACTGAAAATTTTTCTATTGGTATTGGGCTACACCAAGGCTTCGCATTGAGCCCTTTATTGTTCACAGTAGTGATGGATGAGATCACTAAGAATATTTAAGGAGATGTACCGTAGTGTATATTGTTTGTTGACAATGTTCTCTTAGTGGATGAGACAAGAGAGGCTGTTAATGTTAAGTAAGAATGTTGGAGGATACGTTAAAGTTGAAGGGTTTTAAAGTAAGCAAAACCAAGACTGAATACTTGGTGTAATTTTTCGGGCCATTAGGTGTTTATCAATGTGAAGGCAAAGATTAAACCAGAAGCTATATCATAGAGAAAGTGTTTTTAAGTACCTAAAGTCTATTATCCAAAGAAATAGAGAGATCAATGAAGATATAGCCTATTGTATCAAATAAAAGTGACTCAAATGGAGAAGAGGACCAAGAGTTTTATGTGATAAGAATATACCACTCAAGCTCAAACGTAAAGTCTATCACTTAGAGATTAGGCCAACTACGTTATATAGGACGAAGTGTTGGCCTATTAAACAAATACATTGTAATAAGCTTATGGTGACAGAGATGATGATGCTTTAGTGGGTGTGTAACCTTACAAGAAGAGATAAGGTCAAGAATCTAATGGTAAGAGACAAATTAAAGGTGGTTGGTATTAAGGAAAAATTAAGAGAGAGAAGACTTAGCTTGTTCAAACATGTTAAAAGGAGACACCCTGATGCTCCAGTAAGAAGATGTAAAAGAATAATGCTTAGAGACTGTAAGATGAAGGAAGGAAGGCCTAAAAAGAATTAGGTAGAACTAATAAAGAATGATATGGCTCAGATGGAACTTAATAAGGATATAGCCCATAGTAGGAGACTTTGGCATATTAAGATATAGATAAAAGATCTCTCTTAAAGAGGTCATTCACATTCTTGTAAGTTTTTTAGACTATGCCCTTTGAGTTTAATTTATGGTCTTTACCTCTTATTTAGTTAGCTTAGTTAGTTTCCTACTTAGCTTAATTACTTTCTTAACATAGCTAGTTTGATTTACTCTTGTAAGGGTCTTTTTTTTATTTGTGTATTTATTTTATTTTTTATTACTAATCTTTAACATGTTCAATATGTACGTTATTTTCTATCACTTTACCTTTTTATGTATATTCACTTATAATTTTAGTATCTGCATGACGCATTACATGTCGGCTTATCAGAAACAACCTCTCTACTAGGTAAAGGTAAGGCTATGTATTATAGAACCTCCCTAGACCCTATGTCTTAGTGGGACTCCCACTGGGTATCGTTGTTTTTATTATTTTAAGTAATTAAAGAGTGAAAAGGTCTCATAATCTTCGCCCTCATTATTACCTTAATCTAGATCATTGGTTGTCTCTAAACAAACCCTTTATACTAGCTCCTCAAAACCTTTGTTTTCCTAAATGATTTTGCAAGAGAAGCTTACAACTTAAAACATATGATCTACAACCTTTTGATATTATTACAAAGCTATATAATTCTCTAAAATGTTTGTATAATTCTAATAGAAGCATAATTGACTAGCTTATTAGGATCTTCATAGATAACCAGCTCTAGGGAAATGGGAGGGGACATAAGTAGGCTAACATCATAAGCAAAAAGATGTAATCTTTAGCACTGAGTTGATTATAACTAACATCAACAAACACAAAGCTAATAGGTATACAAGTAGAATGAGACATACAAATTCATAGGATCATAGGATTTATTGATCAAATTCAACATCCCTTCATACATTCAAATGTGTCAACCCTTTAAAGATAAGAGGGCTTATTTTCTCAAGACTAGGGAAATTAACAAGCACTTTTATGATTTTAATAATAACTTAGAATGAGCATTTCATATTGTGGTCGACAATATCTTTGATGACATAAACCTATATCTAATCCAATTGCACTTTCATTTATGAGGCATACTTGTTTTCTTTATGATGGCCTTATTATTTTAGGGATATTGAACCTTCTTCAAAAAGTTTTTTGATTTGAGCATCAAATCAGGCATGCATGTAAGTATTCCAGATGATATAGCTTCAACTCTAGGCCTAAGATGGGGTTCTTTGTCTCTCCTAGAGGGAAACACTAATGGAAGTAGAATTTTGTGTTTTAAAGCTTAGATCATGGTAGTAATTGGTAATTCAAGGCTATGTATGGAAACATCAACTGATAAGTGCTAAGTAGGTTATGCTTTCGGCATAAATTTGAAAGTATTTTACTTATATTTGGATAATTTTATATTATTTAATACTCAATATGGTTTATATTTTAGTTATAGACCTTGTTTTTATCTCCCTAATGAAGAACAACCAAATTTGCAACATTATAGCCAGTTTGGAGAAGTTTTAGCATGAATTTAAATGAATACGGCTTGAACATAAACCAATATTCAAAACACGAGTTAAATATAGTTCTACGATATAAGTTACTAGTCCATTTTACTTCTTTTATAACTTATTATATAAAGGAATATAGCCTGAATACATGTGTTCATGGCCTTCAGACCCCTGTTACACCCTTAGATACGTGACAAAGGATTTACTAAGCTAACACAAGCGTAATATGAAACTATATTAGTGACCCATATTATGGTAAGTTTTATGTAAATTAGGATTTTTTTTACGGTAATGAAAACTACGAGCCTGACATAGATATAAATTCTTTGCATTTTTAAGGTTTTGTGAGAATATAAAAGAGCTTTAAAGTAAGGCAAAGAGTAATCAAAAGAGGTTAAACTAGAGTGTCTTATTATAAGAAAGAAATAACTTTAGAGCATAAAAGAGGATTCTATCAAGATTCAACTAATGAATTTCAGGATTTCAAGATTCATGAGAATGATTTCTTTTATCTTATTTTCTTTATTTATTAATGTTATTGTTTTTGTTCTTAGTATGAAACAAATTATCATAGATATAGATGAGATGAAACCTAGAAATATTGTCTAGGATTAATTTCTTGATTTGATGAAAGACCTAAGTTATCTTGTGAATTATTCATGATTATATTATGAGTAAATTGAAATGCGCTAGGATTTTGATTAATTTCATATTCCATATATATGAATTTAAAAATCATATTTATGATAGATCATGGCATGAATAATAAAAGTTACACGGAATCCTAGATATAGGACCCCAAAATCTTATAGGTTAGACTAAAATTTGTTATTAGGAATTTATAAAATAAGTTAATGCATTTTTAGGGGTTTTAACTTGGTTATTTTATATTCAAACTCTTAGTTTAATTCATTATATCCTTCTCTTAGTTTAATTCATTATATCCTTAATTCGATCATTTGTTTTGTTAAATTAGATAATAAACGGACAGTTAGCATTAGTACTTATAGTCCTTATAGGATTGACACTCGTATTCACCTAAGTTATATTATAAGAATTATACATACACTTGCTCAATAATCATTAGCATAATTTTGTTTTAATATACACATATCAAAATCAATTTTGACATTGTTTCCAAGGACTAAGATATTAATAAAGCTTTATTTTTATTGATATAATATTTTTATATTTATTTTTGAACTTTTTCTTAATCTTGTATTTATTAGCCAAATTTTAGGATTTAGGAACTTTAATTTATAAATAGGTGTAGTCTCTAAGAACTACTTGATCTAAATCTAGATTTAGAAATTGAAAGGACCTTTTGAAATTTAAGGAAAGATACACACAGAAGTTATGATGTTACTGCTATCAGACATAATGACAGGTCAGAAGAATATCACACTATATGATTATGCTAAACCATCATTTATAGGGACAAAGTTGATATGTGTTTAGATGTTGATTCATTTGATATACTACACTTAGTGATTAATGCCTTATAAATGCTTAGGATACTCACTTTAGTTCATATTTGATCTTAAGTACATTTAGGAAGTGAAGAAGCTAAAGTGACCCGAAAGCATGTCCAGGGAAGCCATCTTCTCAATTTCTATATTCTATTGATTCATGGAGCATGAAGAAGAAAAGGATTGAAATAAGAATAAGCAAGATAGAATGTCAAGTGAAAAAAAAAGGAAGGGGAAGTCTGATGGCTATATATTGGATCGCATGGGCGTGACACGCCTATGTAGTACCTTTCACAGCCGTGAGAGGGCCATGCACAGTCGTGAGGTGTTCTCACACCCCTGAGAATTAAGCCAGAGGAATGAGAAAGCTAGGTGTCTCTTTAATAGCCATATGTCCCTCGGTTTAAAACTAAAATTTACTACACAAGGAAAAGGTTGTGATGTCAGAAAGGGACATCTAGGATACACCCAGTTAAAAAAATATTTCTTTCATTTCTCTTCATTTTTGCTTCCTTCTTCAACACTAATAGTGGCAATGGAGAGGATGGCCAATGGTGAGAGTTTGAAGATGGAGATGGAAGGCTAACTTTCCTTAAACTAGTTCAGAGGTGCAATCGAGGTCGAGGAGCACATTAAGTATATTGTTAGTATGTATCGTTTTCTTTTCCTCTTTTCAAATTATTTACATTATCTTGTATGGATTCAATGGGTATTGTATACGAATGATTTTAATGCTCTATTGAATCATTTTTCATGAAAACCCATAGCTAGAACTTGAATATGATATGTAATAGTCATGTTGAAGGTCAGATGTAGCAACTGACGGTATTAAATCATTAGGGACAACTTATCATACGTTAAATAGTCCAAGATTGTGTGATTATTGCTTAGACTGGTTTGTTTTTCTCATTTGTAATGCGATTGTCTAGATAAACTTAGAGAGTTTGTTCTAGGTTTCCCGATTGTTAAGGTTAATTAACGAGTTCTTCTTAATTAACTACAACTTAAGAAAAAATCAAGATTAACAGAGCTTATTGATAATTCACAACCAATAGTCTTAAGAGAGGTGTAAAGATGATAATTCAATGACTTATGTGAAATTGTGCTTAAGCCGAGATTAAACCAAAGAACCGGATTTCAATTCATTCGTCAATTCTATCATTTTGCGACTGTTTAATTTGAGTACTTTTGCATATTAAAGTTTTATTTTGTTTTCTAATTTGCATCAAACCAACCCCTTTTTTACTTATACAGATAATTTAAGAAAGTAATTGGATTTGATCTTTGTGGGATTGACCTAGACTTACTATTGCTATAGTTGTAGGTCTAGTTATTTTGGCAGCGTTATGACGTGCAACCAAAAGTCTAGCATTATTAAGCCAAGATTAGAGACCAATAGTTTTGAAATTAAACTTAATATAATTAAGATGGTTCAAAGACTTATTCAATTTTATGGGCTATCAGGCGAGGTTCTAAATGTGCATATTGCAATTTTTTTGATTATATGTAATATATTCATGCTTAATGGAGTTTAAAAAGATGACATTCGATTTAGGATGTTCCCTTTTACTTTGAGAAATAAATCAAAATTTTGGTTGAAGTCTCTCCATTCTAAATTTATTACCATTAAGAACAGGAATGTTGAGAAGTTTTATCCAAGTATTTCCCTCTAACATGCACAACAAGAATCAGAAAGTGAAATGTTTTATGAGACATGAGAGAGATAGAATGAACTATTAAGAAAGTGCTTACACCATAGACTAAATTTAGGACTACAAACGTAGAAATTCCATAAAGGATTGAGTTATCCATTAAGACAATTGACTAGTGCATCTTTGGGTAAGATTAAAAGCTTTAAAACTATTGAGCACCTACAAGATCTTATTAAAAGTATTGTAATAAATAATTATTAGACGGGGAATATAAGATTAAAGTTAAACTTTGGTGGCATTCATAATGTCAATGTGGTAACCATATTAAAGGCTAAGTTGGAATCTTTGAACAAAAGATTGATAATATATATTTTATATCTCAACTAACATAAGTGAAAAGAAGTGATTTTTTCCATGGGGGATACACTAAACATGAATGTTAAGCACCTAATTGCTTAGGACAACCAACTGAGCAAATTGCTTTTATAAGGAATTAGTCTCATAATAATCCCTTTATTGATTCTTACAATCCAGGGTGGAGAAGTTAACCTAAATTTTTATTTTAAAAAAACTCCACTAGAATTTCAAAAATAATAATAGAAAGAAAAGAAACCAAGTCTCTTGGAGGTCATGAAAAATTTCATTACTACTTATGAGGCTCACTTCCAAAGTATTGAATTATCTCTTAGAGATCAACAAGCCCTGTCCATAACATAAAAATTCATTTTTAGACAATTTCCTAATCTTATCTCCAACAGTTGGCTAGGTACTTTGCCGACCAACATCAAGCCAAATCTATAGGAGCAAGTGAATGTAGTGGCTTTGAAGAGTGAAAAGAAGCTAAAATTTAAAGAGAAGGAGAAGGATGTTGAACAAGAAAAAAAGGAGAACGATAGAGAGAGACAGAGAGAGAGAAAGAGATGAGGAGCCAAAGAAGGAAGTGGTTAAACAGTACCAACAAAAGAATTCCATACACAAGCATGCTTAAGACAAGTAAAAAGCAAGATAAATTTGGTTAGTTTTAAAACTTTTTAACATAATTACTTATTAATATATCTTTTGTTAAAGCTCTTTTGCATATGCTGCAATATGTAAGTATTTAAAGGATCTCCTTTCTAATACAAAAAAGTTTGAGGAATTGTTAATGGTCACAATAAGTGAGAAGTGCCCCATCATCTTGCAAAATGGAGTTGCATTATTCCTTATAATAATAATAATTTGTTAATTAAAAGGACATTAGCAAACGTAGGAGCTAGTATTAATTTGATATCATATGACTCATTTAAAATTTGGATACATAATGATTTATTAGATATCTGTATCTTGCAAGAAGAAAAAGAGAAGCTAGATAACCTTATTCTAATAGAGCATATAGCATATTTGAAAGCTAATGAGCCTATGAGTAGGCAGAAGAACTTTGATGATATTGAAAGCCCCAATAGGAGTATAATCAAACCTTCAACTAAGAATCACGAATGGGTGAAGTTCTTAAGTAAAGAGGTCCAATCAAAAGCAAAAAGGAGCCTTCCAAATGATAAGTTGAAGAAATTCAGCCTCTGGTATTATTGTCATTTGCCATACCCCAATTGTTGACAAAATTAAAGATCATGAAAGATAATCACGTTTGACAACCTAACATGCCCACTTTGTTCTTGGCCTTCATCAACTCCTATTCGTGTATAGGCAATGGCAAATGGCATCATCACATTAATCTTCGCCCTATTGTGACTTAGGTTTTCATGCCTTTTTAAGATACACTCACCTAATTTATAGTTCAATATGGATGGATTTGGTCTAGGGATTCAAGTTTGTTACCCATTGTGTTCAAATTTCCTTTTAATGATTTACATTTTAATTTTTAACTAATGATATAAATTGTTAACTAATAATATAAATTAATTTAGCCACAATTCGTCGCTCAATTTCATTGCTAGATAAGAGTAACTGATTCCTTTTACCTAACTTTTACTTGCATTATGCGGAGTCATAAATTAGTTGATAAATGCTTGCTTGAAATTCTCTTATTGGAAAAATCGTTATTTTGGATTTTTATAATTCATTTGGCTTTAATTATTGAAATGTCGTTTTTCCCCCCCTTTTACTTCAAAAATCTATGATTGATAAAAAACGTCCTTTTGAAAAAAAAAAGATTTTACTTTTAAACAACTCTTCTTATTTTTGAAAATGAAGTTCATAACCATTATTTTTAAATTTTTGTTTTTATTTTAATATATATTAAATCATATAATTCTTATGATTTAAATAAAGTAAGACAAATAAAGTATAAATCTTTGATGAATGATGACTCCTATAGCTTGGTTAAAAGTGGAGGGTATTTGCAAGTAGGACCTCGCATCCTCCTCGCGTCACCCTTAACGGGCAAGAGCTCTGTGTTTCACATTCAATGAAGTTGAACCATTAGATTGTAGAAATCTTACCTGGAATGCACATAAGTAAGTTTGGTAATGAGCTGGATACGAAACTCGATTGAATATGAGATTTGCAACCTAAGATTGAGTCTAATTTGAACTTGAGAGCTCTAAAGCATTATCTAATCTAAACTCAATTGAATATGAGATTTGCAGCCTAAGATTGAGTCTAATTGAACTTGAGTAACCTAAAGCATGACCAAGTCTAAGTCAAATTTAATTAATTTCTTTTCTTAGTTAACAATTTGAAATGATATCATTTTACTAAAATAATGTTATGTTATTTGAAAGTTTTAGACTGCGAATCGAGTAGCCTAAACTTAATCTCGATCTAAATTTTAAAAAGAATTAAATAGTTTGATCTCAACTAGAAGCCACATTAACTTGAATTGGGCTACTAACTTCGAATAGGAAAAATATTACCATCCATGTATATGGGGCCTTAACTTATGCTCGAGTTTAATACAGTTAATCTCAGCTCAAATTACAATATTTTGCTTTTTTATTGGTAGGGAATTTTAATTTTAATTATTCTTTTTCAAGAACTTCAATTTTTTTGGGTAGGTATTAATTTTCAATATTTGAGATGGTAGAAGCTTGCAATACATTAAATTTAATATTAGGAAGTTACTTGATATTAATTAATCGTAATTTTCAAGTGAGATTTTGTGACTTAAATTTCAGTTTGGTGCGATTGGGTAAGGCCTAATGCAAGGCAAGAGGATGCTAAAAGTATTACCTTACATTCGGAAATAAATCTGGTGGAGTTCTTTATACTTTCCCATACACTAAAAATATTCGTTTTGATTCATTTAGCATTTTAGTCCATGAATTAATTTATTAAATAAAACTTTACCAACTCAAAGAATTAGTCCTTGTTCCATACACTGATATGCTAATCATTATTAACAATCCATTAAAAAGATAGTTATTTAATAAAAAATATAAACCGAAAGGAAGTTAACAACAAACCCTTCTTGAAATTTAAAAATTGAACTTCAATGAAAAGGAAAACTCCAGAAAAGCCAGTGATCTCTAATAAATAATTTGTGAGATTTATTTGGTGCATATTTAATATATAGCAATTGGGTTTTTTGGTATCAAGAATGTATAATTATTTACTTAAAGTAAGTTGACAGAAGTTTGATATGTCTGAAGAGCATAGAAACTTACGACGTATGAACCTCCTTAATGCTTGCCTATGCTTCCTCAAATATTGTCTCCCTGTCACTACATAGCCAATTGAGAAAATGCAAGTTTTAAATTGTACGGAGGTAGTCACGTATGTGCAAAAGAGGGGCAATGTCTGTTTTGTTGTCAATTAATGTTGGGCGGGAAGCTCACAAGTATTTATTTTATTTTAACAACAATTTATTTATTTTATTAACATTACTTTTAGTGTATTTCACATATAAATAATAACTATAACTAATATGAAAAAATCATTTAATCATCATGCAAATAAAAAATAAAAATAATAAAAAGTATTTAAAATAATACTTTATATTACAATTTCATCATATAATAAATAATAATTGTTTCAAAGCATCAAATAAAAAGAATAATAAATATCCTTAGGTATCTAACTAGTACAATTTACAACAAGAGTTCGTGATGACGAAACAACTAACTAGAAGTAAGCTGAAACAAAAACATTTATAATTAGATTGCATATATAAAATTTAACATATATATCAAACATAAATAAAATTAAGAGAAGAGAAGAAACAATAACCTAGAACTTCATTCAATCAGATATAGGATACCCGCTATAATTGCATTGACCTTGATTCTCATTTAGTACAAAATCTTTATCATTGAGAGGAGCATCGTCATCACCAACATTTAAATTCATTGCACCAAATGACATGTCAATGCTTTACTATCTAAGATTATCTTCCAAGTCACTCTCACTTATCAAACTCGATTCCTTATAAACCCAATCGGCCAAAAGATTGATATTATTAATGCAAATTGAATCTACTAAACTACTTGTTCTATTAATAGTCCTAATAAACAATAAAATTGAATTATTAAAAAATATAAGAAATTATATCTAACCTAATAATGATATAACATACCTTTCCTGAAGCTTTAAATTGTATCAAAAATAAAGACCAAGTCATTCAATCTTTTGAGCTTCAATCTTTTCCTTTTCATAGAATGGATGAATTCAAATGTACTCAAATTCTTTTAACAACCTGTTGCACTTACACATTGACTTAGAATTTGAATTGCAAACCTTTGTAATTCTAGAACACTATTTCCAAATTGGTCCCACTAAGAAACTATATCATAAGACAATAAAATTAACGTTATAAACAAAATAAAGTGATAATTAATTTTCAATAAGTAACAAAAGTTAAAAAATATATATCTGGATTAAATTTTGCTCTTTGTCGAATAGCAATTGACATCCCAAAATTCCCAGAAGACTCCTTATAAATCCTCATTTGTGGGCTTAGGACATCTTGCATCATCTTATGAGCAACAACTATTGTCATAGTTAATAGCATTTCTTTATTAACTTTAACTTTCTTAGTAAAATTTGGTCTAAAATAGACACTAGGATTTAAAAATGTCCTAGCTTCAAATAAAAGAGAGTAAAGTTACGTTTCTCATCTCTCATTGATGACTGCAAGATAAAGAGTATACAAAGAATGTCTATTTTTTAAATTAACCTTGATTGCTTCCTTCACCCTCTTTATGGCATCATAAAAATAAGCCATTGTTGACTTTTCATCACTATCAGCCAAACGAAGCACTTTCACCAAAGGCTCACAAACTCGAATGGCAAATTGGCATTGGGACCAAAATTTAGCATCTTTAATTATAGTTTTGGAAAACCTTCAATTCAACATTAGACCTAGCATATTGAGATACAACTCACTTATCACTTGTTAATATCTGTCTCAACTCTTTCTTCATCATAATAAAGCACTAAAGTGATAAGAATTTTTTTGCAAATTTGTAACAGTAGGATGACACAAATCCTGCCATTAGTGAAGACATTTCTCATATAATTCAAGACCTATGTATGATTGTAGATGAACTTGGTCACTTTTTGTTTCTTTTTACATAGTCTCATCAATAATAGAAAAATACCTAGTATCCCCTATATTTTCTAGTACTTGCTTTGTAATCCTCTTCTCACTGCTTTATAAGTAAAATCATTGTTAGTAATAAGTTAAACAATATTTTCTTGCACTACTTCATTCATAACTTCATCAAATATTTCAGATAAAGTATCAAATCCTAACAAGGCCAGATGCACCAATAGCCTTAAAAAACATTAAGCCCTTTGCACAATAACCTAAAAAAATTAATAATAGACTTATGTATCCTATTTGTCCAACCATCACATATGATTGCACACCCATAAGTAGCCCAAATTCTTCTTTCTTTCAAATAAATTTTAATTTCATAAATAGAGATACTCAAAAGTTTACCTCTATAGTCATAAATAGAAGGATTTTTGTAACCCAGATTATAAAAGGATATAGCATCTACCATCAGTTGATAATAATAAGATTGGGAAATATTGAATGCTACACTTGAATCATACTACCATCTAGTCATTATCATATCTACGTTGTAAGCTGCCTCTCTTAATTACATGGCACTATGAATTGAAGGCTGAGCTCCAGGAATTGTTCATGATGCAAAAAAACTTGACACCTTCCTTCTTCTTTTTCTAACACCAGGTCTAGATGAAATATTCACTTATTGCTACGTAAGAGCACTACCATCTTCAACATTTCCACTATCATCCTGAAAACTAGTAAACAAACTTCCACTAACAATTTCATAATTTATTCTCTCCCTTTTATCTTTCTTGTGTTAATAATCTTCAAGTAAATTTTCATTTTCCACTTCATATAATGGCTCACTTTTTTACAAGTTCCTTATCTCTTTTAACCCTAGTTAAATGTTTCTTTAATTTAGTGATTCCTCCACCTTTCAAATGTTTGTTACAAAATAAGCAAATAATATGGTTCTTCGTACCAAGGATCAATGCAACATAAGCCCAAGCTAAATCATTGTATCTTCTTGAAGCTGTTGTATTATTAGGAGTACTTAAACTTCCTTCCATTTATCTATAAAATAAATGAATACATATATCAAAATAAATAACACATAATTTCATTATCAACTTCTATCTAAAATATGTATTGTTTAACTCAAAAGTCCAGCGTAAATTACAAAATACACATATACATTTTATATAATATAACTCATTTTGTATGATTACATCATACACGATTCAGTTTCATCAAACATAATTTACTAATAAGTTAAAAACTAATAATTGAAATATTCAACACATAGTTACACAATAACCATGTCCATCTTATATAATATAACTTTTTTTACATGATTATATCATACACAATTCAATTTCATCTAACATAAAACACCAATAAATAAAAAATCAACAATTCAATAATTCAACATACACAATTGCACCATACACATATCCATCTTGTATAATATAACTCATTTTGTATGATTATGTTATACACAATTCAATGTCATCAAACAAAATTCACCAATAAGTCAAAAACTAACAATTCAAGTATCCAACATACACAATTACACGATACACATGTACATCTTATATAATATAACTCATTATCTATGATTACATTATTTAATCATAAACTAAAGACATACAATTACAACTACAACATATTCAACTTCATCCATAACACAAAGCTATAAGTTTAGAACTTACCTTATGTAATCTCATAATTAAACTATAAACTGATATTTTTGTTGACTTATACAATTCAATTTATAATGCTTATAATTAGTTTGTTTTGTTAACTAATTTTAATCAATATAGTCACTAAAACCCTAATTCCCAACTTTGATTTAACGATCTTTCATTCACCAATTTTAATCAGCATTCTTAGTTTCTTACTAAAGTTTTCCAATGCATTAATTTTCTTAACAAATTAACAATGTTTAAATTATATTGAAATTGAACTAACACATACAAATAATTCCAAAATTGAAATTTATATTTTTCAATCCATTAATTTTCTTCATAAATTGACAATGTCTAAACTATGTTGAAATTGAACCAACTCACACAAACAATTCCAAATTTCAAGTTAAAAATTTCCAATCCCTTAATTTTCTTCATAAATTGACAATGCCTAAATTAAATCAAAATTAAACCAACTCATATAAATGATTTCAACTTTCAAACTCAAATATCCCAACTCACACAAACAATTCTAGGAATTCCAACAATTCAATGTTTTCAACAATTCGAATTTCTAGTAATTTCCAACAATTCCAATTTCTAACATTTGCAACAATTCCAATTATCACAAAACACATACACAACCAAATACAATGCAATTGCTATTCAGATTTTAGAATAAACAGTGCACCAAAAAAACAGAAAATGTAATTAAATAATGAGTCGGTTCGGTTCGGTTCAATTTTGATTGGGTTGGTTTTGGATCTAGATCTGAAAATTTTAAATTCTTGATCAACAGATTATGGCAACAGTGGCCAGTAGTGGACGATTGGAAGCAATGTCGAAGAGCAGTGGTGGTGTAGTGTAGTAACGAGAGTGGATGGAGATGTCACCTTCTATGCATGATCGAGAGGGAAGTGGAAGGAGAGTGGACGAAGACTGTAAGGTCCCACCATATACCCTAGAAGTATTATAGCATGTCTAGGGTGTATTAAGAAGCGAACATAATGAATTAAGTGCATCTAAGTATAGTAAGAGACATAATGGTACTTAATGTAAAAGTCATAGGTAAATGGGTAATTTTTTGTTTCAATATGGACATACATACTTAGACATGAAAAATGAATTGGAATTTTGAACATGTTTGTTTAGATTTATGATCATGATGTGAGGGGAATTGATAAAAGAAGTATTCCATAAGCAAATGGGATGTTTGTGGTTAAATTGGATATATTTTTGTGTTGCTTTTGCATGATAAGACCCAAGTGAGTTGAATTGGGATGCATACCTCACTAAATAGATAGGTTCCACTGAACAAACTTTTGTACATATCTTGGCTTGCAGACCTCCAAATTGGATAATTCCAATTGAAAATTAAAATAGAGACATAGTATAAAACTTTGATGAAGGAACCAAAATTTGATTCTGCCTCTAAGATTTTTGAATTCTGGTTTGAAGTTGAGTTTTGACTGTTGTCCTTGTTTTCTAATAGCCTGTAGTTTTTGGCGTATAACTCCCTATGTAATTAACCAAATTGCATAAAATATATGCCATTAGAAAATTAAGACATAAAGGAATGAAATTAATTGATAGGATCATATGCAAATGTGGGAATTAAAGGAAATAGAAGGATTAATATGATAATTTTTCTAAAGTTAACACATGGACCAATTGGATTAAAGCATGTGTGACCAATAAGATTAAAGCTTGTTTGTGTCCAATAGAATTGTAAAACACGGTCCAATAGCATTGTAACACACCGTCCAATAGAATTGTAACATATGGTCCAATATAATTGTAACACATGGTCCGATGGGATTGTAAAATATGGTATAATAGGATTGTAGCATATTGTCCAATAGGATTGAAACATGTGTCTAGGACTAGAAAATTCATGAAAAGACATATGGAGAGGGGAAATGGAAGGCACTTGATGGCTTAACTTCATATTTTTCTCCTCTCCATTTCACCTTCTTCATCCCATCATTTTTCATTTAGTGATTCAAGCAAAATTAAAAAGGAAGGGAAGAAAAAGCATTAGAAGAACTACTTTGCCAATTTTAAGTTTTGGGACTACATTTACTCTAATTTCTCTTTTTGTGTATGTTTGAATGGATACAAAGATTCATTTGCATATGGAATGGTTTCTGGGATGATGCTTTGGTGTTATCTTGCATAGCATTGGTTGCATATGACAAGAGAATATCGTGTAGTGGAATTCTATCTAGGGTTTGGTGAACTAGTCGCATTGTTTAGGTCATAACTCAGCCTACAAAACTCTAAATTGGTTGATTTCAATTGAATATGAAACTAAGACATAGAACTAGAAATCTATAGAAGAGACTCTGACTTAATTCTGGCTTTATGACATAGGAAATTGAGATAAAAAATGGTGACCTGATGTTTTCCCTATTTTGAAGCAGCTTGTGATATTTGGTCTATAGGTCATGATTGGAAGCTCAAATGGTATGATTGTTAGTTCTATAGAAACTATAGACTTAGGGGAAAATGTATAGAAGACCTCGAAACCTAATTCGAAAGTTTTTTATAAACATATTAAGGAACAACTAGAGTCCATCATGTGATTTGCTTCTCTACTGATTGTTTACCTATTTTTAGACTACCATAAGCTTAACCCAAATTGCACTATTTTGATTTTATTTTCATTTCCTATTTTTATTGAATCTTATCTGAACCTCTTTAAATATGTATGAATCTTTTGAATCTTTTCAAACACCTATAAATAAATTAAATAGGACATACCATATGTGAATTAGGTGATTGAACATTGGAATTTAAGATTGAGCATAATGCATTCCAAAGAAAACTTACATGTAAATAAATGATTTGCATGCATATTTATTGATCATATGTGTATAGTATGATTATGCAAGTGTAATTTTGACCCCTTTCTAATGGTGATAAGTTATGACTGGCATGTATGAACATAAATACAAATTTTATGACTTGAAATGTATATCATATGACTTGTCAATATTTGAATTATGAAATTGGAAAATGGTTAAAGGAAATGTTATAGTGCCTACTTTATTGTCTTGTGGGTGGGTAGATGGCCATGTATATAGGGATATAGCGCAGTTGTTACAGTTTGACACCAATGATATCTCCATTTTGAAACTATAATGTCTCCGCAGTTTAATACCTTCAGTTATCCAGAGTTTGATGTCTTCGAGTATCCGCAGTTTGATAACTTCAGGTATCCATAGTTTGATGCCTTCGAGTGTCTATAGTTTGATATATTCAAATATCCATAGCTCTTATTATCCACATCTACAGAAATATGTCAACCTAACACAGAAAGGAAACTTAACAGTCATAACTAATAAATATAATATGACAAAATAAACAATTAGTATTGATAAGCATTTGTATTAATAATTTGTATCATTGAGTGTTAAATATCAATGTTTGACTTTTAAAGGTGAATTTATGGTATATGAACATCATATTGAAGCATGTTTGCATTATGTGTTTGATTAAGTATGTCATCACTATTTATATTTGTTGTGATGTTTATAAATGTGTGTGCTTGGTTGATTAATACTGTGAGTGGGCATCGAAACTAAGTATTTCCCCATTAAGCTTTCAACCTTAGCACAGGTGTTAGTCCGTGTAGGTCCAAGTTATAAGAGTGAGGTACAAGGAACATTTATAAGGACCAAGGCCAACAAATAAGGGAAAAAAGTACTTTTGTAATGTGCTTTTAGCTAAAGATGATTGTATATGTACTGAAGAAAGGAAATTGCATGTTTTCTTTGGATTACCATATAAATGTAAAGGTGTATTAGTAACATTAAAAAATAATGTCGAGCATTGGGAAGTTTTGTAATGTGTATACGTATAACATTGAATAGAATTGTATACCTTGAATGCATATATAGGAATTTGGTTGCTCTATGTGTGGATGGTTGTAGGTTCTGTATAGGGCTATTATAGAGACGCCAAAAGGGACAATCAACAGAGAGGGAGGGGAAAGTCACCGTCGGATGAGAGAGAGAGTGAGAGTGTGAGTGAGAAATGTGAGAGGGAAGCAGAAGTAGAGAGAGTGGTGGGAGGGGGTCTTTTGGGTTAAATTTTTTTACTTTTACAAAATGGTCCCCCTATTTTTCAAAACTTATGGTACACGCCAGTACCCTTCGAAACCATTGATATTGATCGGTACCCTAGAATACTATTTGTTACCATTTTCTGACTGGTATGACACGAGACCCAATACATTGGTTTTATCCCATTAAATACTTCTATTTCATAATAGTTAATAAAATGATCAAATAAAATCATCGAATATAACTCTATTCAATACCATAAATTAATTTGAATCATCAATTATTATATTTTTAAAAGGTATTAACCTATTAAAAAAATTTGTAAATCTTAGATTTAATCGGATCATATAGATACTTTCATATTGTACATAAAAATTATAAGTTTGAGTTCCCAAAAAAATATAATTTATTAAATATATCTTTATTTAATTATAAATTTATTTTGTGAATTAAAAACTAAACATTAATTTATAGATTAATTAATATCTATTTTAATTAATAACTACTAAATGGTTTGAATACTATTAATTTATTGATTTTTAAAAAAATGTAAAGATAAAATTTCATTAATAAAGAATTAAGGTATATGCAAATATAACACACGGGAGGAGGAACCCTTCAACACATCGGAACCTAAAGAAATTGTCTACTTAAGACAAGTGATTAATATGGAACTGAAATACACAAGGGAGCTCGGATCCTCAGGTGACACCTTCAAGCATTACATGCTCTCACATTCTTGCCAACATTTTTGAAAAGAGGAGTGGGGTTGACTTTTGCTTCGCATTGAATCTTCGATCGTTTCTTTCTTTCCATATGGTTTGCACTATCATGCAAATAGCAGCGATATGGAGAGAGCTTTGAGATGTTAGCCAGTGGATAGCATTAGACAGTATATAAGCTTAAGCATTCCATGTGTAGTGTAACTTGATTGATTACTATAGGTTGTTTCACACCAAAAAGATAGGTAGTCCCTAGTTTCTTCTGCTATTGAACAAAACACGGACAAGACATGCTAATGTTTAAAATTTTGAGACTGTCTACATTGTTAAGATGATTCTGAATGGAAAGTCATTAGAGGAATGACGTTTTAGGAGGGACTCGCTTATGCCATATAATACGAGACCACTCCATCATTGGTTTCTTCATCCGTAATATATCTCTCATTATTTATTTGAAAGATGGTGAGTTGGCCAAGTGTGCCAAAAAAATGGGTCTTATGTAAGTGGTTTAGGAGAATAATTTGACTACAAATAGCAAAGAGTTGCAGGGAAGTTCTAGTTGCTTCCTGTGATGAATGAGTCTAATTTAGTACGGTGTGGGAGAATGAGAGAACTTTTTTGTAAGCTTGTAGAATTGAAAAAATAACCATGGTTGGACCATTTTTCATACCATAATGAAAATAGCTTCCCATTGCCAATATGATAGGATATATCATCTTTAACCATATGGGTTAGATGCAACAATTGATTAAGGAAGTAAGAGTTTAAAGGTTTTTTACTTACTACCCACAGACTACTAACCTTAAGGAAATAGGAGTGGAGCCACGTGAGCCATATTAAGTTCCTGCCTTTAAGAATCCACCAAAGCCTCTTCATAATGATTGTTTGGTTGATGATCTTGATATACTCAAACCCCCTTCTGCTTTAGGAACATAAATATCTGATCATTTAATTTTTGTACAACCCTTTGTACTAGTCAAGGTGTTCTATAGGAAATCTTTGAATATACACTCAATGGTTTTAATGAAACCCTTTGAGAGCAAGATGTGTGAGATCTAGTAAATATAGGAAGAGTTCAGGACTGATTTAATGAGCTAGAGTTTCCTTGCAAAAGATAGAAATTTTTTTCTAGGTCCTAATTCGACACTAGATTTTCTCTATAAATGGTATACATTCAAGAAATGTAAGCCTTTTTGTGGAAATAGGCAACCCAAAGTATAATAGAGGTAGGCACTTCTCCTGCACTCTTGTAGTTGAAGCAATGTGGGAGGTTATAGTTGATGCTCCATTGGATAGAGTAAACTAACTTTTGTTGAGATTTATCTACAGTGAATTTAAGAAGAGTTTGCATATAAGTGTTGATTGAATCCAAGTTTGCTTTGCAAAAAGGAAGCAATTCATCGAAAAAAGACAAGTTGGTTAACTTGATTTTCTTACATGTCTTTTGATGTTTGAAGTCGGTAGTAGCATTCACTTCAAGTTAGATCATGGATATGTACATAGGTAAGATCAAATGTATTTCAAGAGAATCTGGACCATTTTACCTTTGGTTAAGTAATAAAAAGTGACCATTTTGATAAATGAATGACGAATATAGAGAAGAAGATGTAGTTTATAAAAAACAATGATATTTGGGAGTTAGTTGACAATATAGATAGTTTTGAAACATTTGATTACCAATGGGTTTTCAAGACCAATAGAGAAGCTAAAGGAAAATATGGAAATAAGGGTGGTTTCAATCAATATTTTGATGATAACAAATTATAAATCCTACTAATGAGTTTGCAATCATAATAGGAAGCTTTATAAGAACATGATAAAATCATGGATAACTTAAGAAGATACATCATAAAGATGATAAAAGAAAAGATAAAGTTTGTAACTTACAAAATGAAGATCAAGTTAAGAAAAAAAAAAAGACACAT
>JAOQMP010000005.1:13861846-13876466 GCA_027563575.1 Erythroxylum pedicellare
TGTGCATAAAGGAATACTTATACATTTGTGCAAAAGTGTGATATATGTAAATGTGTTTTGTATGATATAGAGGAGCATATTGGACTCCAGTTAGACATTGCCAGACCATCTAGGATATAGCTTATTGGAGCGTATTGTGGATCAACCTAGATGATTTTCCTAGGATTGATTTGATTTGTTTGACTTTCAATTATTGAACTAATTGGGATTTGTTTGTGAATTCTGGACTTTAATGGTCCGAGGAGATTGATATTCAAGAATTTATTGGAAGTGTTCTATTTGCATCTGAATTCTGAATGTTATCTATATACTTAAGAAAAGTTTAATGTCGGATTTAGGTCCAATGACTATGAGGTTCTAATTGTGCGTCATCAATGACTGCTATACATGGTATATTCTGTATTTGATGCCTTACATAAAATGCATGCTCAAATAAAGTCGTTATGATCAGAGTAGCCTATCTGAAAGAGCTATAAGCTCAGTATTATGCACGTAGATCTTTGCTCCGTGATTTCGGTTTCTGACTGAGCCCAATGGGTCTGTATCTGTATCTGTATCTAAAAGGCACTTAATCACAATAATAATAATGAATCTGGAGTCTCATATGCGTCTGTATTTGTATATATCTGTTCTGAATTTGCAATGATAATATGATTTGCCATGATAATGTGAGTATTTTGGATTATACATGTTCTGATATATGAAAAATGTGATATTGTGTACATGACTTGGGTGAAATCATCAATGATCGTTCACTCATTCAGTTTGTGAAACACATAAAAAATTACAACGTGGATTTTCAGGTACAAGACAGGAGACCTAGTTTCTTAGACTAGACTAAAGAAACCTTTTTGATTAAGTTATGGCTCAAAGGTCTGTCAGTTGATATCATAAGAGTTGTAATTTATATTTTGTAGTTTTTTTTGTAGAACTTGTATAAGGATTGTAAATATTTATTCAACAAATACAATGTGAGTTTTTGATAATGAATGTAAGGAATGGCTTTCAATTTGATGACTTTTAATTATATTAGACGATGTTATGAGTAAGTTGGATATATGATTGCTCTAACATACCATTATCATAAGATGTGTACTTGAATATCCTTTGGATGTTCAAGTATATAGTCTATGGTAGTGTCATGTTTCAAAGGCACAGAAGAGAAAGTGAGGGTTATTCAATAAAGGTTCAAGGCTACAAGTGATAGACAAAAATCACATGCTAACTTGAAGAGGAAAGATATTGAATATGTAGTAGGTAATGAATTTTTCTTGAAAGTATCACCTAGATTTAAGAAAAAGGGAAAACTTAGTCTAAGATTTATAGGTCCGTATGAAATCCTTGAAAGAATTGGATTAGTGGCATATAGTTTGGCTCTTCCTATATAACTATCCAAATTGTATGATGTCTTCCATATCTCAATGCTATGAAGATACCAATCAGAAGATTCACATATGTTATGGGTATAAGAAATAAAGGTCTAACCAAACTCCTTATATGATGAAGAGTCGTAGGAAATCCTGGCTAGAAAAGTGAGACAGTTAAGGAATAGCAAATTTCCCTTGTAAAGGTGCTCTGGCAACATCATGGCATTAAAGAGGAAACTTGAGAACCTGAATCGATTATGAGAATGCAGTACCTGCAACTATTCAATAGAGGTATGAATTTTGAGGACAAAATTCTTTTTAAGGGGAGAAATGTAAGGAATCAACATAGACCTTAGAAGGATTATAATTTGTCTAGGGTGTATTAAAAAGTGAACATAAAGAATTAAGTGTATAGGAAGGGACATAATGGTAATTAATTTAAAAGATAGTGGTAAATAGATAATTTCTTCATTTATCTATGGACATGAATAATTATATGTGAAATCAATTGATGAATTTATATGCTAATTTGGGAATTAAAGGAAGAAAAAGGACTAAATGTACAATTTTGCTAAAAATCAAAATATAAAGCAATGGGATTGAAACATGTGATTAAGACTAGAAACATCTTGAAGTGGGGAGTGGGATGTGTATGGAGTGTTTAACACCAGAATTTTCTTTTCTTACCTCCTTTGCATTCCATCTCCTTAATCGCATCATTTTACATAAGGAATCAAGCTAATCCTAGGTAAAAATCAAGGTAAAAGTTTGTGATTTTTCTTCTCATCTTCACCTTTCTTTCTTTTCTCATGATGAGCTGAAATGATAAGGTTGGATATGGGATTGAGATATGTTTTTTCAGTGTTCTAATTAGTAAATCAAATGATTTCAAAGGGGAACAGAAGGAAGAGTACTAAAAGAAGAGCTAATTGCCAAATTTCAAGGTTTAGGACTCCACTTAGTTAAATTTTGTATTTGTGTATATTTAAAAGTATAAAAAGATTGATTTAGGCATGGGATGGTTAATGGAATAGTGATTTGGTGTTACTTTGCATAAATTGGTTGAATATGATAAGAGAGAGTCACATTTTGTGAAATTCTAACTTAGGTTCTCAATTCACTCAAACTAGTCTTATTGTTTTGTCCATAAGTTGGCCTATAAACCACCAAATTAGGTGATTACAATTGGAAACGGAACTTAATACATACAACCAAAATTCTCTAGAATAGGCCCAAACCTAATTCTTGCTATAAGATATAGGAAATTGAGATTAAAAAATGATGACCTGATGTTGCCCCCGTATTGGAGCCGCTTGTGATGTTTGGTACTTATATCATGATTAAGAAGTTCAAATGGCCTTATCTGTAATGATATGGAAATTAGAGACATATTAAAACAAATGTTTAGAAGACCTTAAAACCTAATTTGAATGTTTTATATGTGAAAATTGCTAAATACGTGGACATTTTCATGTGATTTACTTCTAGACTGATTTGTTTACCTTCCTTATCTTTAATGATGTAGAAATTAGAGACACATTAAAACAAATGTCTAGAAGACCTTAAAACCTAATTTGAATGTTTTATATGTGAAAATTGCTAAATAAGTGGACGTTTTCATGTGATTTACTTCTAGACTGATTGTTTGCCTATTTTTAGACCCTCCGTGTGCTTAGCCTATTTTCTCACTATTTTGAGTGCTTTTCTTCCATGTTTCTTTCACTGAACCATAATGGACCCTTTTCTAATGTTTATGAAAATTTGAAAACACCTAGAAATAATTGAAATATGACTTATCATATTTAAATGGGAGGGTGATTAAATATTGAAATTTAAGATTGAACATAATGTATGCTAAAGAAAATTTACATGTACATAGATGATTTGTAAATGCGTATTCATTGCTTTTTTGTGTATAATATGACTATAAAAGTTCACATACTAATTTTGTGGAGATAATTAAGTATAACTTAACATGTTTTATATTAAAATGAGGTATAGGAATTTATATACCAGAATTATGTGAATGTACCTCGAGAAACATAACTGAACAAAACATATACAAAATAAATCATACAAGTACTTGTGATTTGAATACTATCCTAATGGTGATAAGTATGACATTAATGTATGAACTTAAAAACAGATTTTATGTTTTCAAAAGAATATCATGTGATTTGTCAATATATTTATTATAAAATTGGCAAATGATTAAAGAAAATGTAATAGTGCCTGCTTCATTGTCTTGGAGATGGATAGGTAGGCATGCTTATAAGGTTACAGCAAAACTGCTACAGTTTGACACCACTGGTGTCTTCATTCCGAGACCCTAACATCTTTATAGTTCAATAATTTCAGGTATCTAAACTTTGACTCCTTCAGGTATCCACAGTTCGATATCTTCAGATTTCCACAACTCTTGTTATCCACAACCATAAGAATGTGAAAGCTTGACATAGAAAGGAAATTAAACAGTTACAAATGAGAGATATAATATGGCAACATGCCTACTTTGTATTAATGAGCTTTGGAAACCAATATTTAGCTTATAAATATGAATTTACAGCATATGGTTGAAGCATATTTGCATTATGTACATTGTTTAATGATGCCATCATCGTTTACATGAGTTTATGATATTCATGAAGATGTGTGTGCTTAGCAGATGATTGTTGTGAGTGGTCATCCAAACTAAGTGTTTCCTTACTAAGCTTTCAAGCTTAGCACGGGTGTTAATCTGTGTAGGTCTAAGTAATAGGAGTAAGGCATAAGGAACATCTATAGGGACTAAGGCTAATCGTTAGAAGTATTCTGATACTTTGGAAAAATTCTTTGACGTCCCTGGTTACCATATCTCTTTTTATTTCCTATGTTTGTTGTAGGAACCTATTGTTGAATCCATCAGCACCAGGTTATAGATGGAAGGAGAACAAGGTAGATTTAATCTCCTCACTAGTGATCTCCTTCAATAGATCTATATGTGCATTTGTAAGGCAAGCTCCATGAAGTTTATTTCTAATCTCCTCAAATAGGGGAATTCTAGAAAAGTTAGATCCTAATAAACTTTTATAGTGATCATAAGCTAGACATTTCAATTCATTTTGAGTTTTATTTGTTCTCCTTTGATTGTCCTAGAGACTGAGGATCCTATTGTTGTTCCTCCTAGCCTAGATGCAATTATATTAGTATTGGCCTTTTTATCTCCCTCTTTTAGCCAAAGCATTCTAGATTTGATGTCTCATCTAAGTCTTAACTACTCAGTGTACTCTTATATCAAGTTTTTTTGCAATTTTTTGAGCTTGATATCACCAAGGTTAAACATGAGCTTTCCTGAAAAGACAATAGAGATGTTAAAGATTTGGTTCTGATTGTTGATAAGTCAAATTATTTGTATATAATTTTGGGAAGAATTGGAAATAATTTGACTTATCTCTATGAGAATTTGAAGCTTTATTTGGTTAGTTCTCACACATTTCAACTTTATTGCTTGATAGGTACAAATTGATAGAATTCGGGGGTAAGATGCATAAATTTTACTATGGATGTCAGACAAAGTTCATTCAAGTACAATTTTGAAGAGGACTCTGAGCTCTACAACTTCTATGAAGACTCTAAGGAGAGAGCTTGTCATCTAAAGGGTCAAAAGTGCACACTTTTGTAGATGATAAGGTGTGTCTGCTAAACGGACATAATATATGTTTAATGGACATTGCCTGGCCAACTTTGCTCCCAGACCCGAAAAGGTCCACTAATCGGACATAATGTCTGTTTAATAGATGTTGCCTGGCCAACTTTGCTCCCAGACTTAAGAAGGTCCGCTAAATGGACATAATGTCCGTTTAACGGACATTGTCGACCCAAAGACAACCTTCCTTCACCTGTTTATCAAAAACTACATTTCTATAAACCCAAGACACTATAAATACTCATTTTTATTACCTAAAAGGGGGTTGGAAATTGAAAACGAGGCAAGAACTTAATGAGGCACAAAATAAGAGGCAAAGAATAAGTTTTTAGGGGATTGCATCAAGGATTGGAAGCATCCTATTTTATGTTCTCTCTACCTTCTCTCTCTACTCTTTCTTAAATATTGAGTGTCTTTATGTGTATAGATACTGCTAACATGTTCTGGAACTAAACCCCATTTAGGTGAGGGATGTAACCTATTTGGGGGATTGATTTGTATTTTATGGATTGATTGGAGTTGAATGAAAGTTTTTGAGTTATGTTTATCTTTCTTACATTTCACTGTTGTCTTTATGCTTGATCACCATGGATGCAATCTTAGGAATCATATGATGAACAGAAAGGTGAAGTACGATTTATGCATTAGGAAGATAAACACATTGGATTTATAGATAGAGATATGCTAAACTAGTGTGATAACTTGTGGTTGCTTATTCTTAATGAATTTAACTAGCTAGGTTTCACATTGAGAGATGGCAATCAACTAGTTAGGTATTCTTATATGTCTTGAGAAAGAATATGAGTAATGTTATGCAATTGTTTTTGTAACCTTCCATTCAACCAATTTCATAATTTATTAATCAATCTACTGAATTGGTGAACCCCCAAAGCCCTAAGTCTAAATCATCAAATTAATCTTGTTTGTTATTTCCAGTTGTTTTTCAATTAATTGTCTACCCAAATCCACTCATCTTTTAAGTTTATTGTCAATCTCATTCAAGTAATTAGGATTAATTTAGTGGTGAGTATCTTAGTCCTTATAGGAAACAACCTTGGAATACTCAGTTTGTAGGTACTAAGAATGACTATATGCACTTGCCTATCTTTTCGACTAAGGTTTTAACGTCGTTTTCAGGGACTAATTCATATTTACTACCATTAATTATAGTTATAAATTTTTTTATTACATTAAGTTTTCCTCCATTAATAAATTTTGAACCCTTTCTCTTTGTTTGATTTCAGGATTTGCATGAACTTAAGGCATTCAAGAAACTTAAATAACGATCAGTTGATTTAGTTAAATCCTGAAATTGAACGCACTTGTAGAAGGAACAACTCCAAAAGAAGAAGAACGACGGCAAACAATAATCAAAATTTGATTCTGTATGAGGAGTTGGGGAATGAACAATTCCATTAAGGAAATCCAGCTGAACTGATTGTTGTTAATCCTGCGGTGAGGAGAATTTGAGATTATCAAATGCCATTTATTGCTGGCAACCCATCCTATATTCGATTAACTGTGACAGTAAGGAATTATGAGCTAAAGTAGATTCACTTATCTGTGTTGCCACAATTTAATGGGATGCCGAGTGAAGATGCTCTAGCCTTTATGATAGATTTCTATGCAACAGTTCAAACTCTTCTGTTATATGGATTGTCTGAAGATGAGTTAAGGTTAAGGTGATTTCCCTATTGGATGAAGGTATTAGCAAGAAATTGGTTATTGATTTTGGTGGTAGATTCCATTAATACTTGGGACAAGGTAATGGAGATGTTCATGATGAAGTGATACCCAGCCCATAAAACTCTTGATCTCAGGAAGATGATACATTGGTTCTCGCAGAAAGAAGGAGAAAATTTGCATTAAAGCATGGGAATGATTTAATGATCTCCTTAACCAATTCCCTTACCATGGATTCGATACATACTCGTTGACCCAGTTATTCCACTATGGTCTCCTTATCACAATCAAACTTTGGTGGATTTGAATGCTGGTGGGAATATTAGTAACCTGAGTTCCCAAGAATTATGGAATATGTTCAAAAAGGTTGCAGAGAACTCATATTGTAAGGTGACTAGGAGCAAAGATGCTACTCTTAATGAAGTGGGTTTTAAACCTAACATGGATTACCAAGTTACCGAGACTAATAAGAAGTCAAATATATCAATGAACAATAACAAGTTTAGTAGGGATCCTTGCATTCTTTCTGGTAGATTTGGGCATACAGTAGCTAGTTGTATAAACATTAAGGCAATACTGATAGAGGAAGAGGTGAACTATGTAAACAATGGTAGGCAAGGTCATAGGTTTAATCCGTTCTCAAAACCTATAATGAAGGTTGGAAGTTTCACCCGAACTTCTCATGGAAAAATCAAGGATCTGCAAAACCATTAGGACCACCTGGGATTCAAGCATATGCGAAACCGCAATATTCATCTCCTTCATCTTCTGCACAACAACAATTCCCTTCCCCTTGGGAGAGAAAAGTGGGTAGGGTTGAAGATATGTTTGTTCAACTGATGAACAAGATGGATCAAAGTGCTCAAGCTAGCTCTCAAGCTATAGATAGAATGGAGCAGAATATTCAGTCCATCCAAGATGCCATCAGAAATTTAGAGGTACAAATCAGTCAAGTGGCAAAAGAGGTGAGTGAAAGAGGTAAGGGGAAGTTACCTAGAAATTCTAAAGTGAATTCGAAACAATATTGTATGGTAGTTGTTCTAAAAAGTTAGAGGGTGTGATCCTGAAAGAGAAGGAAGCTAAGGAAAATGAACCCAAAGATGCTGAAAATGTGAATTTGGGTGAAAACAAAGAGCCAAAAGATACCACATCAGAGAAAGAGTCTTCACAACTTTCAGAATTTTCCTTTGTATCACCTATACCATACCCCTAATGGTCAAGAATAAACATGATGATTACAAATTTCAGAAATTTCTTGACCTTTTCAAGAAAATCCAAATCAACATCTCTTTTGTTGAAGCTTTTACTGAGATGCCTGCTTACACCAAGTTCTTGAAGAAAATCATCTCCAACAAAAAAAGCTTGATAATTTTGCTACAGTAGCCTTAACTGAGGAGTGTAGTTCTATTTTACAGAATAAACTACCCTAAGTTAAAAGATCTAGGGAGTTTCACTATTCCTTGTCAAATCTAATGTTTTTCAATGCTTATATGACCTAGGAGCAAGCATTAATCTTATTCCCTTGTCTCTCTATAATAGGCTTGGAATTGATGAACTCAAACCAACTACAATTTTACTGCAACTTACTGATAAATCAATTTGATACCCTATTGGTATAATTGAGGACTTATTGGTGAAATTCGGTAAGCTTATAATTCCACCTAATTTTGCTGTGCTTGAGATGGATTTTGACATGCAGGTTCCTATAATTTTAGGAAGACCATTCTTAGCCACTAGTGGAGCATTGATTGATGTTCTAAATGGTAACCTAACCTTGAGAGTTAAGGGGTCCCTCTTTCAATGAAGTCACTTATAGGATAGATGTAATTGATTCCCTTAGAAACATGCCTAGCTTTAGGAATATATGAGAATGAATTAGATGATAAGCTAGTGAACTATGCATATAGATTGCAAGGTAATCGTTTTAGGTATAAATCCCAAATTGAAGAATTGGGCCCTCCTAAACCTATTTTGTTACCTTCCATATTGAGCCCACTGAAACCTGAATTAAAACAACTTCCAATTCATTTAAGATATGCATTCTTGGGAGAATCAAATAACTTATTTGGTTATTATTTCTTCTTCTTTAGATTCCTCACAAGAAAAGAAGTTATTAAGGGTGTTATGTGAACATAAATTGGCTATTGTTTGGAATATTGCTGACATAAAGAGAATTAGCCCTTCTATTTGTGTTCATAGAATTTTAATAGAGGAAAACCACAAACCTAAGGTGGAAAATTAGAGGCGACTCAATTCTAACATGAAGGAAGTTGTGCGATTTGAGGTACTCAAATTACTTGATGCAGGAATTATCTATCCTATTTCTGATAACCCTTGGATAAGTCCTGTGCAAGTGGTGCCAAAGAAAAGTGGCATGACTGTCATGTCTAATGATAGTAATGAGTTGATTTCCATTAGGGTTGTGACAGGGTCGAGGGTTTGTATAGATTATAGAAAATTAAATACAACAACTAGGAAAGATCACTTCCCTTTTCCCTTCATTGATCAAATGTTGGAAAGATTAGCAAGGCATAAGTATTATTGTTTTTTAGATGGTTATTCAGGATATAACCAAATTCCAATAACCCTAGAGGATCAGGAGACTTGTCCCTATGGTACATTTGTGTATCATAGGATGCCTTTCGGTTTGTGCAATGCTCCTGCCACTTTCCAACACTGCATGATGTCCATATTCTCCGACATGGTGGAGAATATAATTGAGGTTCTTCTTTTGATGTATGTTTGTTCAATCTATAACAAGTTCTACAGAGGTGTGAAGAAACCAATCTCATGCTGAATTGAGAAAAGTGTCATTTCATGGTACAAGAAGGAATCGTCCTAGGTTATAAAATTTCAAGTAAATGAACAGAGGTGGTTCCAGCAAAAATTGAAATCATCAATAAATTACCACTCCCTAATTTGGTTAGAGCACTAAGGAGTTTTCTTAGACACGTAGGATTCTATCGCGGATTTATTAAATATTTTTCCAAGATTTCTAAATCTTTGCGTGCTTTGTTGCAAAAGGAAATTCCTTATGAATTTACTGATGAATGTCTTGATGCCTTCAACAGGTTAAAAAAAGAACTTACCTCATTCCCGATAATGGCCACACTGAATTGGGATCTCCCTTTTGAGCTGATGTGTGATGTTAGTGATTATGCACTTGGGGTTGTCTTAGGATAAAAACAGGATAAGAAATTACATGTCATTTATTACGCTAACAAAGTTATTAATGATGCTCAAATTAATTATACTACTATAAAGAAGGAATTGCTAGCAGTAGTTATTGCTTTTGATAAATTTAGATCTTATCTTGTTGGGTCCAAAGCCATTCTGCTTTGAAGTATTTGTTTACAAAGAAGGATGCCAAACCAAGGTTGATCAGATGGATTTTACACTTGCAAGAATTTGATTTGAAAATTAGAGACAATAAAGGATCCGAAAATTCGGTGGCTGACCACCTTTCAAGACTTGAGCAAAGTGACAACATGGGAAAGGAACCGAACAATGATGCCTTTCTTGATGAGAATCTATGGTCTGTTAAGGAAAATGTTCTTTAGTTTGCTAACCATGTTAACTTCTTGGTGTCCAACATCATTCCTGGTGATTATTTATACCATAAGAAAAGGAAATTCTTATATGAGACCAAGAATTAGTTTTGGGAAGACCTGTTGCTCTTTAGGAGGTGTCCTGATGGGGTAATTAGAAGATGTATACCTGATAAGGAGATGCGGTCCATGTTGCATCATTAATATGCTTCTCTTTATAACGAACACCATAGGGCTAACAAAACGGCATCAAAGGTTTTACAATCTGAGTTTTATTGCCCTAATCTCTTTCAAGATGCTAAGACTTTTGTCATGACTTGTGATAAGAGTCAAAGAATGGGGAACATGGGTAGAAAGCACAAGATGCCTTAGTCAGGGATTCTAGAAGTGGCACTCTTTGATATATGGGGTCTAGACTTTATAGGACTGTTTCTAGTATCCTTCGGTAATGAATACATCCTTGTAGAGGTTGATTATGTATCTAAATGGGTGGAAGCCACAGTTTTGTCAAACAACACTGGAGCTCGTGTTATTAAATTTGTAAAGAAACACATATTCTCAAGATTTGGTGTTCCATGAGCTACAATCAATGACAATGGGGTACATTTTCGAAATCATCAATTCAAATCCCTATTGGAAAAATATGGGTGTCATTCTAGGTTTGGAACGACCTACCACTCCCAAACTAGTGGGCATGTTGAGGTATCTAATAGGGAAATTAAGAAAAAAATTTAAAAAACTGTCAATACCTCAAGAAAGGATTGGGCATCAAAGCTTGATGATGCTCTTTGGGTGTACAGGACAGCATATAAGAATCCCTTGGGATGTCTCCTTATAGATTAGTCTTTGGGAAATCTTGCCATCTTCTGGATGAAATTGAGCACAGGGTGTTATGGGTAATCCAGAAGTTGAACTATTATCTAAAGGAAGCTGGACAAAGGAGACTAATGGAGTTAAATGAGTTAGACGAATTTTGCCTAGATGCTTTTGAGAATGCTCGAATATACAAGGAGAGAACTAAGGCTTTCCACAAAAAGGTTATCCTAGGGTGAGAATTTAAACCTGGACAAAAAGTTTTGTTATTTAACTCTTCTTTGAAATTGTTTCAAAGGAAATTGCGATCAAGATGATGTGGACCTTTCGTGGTGACAAAAGTACACCCACATGGAGCTGTGGAGATTAGCACGGATGATTAAGAGCCCTTTTTAGTCAATGGATAATGACTTAAGCACTATTTTGAGGGAGAATTGGTTGGGTGTATTTCCACCATCATATTCCAAAATTAACATCATGATGGCTCAAGTTCAGCTAAAGACATTAAATTTAGCACTTGTTAGGCGGCAACCAACGTTTCTAACCCTCTCTGTTATTTTATTAATTTCATTTTTGTCATACTTTCTTATGTTGGTTTGTTGTGTGTTGCATAGGGCTAGTGTATACGAGAAATTTCAATGACACCTCTTATTAGTATGAGGAATAGCGTGATCACGACTCTTTAATCTTAGAGGTAAGATCTATGTTAAGTGTGGGGAGGTAAATAGCAATGTCTCTTTGTTTTGTTTAATCTCTTCATTATTGACATTCATACATTATGCATATAGTCCTAGGATCTCATTGAATGGTTAGAAGGAGAAAAAGAAGAGTGAACAAGGTGAGAAAAGCTTGAAAAAGACCGAGAAAGTCTTTTTAATAGATATGGAGTCCGTTTAACAGACTACAAACTCAACACAATAGAGCAAAACCCGTAAAGGTCCGTTTAGCAGACATAATGTCCACTTAACGGACCTACAGCTTCAAAACAACCAAAGAAGCTCGTAAAGGTCCGTTAAGTAGACATAATGTCCATTTAACGGACATTGCCTATATTCATAATTAAAACATCTTTTCTTTTCTCTTTTCCCACACTTTCTCTTTAACCTTCATCCATAATAGCCACCCTCTAGCCCAAGGTTTTCCACACTTTTCTTCATTCTCCTCCCTTTCTCTGCCCTTCACTAACCCAATCCCCATGACATTCCATCCCAGCCAGCCCTAGCCTCTCAATTCACCTTCCTCTTTTCGGTCACTTTGTGGCATCGACAGTAGAGTTTCAGATTGCATGCAACCTATACTTCTATTGGATATAGGTAAGTGTTCTTCAATGGTGAAATTTAAATGTGTGCTTGATAATGATGAGTTTGATTGGCATATTGCTATATATTGAAGTATTGGAATAAGACTGAGATGAATTTTAGATTGTGTTATTGAATTTGAAGAACTGGTTGGTATATTGAAGTATTGAGTTGAGATTGAAGGTGAATTTCAAATTGTGTATTGAATGTGGAGAGGCTGGTTTGTCTTGAAATGTTGGGTGTGTTATTGAATTTGAAGGGTTGGTTGTGTTAGAATTGTGAGATTGAGATTGAAGCTGAGATTCCAGGGTGTGATTGAATTTGAAAGGAAATTACTACTTGGTTATGGTGGTTGAGGTCAATTTGGTTAAACTTATAACAGGTTGTGAGGTGATCAATAGATGTTGAGGTTTAAGTAATCAGCTAGGAAGAACACGGTCCAATCCCCTTGATCAGCAAAGGAACCTTCTTCTGAGCAACCCATATTCATTAATGCTTAATGTGAAGATTGGTTCAACAAGAAAAGAAACATTAAGTTTTTAATTGAAATCTTAGTGGCAGAGAGTGTTGATGAAGTGTTCCACGTAAGGGTGAATTTAGACAAATTTCATTGGGGAAAATTGTTGACCCTTAAGGGTGTGCATTACCCAGAGGCAGTCAAACAATTCTATGCTAACCTTAGTGCAGAAGCTAGTAAGCAACCATCTGTGCTCATATCACATGTCAATAGAGAAGCGACAGTTATAATAGAAGAGCAGATTAATAGATATTTATAGTTACCAGATGGAGGCAACATTCCATCCTTTGACAAGCATGCTAAGTGTCCAACTGATAGTAAATAGGACAAGGACGATGTTATGGATTGGCTCGGGATTAGAGCTACTTGGAGATCTACAAATCAGTGGTTCTTTATGCACTGCAATTACCTTGACATCGAACTGAGGTTTGTAGCTTTATGCCCAAGGTAAGTGATTCTGGATACCTTCGTAATGAAGATTTGTATATTTTGGATAAAATGTTCTGCGACGATGATCAATTTCATGGCATTGCTACTGCCAAGATGATAATGACCTCAATGTGGCAAGTGGTACACCACAAGGCAGAGACGAAGAGATTTGTGTTCCCAGTCCTATTAAGCCAGTTGTTTAGACATCTTAAGGTCATTAAGAGAGATGAAGAAGTGGCTTATATAACTAAGGTGGATGTCGTCAATGCCGATAAAATGAGGGAATTTGAATTCACAAAAGATGCTCATAATAGGTGGACCAATCTACATCAGGCGAGGTATAATCAGAATGTCCGTAGTACACAGCAAGCGAGAGCTCACTCAGCTCCAGTAGATACTCAGATTCTAGTTCAAATGCAAGAAGTCTAGGCAGAAATTAGGGATATTCGAGCAGAAGTGAGCAATCTCTCGGCTTCACAAGCCTGAATAGAAGACATGTTGAGGGCATTCATGGACCAACAACCACCTTCATAAGGATAATGATATCATAGGGCCATAGGTTACATTTGCATTTGACCTCACATGCATGTAATTGTAAATTTTACTTTTAATCTCACCCTAGCTTTGATTTTGTGTTAGTAATTTGTAAGACTAACTTCAGCTTTATTTTGCTTTATCTCCATAAATTGTATAGTTTGATGGGAAATGAATTCAGGGTGCAAAATTTGATAAATTGACCATTTCAGGGAGTTTCGTTACCTTTATTTCACATTTTATTAATTTCTTTTTATTATGTTATCTTACCTAACACTGAGGACAATGTTAATTCTAAGTGTGGGGGAGGATAAATGGTTTTGCATTATTTGTGCATTATTTTTTAGGCACATTTGTATACAAGTACATCTTTCACGCTCTAATTATCGTTATAATCCAATTTAATTAGTTGATTGCATTATGGATAAAATTGATCTTAATTAAGATGCATAAAATGATTAAAGTGATTACATACCTTGCCAAAATTGGATGATACAATGTTAATTTTTCTTATGAGTGATATAATTTTCTCTTCTATATGTGTTTACTTAGGCAGCGTTTGGTTCCTGTCCCCGTTAGTGGGGACAGAAGACAAGACAAAAAAATCCTGTCTCTGTTATACGTTTGCTTGCTGTCTCTGAAGTCCTGTCCACCGTCTCCGGTGGACAGAGACAAAGTTTATTGTCTCTCCCAAAAAGGGAGGACAGGGAGACATTGTCCCCTGTCTCCCAAACTAACTCTTGCAT
>JAOQMP010000005.1:13876566-13891217 GCA_027563575.1 Erythroxylum pedicellare
TTTCATTGTTGTCTCTATGCTTGATCACCATAAATACAATCTTAGGAATCATATGATGAATTGAGAGGTGAAGTATGATTTATGCACTAGGAAGATAAACACATTAGATTTAGAGATAGAGATACCCTAAGCTAGTGTGATAACTTGTGGTTGCTTGTTCTTCATGAATTTGACTAGTTAAGTTGCACATTGAGAGATGGTAATCAACTAGTTAGATATGCTTATATTTCTTGACAGAGAATAAGAGTAAAGTTTTGCAATTGTTATTATAATTTGTCATTCAATCAATTTCATAAGTTATTAATCAATCTCTTGAGTTGGTGAACCCCAAAGCCCTAAGTTTAAATCATCAAATTATCCTTATTTGTTATTTTCCAGTTTTTACAATTTACTGTCTACCCCAATCCAATCATCCTTTAAGTTCATTGTCAATTTCGTTCAAGTAATTAGGATTAATTTGGCGATGAGTATTTTAGTCCTTTTAGGAGACGACCTTGGAATACTTAATTTGTAGGTACTAGGAACGACTCTGGGCACTTGCAGATTTTGTTGACCAAGTTTTTGACATCGTTGTCAGGGACTAATTTATATTTACTACCATGAATTCTAGTGATATATATTTTTTATTACCTTAAGTTTTCTTCTATTGATTTATTTTGAACACCTTCTCTTTGTTTGATTTCAGGAGTTGTATGCATTTAAGGCATTCAAAAAATTTAAATAACGATCAGCTTATTAAGTTAAATCCTGAAATTGAATGGACTTGTAGAAGGAACAACGCCCAAAGAAGAAAAGAGATGGCAAACAACAATCAAAATCCAGATCTGCATGGGGAATAAGCTATGGGGAACGAACAATTTTATGAAGAAAATCAAGCTGAACTGATTGTTGTTAATCCTGCAGTAAGGAGAATTAGAGATTATCAAATGCCATTTATTACTGGCATCCCCTCTTGCATTCGATTAATTGTGAAAGTAAGGAATTATGAGCTCAAGCAGATTCACCTATCTATGTTGCCACAATTTAATGGGATGCTGAGTGAAGATGCTCTAGCCTTCATGAGAGATTTTCATACGACAGTTCAAACTCTTTTATTGTATGGATTGTCTGAAGATGAGTTAAGGCTAAGGTGTTTTCCCTATTGCATGAAGGGATTAGCAAGAAATTGGTTATTGACTTTAGAGGTAGATTCCATTAATACTTGGGACAAGTTAATGGAGACTTTCATGATGAAGTGGTACCCAACCCACAAAAATCTCAAACTCAAGAAGATGATACATTGGTTCTCGCAGAAAAGAAGGAGAAAAATTCCATGAAGTATGGGAGCAATTTAATGATCTCCTTAACCAATGCCCCCACCATAAATTTGATACATATTCGTTAACCTAGCTCTTCCATTATGGTCTCATTGATCACAATCAAACTTTGGTGGATTTGAACACTGGTGGGAATATTAGCAACCTAAGTTCCTAAGAATTATGGAATATTTTCAAAAAGGTGGCGGAGAATTCACATTGTAAGGTGACTAGGAGCAAAGCTGCGACTCTTAATAAAGTAGGGTCTAAACCCGACATGGCTTATCAAGTTGTTGAGATCAATAAAAAGTTGAATATGTTGATGAACGACAACAAGTCTAGTAGGGATCCTTCCACTCTCTGTGGTAGATTTGGGCATACATTAGCTAGTTGTATGAACATTGAGGCAATAATGACAGAGGAAGAGGTGAACTATATGAACAATGGTAGACAAGGTTAGAGATTTGATCCCTTCTCGAACACCTATAATGAAGGTTGGAAGTTTCATTTGAACTTTTCATGGAAAAATTCAAGGGCTGCAAAACCAATGGAACCACCAGGGTTCCAAGCACAACTGAAACCGCAATATTCACCTCCTTCATCTTCTGCGTAACAACAATTCCCTTCCCCTTGGGAGAAAAAAGTAGAGAGGCTTGAAGATATATTTACTCAACTTATAAGCAAGATGGATCAAAGTGCTCAAGTTAGCTCTCCAGCCATGAATAGAATGGAGCAGAACATTTATTCCAACCAAGCTGTCATCAGAAATTTAAAGGTGCAAATCAGTCAAGTGGCAAAAAAGGTGAGTAAAAGGGGTAAAGAGAAGCTGCCTAACAATACCCAAATGAATCTGAAACAAGATTGTATGGCAGTCATTCTAATGAGTGGTGAGATGGTAGAAGGTGTGGTTCCTAAAAAGAAGGAATTTAAAGAAAATGAAGCAAAGGATGCTGAAAGTGTGAATTTGGGTGAGAACGAAGAGCCAAAAGAAACCACACCAACAAAAGAGTCTTTACCAATTTCAGAAATTTCCTTTATACCACCTATACCATACCCTCAAAGAGTCAAGAAGAAGCATAATGATTGCAAATTTCAGAAATTCCTTGACCTTTTCAAGAAGATCCAAATAAATTTCCCTTTTGCTGAAGCCCTTGCTGAAATGCTTGCTTATACCAAATTCTTAAAGAAAATCATCTCCAACAAAAAGAAGCTTGATAATTTTGCTACAGTACCCTTAACTAAGGAGTATAGTTCTATCTTACAGGATAAACTACCCCCTAAGTTAAAGGATCCAGGGAATTTCACTATTCCTTGCCACTTTGTTGAATCTAACGTTTTTCAATGCTTATGTGACCTAGGTTCCAGCATTAATCTTATTCCTTTGTCTCTCTATAATAGGCTTGGAATTGGTGAACTTAAACTAACTACAGTTTCATTGCAACTCGCTAATAGATCAATTCGATAGCCTATTGGTATAGTTGAAGACTTATTGGAAAGTTGGTAAGCTTATAATTCCAGCTAATTTTGTTGTGCTTGAGATGGACTTTGATATGCAGGTTCCCATAAGTAGGAAGACCATTCTTAGCCACTGGTGGAGCATTGATTAATGTTCCTGATGGTAAGTTGACCTTGAGAGTTGGTGATGAGGAAGAGGTGTTTAACATTTTCAAGGTTTTAAGAGGTCCCTCTTTTGATGAAGTCACCTATAGGATATATGTAATTGATTCTCTTACATTTAAATCTATTCCTAAATTGATGTATGATGGTGCCTTAGAAATATTCCTAGCTTTAGGAATAGATGAGAATGAATTGGATGATGAGCTAGTGGACTGTGCATATAGATTGCAAGGTAATGGTTTTAGGTATAGACCCCAAATTGAAGAATTGGGCCCTCCTAAACGTAAATTGTTACCTTCCATATTGAGCCCACCAAAACCTAAATTAAAACAGCTTCCGATTTATTTGAGATATGCATTCTTAGGAGAGTCAAATATATATCTGGTTATTATTTCTTCTTCTTTGGATTCCTCGCAGGAAAAGAAGTTATTAAGGTTGTTACATGAACATAAATTGTCTATTGCTTGAAATATTACTGACGTAAAGGGAATTAGTCCTTCTATTTGTATTCACATAATTTTAATGGAGGAAAACCACAAAGCTAGTGTGGAAAATCATTGGAGACTCAATCCAAACATGAAGGAAGTTATACGATCTGAGGTACTCAAATTACTTGATGCAGGAATTATTTATCCTATTTCTGATAGCTCTTGGATAATCCTGTGCAGGTGGTGCCAAAGAAAGGCATGACTGTCATATCTAATGATAGTAACGAGTTAATTTTCACTAGAGTTGTGACAGGGTGGAAGGTCTATATAGATTATAGAAAATTAAATGCAGCAACTAAGAAAGATCACTTCCCTCTTCTCTTTATTGATCAAATGATGGAAAGATTAGCGAGGCATTATTATTATTGCTTTTTATATGGTTATTCAGGATATAACCAGATTTCAATAGCCCCGAAAGATCAGGAGAAAACCACCTTTACTTATGCCTATGGTACATTTGCTTATCGTAGGATGCCTTTCGGTTTGTGCAATGCTCCTGTCACTTTCCAATGCTGCCTGATGTCCATATTCTTCAACATGATAGAAAATATAATTGAGGTATTTATGGACGACTTTTCTATTTTTGGTTCTTCTTTTGATGCATGTTTGTTCAATCTATAACAAGTTCTACAGAGGTGTGAAGAAACTAATCTCGTGCTGAATTGAAAAAAGTGTCATTTCATGATACAAGAAGGAATCGTCCTAGGCCACAAAATTTCTAATAATAGAATAGAGGTAGATCCAACAAAAATTAAAGTCATCAATAAGTTACCACCCCCAATTCAATTAGAGTAATAAGGAGTTTTCTTAGGTATGCACGGTTCTATCACAGATTTATTAAAGATTTTTCCAAGATTTCTAAACCATTATGTGCTTTATTGTAAAAGGAAGTTCCTTATGAATTTATTAATGAATGTCTTGATGCCTTCAACAGGTTGAAAAAGGAACTTACCTCAACTCCTATAATGGTCACACTGAATTGGAATCTCCCTTTTAAGTTGATGTGTGATGCTAGTGATTATACACTTGGGGCCGTCTTAAGACAAAAACATGATAAGAAATTACACGTTATTTATTATGCTAGCAAAGTTCTTAATGATGCTCAAATTAATTATGCTACTACAGAGAAAGAATTGCTTGCAGTAGACTTGGCATTCGATAAATTTAGATCTTATCTTGTTGGGTCCAAAGTCATTGTTTACACTAACCATTCTGCCCTAAAATATCTACTTACAAAGAAAGATGCAAAACCAAGGTTAATCAGATGGATTTTACTCTTACAGGAATTTGATTTGGAAATTAGAGATAATAAAAGATCCGAAAATTCGATGGCTGGTCATCTCTTACGACTTGAGCAAGGTGACAAGCTGGGAGCCAAACCAATTAATGATACCTTTTCTGATGATAATCTGTAGTTTGTTAAGGAAAATGTTCCCTGGTTTGCCAATAATGTTAATTTTCTAGTGTCTAATATTATTCCTGGTGATTATTCATACCATAAGAGAAGGAAACTCTGATCTGAGGTAAGGAATTACTTTTGGGAAGACTCGTTGCTCTTTAGAAGGTGTGTTGATGGGGTAATTAGAAGATGTATACCTGATGAGGAGATGTGGTTAGTACTGCATCATTGTCGTGCTTCTCTTTATGGTGGACACCATGAGACTAACAAAATGGCAGCAAAGGTTCTAGAATCCAGGTTTTATTGGCCTACTCTTTTTAAGGATTCTAGAACTTTTTTCATGATATGTGATAGGTGTCAAAGAACAGGGAACATCGGTAGGAAAAACAAGACGCCTCAGTCAAGGATTTTAGAGATTGAACTCTTTGATGTATGGGGTCTGAACTTTATGGGACTATTTTTAGTATCCTTCGTTAATGAATACATCCTTGTAGTAGTCAATTATGTATCCAAATGGGTGGAAGCCACAACTTTGTCAAACAACACTGGAGCTAGTGTTATCAAATTCATAAAAAAGAATATATTTTCAAGATTTGGTGTTCCAAGAGCTATAATCAGTGATAATGGGGTATATTTTCAAAATCATCAGCTCAAAACTCTATTGGCAAAATATAGATGTCATTTTAAATGTGGAACCACCTACCACCCTCAAACCAGTGGACAAGTTAAGGTATCTAATAGGGAAATCAAGCAAATTTTGGACAAAACTATTAATACCTTAAGAAAGGATTAGGATTAGGTATTAAAGCTTGACGACAATCTTTGGGTGTATAAGACAGTATATAAGACCCCTTTGGGAATGTCTCCCTATAAATTAGTCTTTGGAAAAATTTGCCATCATCCAGTTGAAATTGAGCACAAGGTGTTATGGGCACTCCGAAAGTTGAACTATGATCTCAAAGAAACTGGACAAAGGAGGCTAATGGAGTTGAATGAGTTAGAGGAATTTCACTTAGATGTTTTTGAGAATGCTCGAATATACAAGGAAAGAACCAAGGCTTTCCACGACAAGCACATCCTTTAGGGAGAATTTAAATCTGGTAAAAAAGTTTTTCTATTTAATTCTCGTTTGAAATTGTTTCTAGGAAAATTGCGATCGAGATGGTCTGGACCTTTCATGGTGACAGAAGTATACCCCACATGGAGTTGTTGAGATTAGAAGGGATGATCAACAACCCTTTATAGTCAATGGATAACGACTCAAACACTATTTTGAGGGAGAAATGGTTGGGTGTATTTCCCCCATTGTATTCCAAAATTGACGCCATGACGGCCAAGTCTAGCTAAGGACATTAAATTTAATGCTTGTTGGGAGGCAACCCAATGTTTATAACTCTCTTTGTCATGTTATTAATTTCATTTTTGTCATATCTTCTTATTCTAGTTTGTTACGTGTTGCATAGGGCTAGTGTTTACGAAACACCCCAATGATACCCTCTATTAGCATGAGGAACAGTGTGATCATGATTTTTCAATCCGAGAGTTTGGTGGGAGATGAATACAGGTTGCAAAATTTAATAAATCGACTATTTCAGGGGGTTTCCCTACCTTCACTTTGCATTCTGTTAATTGCTTAAAATTTCTTTTTATTATTTTATCTTACCTAACATTGAAGACAATGTTGATTCTCAGTGTGGGGGAGGATAAATGGTTTTGCATTAATTGTGCATAGTTTCATTGCTTTAATTGTGTATAGTTTCATTAGACATGTTTGCATACTAGTACATCTTTCACGCTCTAATTATCGCTATAATCCAATTTAATGAGTTAATTGCATTATGGATAAGATTGATCTTAAATAAGATGCATAATATGATTAAATTGATTACATACCTTGTCACAATTGGATGACATAATGTTAAATTGATTGAATGAATATGCTATTGAATGAGTAAACATCACCGAGTGAGCTAATTTGAGCCTAAAGGATTGCACTCAATCCTATTTTTCTTATTAGTGATATAATTTTCTCTTCTATGTATGTTTACTTTCTTGCATCGCATCTTTTCGAGCTTACATAATCATATTATGGTATGTTCATGAAAGTGATAAAAGGCACTAGGATTGAGCTTGAGCCAAATAGCAAACCCTTTTTATACATCAATCCCCTAGTGAACCCTTTGTTCCTAGTGATTGTATTTGAGCCATGTCCTTTGTAAACCTATCCCAAAGAACATTGAACTAAGAAAAAAAACAAGTTCACCCTTGTTTAATGGTTAGTAGAGCTATAAACTTTATACATCCAATTTTCTTATTGATAGGTATACAAAGGAAGAAGTGTGGGGGTGTTTTCTTTATTAATTGAAGGAACATGCTTAAAAAATGATGATAAAACCCTCAACGGAAAGAAAAAGTATAAAAATAAATAAAGCTTGTTTACTTCAAATTTCAAGGTGAAGAATGATGGAAATTGTGTTAATAGAGTTGGTGGAGTTGCATAGCATTATGATGTTTGGGCATATTCTCAGTAAATTTTTCCAAATGATGGATATTTGTAGTTTCTGCTCTACTAATTATTGAATATTTAAATCCTTATCCTTTCTTTCATAGCTTACTTTACCCCTTGGCCCCATTACAAGCAAAGGAATAAATATCTTTTTGATTCATGGATATGCCATAGATGGGAGTAGTGGAGAAATAGATAAGATGCAAGCTTATGGTAAGAGACACGCTTGAGAAGATGATTGAAAGTAACCCTTAAACACTTGTGTGAAGGTGAATGCTTTATGAGAGACTTCATTCATGGCATGTGATTTTGATTAATTGAAGCATTATGATGTCTATTTGTTGCTTAGTTGTGATCTAATTTATGAAGTATTATGTGGCCTTATGTCTATGTTTCAATTCTTACCAATAATGCTTTCAACTTATTGGATTGAGCTATGATGATGATTAGGTGTGGAATGATGGAAAGGAAATGTTTATGGATATCATTCATTTTAAGTAAACCCTCAGGAGAATATAACTCCTCCATTATAGACGCATAGTGGTTTAAAGGCTTGTGACATGTGCTAAATGCCACCGTACACCCACGAAAGTGGAATCAATAATTTGTTTAAGGATTTAGTAGTTAGTTTTCTTCTATTTTTGCTTGAGGATAAGCAATAGTTTAAGTGTGGGGGAATTTGATAAGTCAAATTATTTGTACATGATTTTGGGATGAATTGGAACTCATTTGACTTATCTCGATGTGAATTTAGAGCTTTCTTTGGTTATTTATCACACATTCCAACTTTATTGCTTAATAAATGCAAATGGATAGATTTTGGGCATGAGGCATAACTCTGAATGTGGATATCGGAGGACGATCATTCAAGTACGTTTTTAAAGAGGACTCTGAGTTCTAAAACTTTCGTGAAGACTCTAAGGAGAAATTATGTCGTCTAAAGGGTCAATATGGCACGATTTTGTAGAGGCCTAGGGTATATTTGTTAAACAGACATTGCCTGGACAACTCCACTCCAGAGACCTGAAAAGGTCCACTAAATGGACCTAATGTCCACTTAACGGACATCACGTGGCCATCTCCACTTTAAAAACCCGAGAAGGTCTGCTAAATGGACATTAAGTTCGTTTAACAAACTTTTCGGCCCAAGAATGATCTGGCTTCCCCTGTATAGCAAAAACTAAGTTTCTTTGAACCCAAGAAACTATAAATACTAATTTTTTAGACCTAAAGAGGGGGCTGGACATTGAAAATGAGGCTGGAACATAAAGAGGCACCTAAAAGAGGAAAAGAAGAGGAGAAAAGAGGAAGGAATCAAGCATTGAAAGCAACCTTGTTTTGTGTTATCTCTACCTTCTCTCTCTACTCTTTCTTAGATGTTGATTGTCTTTATGTGTATAGATTCTGATATCATGTTCTGGAACTAAATCCCATTTAGGTTGACGGATGTGGCCTATTTGCGGGATGAATTTGCATTTTATGGATTGATTGGTGTTGAATGAAAGTTCTTGGGTTATGATTATCTTTCTTACATTTCACTGTTGTCTTTATGCTTGATCACCATAGATGCAATCTTAGGAATCATATGATGAACTGAGAGGTGAAGTATGATTTATGCACTAGGAATATAAACACATTAGATTTAGAGACAGAAATGTCCTAAACTAGTGTGATAACTTATAGTTGCTTGTTCTTAATGAATTTGACTAGTTATCACATTAAGAGATGGTAATTAAATAGTTAGGGTATTCTTATATGTTATAAGAGAGAATATGAGTAAAGTTGTGTAATTATTATTATAAGATGTCATTCAATCAATTCCATAATTTATTGATCAATCTCTTAAATTGGTGAACCCCAAAGCCCTAAGTTCAAATCATAAAATTTCCCCCTTGTTTATTTATTTCCAGTCTTTACAATTTGTTGTGTACTCAAATCCAACCATCTCTTAAGTCTCTTGTCATTTTTGATCAAGTAATTAGGATTAATATAGTAGCGAATATCTTAGTCCTTGTAGGAGACAACCTTGGAATACTCGATTTATAGGTACTAGGAACGACTATGTGCACTTACAGATTGCGTCGACCAGTCATAATAATAGTTGACATGCAAAAGGTACTTAAATATAGACTTTTGTTTATTTGTTATATAACATATTATTGCCTTAAGTTATTTGAGATTTGTTTGCTCGCTTGTATATCTAGGGATTTATAAGAGATGTCGAAGTTATATTGACAAATATATATCATAGAACATCCACCATATATATTTACTAACATGCTCATATATATTTACCACAATTGACATAGATATTGAAGTGGTAGAGACTTAAAAAGGCAATTATGGGCATGTGTAAGTTCTATGTATGTTGAAAATTTTAGTAAGAAATAAAAATTGGAAATATTAGAATTATGTATGTTTATGCATTGATTGAATATCTATAAGAGACTTAGGCTAGGTCATACCAATCATTTGAGTCAAAATGTCTAATTATTGATAATAACCTAAGCAAGACTTTCAATAAGTTGATCTTATTAGCATAGCAAGTGATAGACTAATGATTAATATGTTAAAAACTATAAAGACAATGATCATGAAGAGAAATGTTGAAAGAAGTGTATATGCATATGCGGAAATTAGATATTGCACTTATAGTTGTCAAGAAGTTTAAAAAAATAAGGAGGCAATGACGATGGTGCATATGAGGTCACTAAAAAAGGGACGAAAAGTTTACTGTGAGATTAGGAAGAGACAATTATTATAGCTACAAAGCATATGACCTATATGGTTACATATGCAAACATACATTAGTGGTATCAGTCACTCCAAACAAATAATGGAAGCATTTGCCAATGACTATTATAAGAAGAGTAATGTATGATCAAGATTTTTTGGCCATTGAATGACTATGAGAAGATGCATCCACAAGCCAAAAGGTTTGATACTAGGAAGGCCAAAATGGCAAGGAAGAGAGATATGAATGAACAAAAGAAAGTAGCAAGCATAAGCAAGATGACATAAAAGGTTAAGTGTAAACTTTTAGGAAATGTAGTGCTTTTGGACATAATAGTAGAAAGTGTAAAGTAACAACACCTAATGAATAACCTATCAATGTAAGTAACTACCAGTTTAGTTATCTTTCTATCTAATTATTAATGTTAATGTTATGTATATTATGTTGTAGGTTAAAATAGCTTCATTCAAATAGCCAACAACTAGAGAACTATTACATGTATACTTTCTCTTACCAAACACTGACCACATGGAATATGCTACTTACTTGACCCAAATTATATTCAACAAACTAGCATTCAAAGTAGTATTTTAGCTATTGAGGAATGTAAATCTAGTTAAAAAAGCGTCAATACGGGTTTAATATGTAATTAGATACTTATATGTATGGTTAATATTAAACTCATACTTATGTTGATTAATAGGTTGGTTCATAAGTTGTAAGCTTTTACAAATATGACTAAACAGAAATATAGATGAGTTAATTTAAGATCTTTCAAATTATCTTTTACACTAAGAGGTTTTAGGTTTTAGGTTTAAGGGTAAACCTAGCATCACTTCAAGAGAATAACAAGCCATAAAAACTAAGAGGAGAGCAACAATTTAGACTATTAGCTAGCAAATTGACAAACCATACAATTGATGAATGAATATGTTCATCATTGTAATTAGTTGATCTTATAAACCAAGACAATAAACAAGTTTGTTTGATACAATGATGATTGTTGTTTTCAATGTAATGAAAGGTGTTATTTTCAATATGGTGTGTGCTTATACACTCCAAGTAGGGCCGATTCTTGGAAGAGTTAGATGAGGTGATTCAATAGATCTCCCTTGATGAGAGAGTTATTTTAGGAGGAGACTTTGGTAGTCATATAGGTGTAACCTCAGACGAATATTCATAGACTCATTGCAATTTCAAGTACGGTAATAATAATGATAATGGGACTACTTTATTGAATTCTGTAGTAGCGTTTAAGTTAGTGATATTCAATTCATTTTTTAAGAAAAACAAGCACCTAGTGACTTTTATAGTAGAATCATAAAAACTCAAATTGACTACATCCTCGTAAAGCAAACTGATCAATCTAATTATAAGGTTTGCAAGGTGATACCTAATACTTGCTTATCAAATTAGTATAGATTTTCAGTTATGGATCTTATAATTAAGGTTTAGAGGAAGAAAAGAAGTTCAAAGAGGTGTACCAGAGTCAAATGGAGGAACTTGAAAGGGGATACAGTGGAACAACTTAGGAATAAAGTAATATATGAAGAAGAATGAAAATTGGAAGGAGATGCCAACCAGATGTGGGAGAGAGAAGTAACTTAATCATGTTGTTCGAGCTTTAAAATTTATAAGCCCTCAAATACCGCAAGTGCATGGGTCTTGATTGCTATATAAGAGGTGTCGATCTCACGAGGAGGGGGACTAATCTAATTTTAAAATCTAAGGCTAATAATATATAAAACTCAAAATAAACAATGCAACGGAAAGTAATCATGAGAATTAAATTTAACCACTTAAATTAGAAATTAAACACGAAGGAAATAACAATTGAGCAATATGCAATCACAATAGAAATCGACCTAAGAAATTTACCAATCTATGAGAAAGGAGATTTTACTTACCATTAATGCTAACCTAGCTGATTATGTGCTAATGGAGTGTCAGTTCTAAACTATCCTAAGGCTGATTACTCTCTCTCGATTTATAACTATTAAACCCTAAATTATAAACCTAATCAAATTATAGAATTTGCAATCTCTCAATTCACAAATTATCTAAAACCTAATTAAATCTGAAGCACTATAATCAACTATTGGAACATCACACGGGATCTCTCTCTGCATAATTACCAATATGATTTATTACGACTTCTATTAAATTGCCTAACTCTCATTAATCCGATTTAATCATTTTTCATTCACTTCACCCTCTCAGTTTATTATTGAATTATGCAATAATGTAATTAAATCATGACATTCATCTAAATAACACAATCAACTAAATTAACTTTAAATCAAAATAAAATCTCAAAGGAAAGTTTAGAACATCACCAATATTTCAAATCCTATCATCATACTAGCCATCTCAATTCTATACATCAATAAAATCACAACGAAAAGGAAATACAACTTGGAATAGATGATGGAAGGTAGCGACGTCAAAAAACCTCCTAATCTGGGAAGCACGTTGAGTCAGCTTCATCTTCATCTTCTTCCTCTTCCTTCATCTCTTTCTCTCTCTCAGTGTTTCACTTTAGGGTTTCAATGGTGGTTGCTTCCAAGCTCTCTTTTTCTGCCTCCTTCTATTCTCTTTATCCTCTTTTATGTTTTAGGTAACCCTAGGGTTTTTTTGGGGTCTAAAAGGTCTAAAAAATTTCTCGAAATAGAGCTTCTATGTGTCTACCAGATGCAAGTCACTATTGTGACCTACATCTGAGCCTTTTGTCACGATCGTGGTATACAGACCACAATCGTGGGCCAAACTTAGAGCTTCTATCACAAGCCACGATCGTGGGCTATTGTTTCGGCCCGAATGTTTTCGAAACTCCTTCGTTCTTCGATGTTAACCCTAAAACACTAGCAAACACATCAAGGTATCTAAAAATATAATATTTAAGCTCAAAGACTTGTACTAACCCATAAAACACTTTAAAGACAAATAAATCACAAACTAACATAATTTTAACCTAAATACATACCAAATAATCGAATTAATGACTAAACACATATCAAACTATGCCTAAAACATGATGCAATTTCCACTTATCATAACTCTTTTAAGGAATCCAATGAAATATATCTTGGGTGTTTCTCAAAGGCCTAAGTGTAGTAAGATGGAGTCTTGGTAGTGGAATGAAGATGTACAAGAAAATGTTAAGATCAAGAAAGTTGTCTATAAAGCTCTAATGAAAGCATCATAGAGGTAGAAAGGGTAGTTAATAGAGAAAGTTACAAACTAGCAAAGAAAAAGATGAAGAAGATAATCTCATAAGCTAAAAGCATAACTTACGAGATATTATACTAATGATTGAAAACTAAAATGGAGAAAAGATTATTTAAGTTGACGAGAGTTAGGGAACGAAAAGCAAGAGACTTAGATAAAGTTTGTTCCATAAAAATTGAAGCAGGACGGTTGCTTATAGCTAAAAATGACATCAAGACAACATAGTAGAGATACTTCTGTAGCCTTTTAAATAAAGGTCTAGAAGAAAACATCTCTTTAAGTGATCTTAGCACATTTGAGAGGTCTCGTAACTTTACTTATTGTCAGCAGATCATAAGGGAAGAAATTAAAAGAGCTTTGAGGGAGATGAAGAGTGGAAGGGCAGTAGGGCTTGATGAGATACCTATAGAGGTATAAAAGAGCCTAGGTGAAGAGGGTTTTACTTGGCAACCAAGCTCTTTAATGTAATCTTTAAGTCTACCAAAATTTCGGATGAAAGGAGACTTAGTATGCTAATTCCTCTATACAAAAACAAAGGGGACATCCAAAATTGTAATAATTATAGAGGCATCAAACTACTTAGTCACACCATAAATTTATGGGAGAAGAGGATTGAGAAGAAAGTGAGAAAGGATGCACCTATCTCAGAGAACCGGTTTGGTTTCATGCCCTAAAGGTCTATGATGGAAGCTTGGCATCTCCTTAGAAGAATAATGGAATATTACAGGGAAAGACAATGTAACCTACACATAGTTTTTATTGACTTAGAGAAGGCTTATGATAGGGTAACTAGGGAGATTATGAGGAGGTGTAAAGGTTAAAGTAAGGATGATAGGAGGAGAAACATAACATTTTCTATCAATATTGGGCTACACTAAGGCTCCTTATTGAGTCTCTTTTTATTTGCAATAGAAATGGAAGAGCTCACTAAAAATATTGAAGGGGATATAACTTGGAGTATATTGTTTGTTGATGACATTGTTTTATTGGATGAGACAAAAGAGGATGTCAATGTTAAGCAAGAACTTTGGAGAAATATGTTAGAGTTAAAGGGTTAATTGAGTAAGAATAAGATCGGGTACTTAGAGTGTAACTCTTTAAGCCATAAGGTGGCTTCCACAATGGTGGTAAAGATTAGTTCAGAAGTTGTACCATAGATGTAACACCCTATTCCCGCATGACCCGAACCCGACAGCGATGGTGATATCCGAGTCCGTGCCCCGCGAGGGTGGCGTGCTACATCACTTAGTTCATCAAAAACTCAGTATAAAACTTTTTTTTTAAACGTACGTGAAAATCAATAATCACAAATTTGGGCCCACTTTTATTCAGAAACATTTTCATTTATAGTAGTTGCAAATTTCATTTTTTTTTCACATACCAG
>JAOQMP010000005.1:13891317-13916718 GCA_027563575.1 Erythroxylum pedicellare
ATATTTTCAAAAAGGTTGCAGAGAATTCACATTGTAAGGTGACTAGGAGCAAAGTTGCGACTCTTAAATGAAGTGGGGTCTAAACCCAACACGGCCTACCAAGTTGCTGAGATCAATAACAAGTTGAATATGCTAATGAACGACAACAAGTCTAGTAGGGATCTTTGTACTCTTTGTGGTAGATTTAGGCATACTACAACTGGTTGTATGAACATTGAGGTAACAATGACAGAGGAAGAGATGAACTATGTAAACAATGGTTGACAAGGTTAGAGATTTGATCTTTCTCGAACACCTACAATGAAGGTTGGAAGTTTCATATGAAGTTTTTATGGAAAAATCAAGGGGCGGCAAAACCAATAGGACCACTTAGGTTCCAAGCACCACTGAAATCGAAGTATTCACCTCCTTCATCTTCTGCGCAACAAAAATTCCCTTCCCCTTGGGAGAAAAAGTAGATAGGCTTGAAGATATGTTTACTCAACTTATGAGCAAGATGGATCAAAGTGCTCAAGCCAGCTCTCAAGGCATGAATATAATGGAGCAAAACATTCAGTCCAACCAAGCTGCCATTAGAAATTTGGAGGTGCAAATTAGTCAAGTGGCAAAAAAGGTGAGAGAAAGGGGTAAAGGGAAGCTGCCTAGCAATACCCTAGTGAATCTGAAACAAGATTGTATGGCAGTCATTCTAAGGAGTGGTAAGGTGGTAGAAGGTGTGGTTCCTAAAAAGAAGGAAGTTAAAGAAAATGAAGTAAAGGATGCTGAAAGTATGAATTTGGGTGAGAACGAAGAGCCAAAAGAATCCACACCAACGAAAGAGTCTTTACCAAATCCAGAATTTTCCTTTGCACCACTCATACCATACCCTCAAAGAGTCAAGAAAAACCACGATGATTCCAAATTTATGAAATTTCTTGACCTTTTTAAGAAGATCTAAATCAATATCCCTTTTGCTGGAGCCCTTACTGAGATGTCCGCTTATATTAAGTTCTTGAAGGAAATCATCTCCATCAAAAAGAAGCTTAATAATTTTACTACGGTAGCCTTAACTAAGGAGTGTAGTTCTATTTTACAGACTAAATGATTAAACCCAAGTTTTCTATATTATTTAGTGATATTTTCATGATTTTTTTAATACTTTTCGACTCTTTTTGTTAGATATTGTGCTTAATTTAGGGTAAGAGTGCTTGTTTTGAATTAAAATAGTTTGAGGGTAAAATTGTCATAATTAGTTAGTAATTGCACTCACTAGGTTTCTAGGACAATTGATATTGCAAAATATTGCTTTTCATTGTAGGACACTCAAGAAGTACAGCTAAGAGTGAAGACCAAGAAATTCCAAGTCACAAGATCAAGTAAGAAGAGCTTTAGGGAAAAGTTCGCCGCGACGAAGTCATTCCTTCACCAAAGCAAAACCTTCGAATCAGCAACCCAGACCCAAACCATTTTTGAAAATTTTACTTACCCATTCATGCAAACTGACCCAAATACTAATTTAGAAACCCTATTTCGGGATAAGTGATATAAGAACTGAGTGTGGACGGCCTCCATAGATCATCTATCATCTATCTATCATCTTTCTCTCATTTCCTCCATTTTTCCACTGTCAAACTTCCACTATGGGTGACCCAGATTCATTCCCAGTTGTGAAGCTTCCAGGTGTAATGAGTGGCTAGGTTTTTCTTTTCCTCTTGAAGATGTAGCAATGGATGGCGTTTAATGTGCTTAAAAGGGGAGTATTTTAATCCATGGTTCATCTATGAATTTATAAAGTCCTAGGTCTAGGATTTGTAATTTGTAGTTGAGCTACTTGATTATAGTTTTAATCAAATGTTGGATATTCATTGTGTGTAGTTTGGATTGGTTTATGTAGAACTTTAAGCTTAAATATATGAAGTTTCATAAATGTCTATTTGTGATCTTATCTTGTATGGTTATGTTTGATATTGAGTTGATTCTAGATTTCATTTGACCTATTGCATTGGTTGATCCTACTATGCACCCTAAGAGCACTTAACAGGATCTTAAGAAATGGAGTCCTATTGATTAAGATCCTGGACTTAAAGAACACTTTAAGGTTTACCATTTTGAAGCTTAGTGATTTCTACTCCCACTAAAATCAATTTCGAACTATGATAGCCATAGCTCACTTTCAGGAGGGTTCTATCACTGCTTAATCACCTGTTTTTCATCCTTTTGTTTTATATATCCCTAAAATAAAAAAATACATTTTACAATTCAGTTTAGTTCAATTAATGATTTCAAAAATCAAAACCCCCCTTTTCCCAATTAGCTTGCATAGCATGCCATATAGGTTAACTTAGGTTCATTCATTTTAGGTTTTGATTAAGTGAACGACTCGGGGTTGCACCCTATAGTGCAATCCTTGGATTATTTTGATTTAATCTCTAAGGGCTTTACGACTAGGTTCAAATCAAATGGCACCATTGCTCGGGAACCAAGAAATTAGTTCTTTAGATTAACTTCTATCATTTTGATGCTAAGTGGGGTTAGGAGCCCTTATAGATTGCATTCTAGATAGTTTAGCTTCATATTTGTCAATAGTATAGGTTTTCATTTTGCATAGCATCAAAATTTTGGGAAGTACAAACAAAGATATTGATTTTCTTCAATTTTCATACTTAACATTTTATATCTGTATAGTTCAGAGTCCTGTTTGCTTCTTTCTGTGAAAGCTTCTCTAGATCAAGTGCTATGGAAAGTCTTTTATCTATCCTTAGAGGGTAAAGCAAGGGAGTGATACATGAGCCTTCTAAGACATGTGGCGAATGCCTACCATAGCTGGGAAAATTTGAGAAAGGTGTTCTTGGAGAAGTACTTTCCTGCCTCCAGAACTTCATCAATAAGAAAGGAGATTTACTCTACACGACAAGACTTTAATGAGTCCCTCTACGATTATTGGAACCATTTTCAGGATCTATTGTCAAGATGCCTTTACCATCAAATACCAGACGAGCAGTTGGTGCAGTACTTCTATGATGGGTTGAAGAGTTAAGACAAGGGTATGTTGGAAGCAACCTCAGGAGGTTCACTGATAGACCTCACCGCTGAAGAGGCTTGGGATCTACTTAAGAAAATGGCTCTAAATCACCAGTAGTATAGTGCTAAGAACACTAGAGGAGTAAATAAGTTGGGAGCTTCAACAGTTCACTCTAGAAGAATGGAAAGTCTTGAGTCTAAGGTCAACTCTTTGGAGAGTAAAATGACTACTCAACTATCCCTCATTACTGCAGAATTGAAAAATATGAATGTGCATTGTCCACCAACCCCTATGGATCTTACTGCACCTAGTTGTGAAACTTGTGGTTTTGTGATGCATATTGCTAATGTCTGTCCTAATCGCTATAAAGAGGTATCTACTGTCTATCAGGGTCAGCCAAATCAGAAGTTGGACCCTTATTCTAATACATATAATGAGGGATGGAATCAAATCCTTGACTTGGCTGAAGAAATGAAGAAAATAGACCTCTAAATAGATTTTAGCGAGGTGGAGGGGCTGGTCCATCTACTAACCAGTTCCAAAACTAACAGCAAGCTTTAACTGTTCCACAAAAGGAAGACACAAATCAACTCTTGCATAATATAATGACATTGATGAAGGAGGAGAGGACTTCTAATGACAACTAGTTCAATTCCTTAGCTTCTCTGATTCAACAAGACTCTTCTAAGAATGCTGCCAGATTCAATGCCCTATAGAAAACAATGGAGCAATGGGAGACAAAAATTGAAAACATCAACTCTTATGTCTCTCATCTATCCAATAATATGAGGGAGCAACAAGTTAGGAGCAGTGGCACTATTCCCTCAAACACTGTTATAAATCATAAGGGTTTGAATGCCATCACTCTTTGAAGTGGGAAGCAAGTGAAGTTTAGTGATTAGGATGAGGAAGTAGCTAAGGAGGAGAATGAATGTGATGAGTTGCCTCCCACACCTGTAAGGGTAAAGAATTCTGAAAGCTTTAAGGAGAGAGCATTATTAGCTGAAAAGGAGTCCACATTTTTAAATAGCAAAGGAACAAATTCTAAGAGCAACCATGAACAAGCAGTAGCAAGGGAGCATGTTGAGCCAAGCAAGCATAGAGCCAATAAAACCAATGGTAAGGACGTAAATCTTAAAGACCTTCCTTTTCCTAATTCATATTTGATGAGCAAAAGAATGACTGAAACTAAGCATGAAAAAGATATTATTGATTTGTTTAATAGAGTGGAAGTCAATAATCCTTTGCTTGATCTTGTGAAACGGGTTCCTACTTATGCCAAATACCTTAAAGACCTGTGTACCCATAAGAGGAAGTTTAGGCCAAATGAAGAGTTCAAGTAAGCTCAAATGTGTCTGCCCTATTTAAACCTCAAATCCCTGTGAAATGCCAAGACCCTGGATCCTTTACTATCCCTTGCACTTTAGGTAAAGTTACTATAAGGGTAGCTTTGTTATATCTAGGGGTAGCTATTAATGTCATGCCTAAGTCCGTTTACATTTCATTGGGAGTCAAAACTCTTAAGTCTAGCACTGTAGTACTCTAATTGGCTGATAGGTCTATTAGGTATCCTGTGGGCATTATAGAGGATATTTTGGTCCAGGTTAAGGATTTGGTTTTTCCTGCTGATTTTTATGTGCTTGACATGTTTTCTGAACTTGTTCATGACACCACATTGATTCTTGGTAGACCTTTCTTAAGGACTGCTAACACCATGATTAGTATGAAAGAAGGCACCATCACAATGGAAGTAGGTGATCGCAAAGTTTTTTTTAATATGTATGAAGTAATGAAACATCCTTATGAAGATTACTCACTTTTGGTTGTTAACATGATTGATATTGCTGTTGATGATGCTTGCTCTAAATTTGAATTGCAAGATGATTCCTTTGGCTTTGAACTGTATTCACTTGATTCTACTGATGAGGAAGACACCATTCTTCCTTTTCATCTCTTTACTCACATAGAGGTGACATATCATGCCTTAATTGTGTAGTAATTAATTGCAAACAATGGTATCATCTACTGACTCATATGTGAGTTCTATTCATTCTATTGTTAGTGATGACCCCCTTAGGGAAAGGTTTTTTGTGAATATTTTAGGTAACCTTGGCATTATGGAGGTTGACACTGATGTGGCAATTGATGAAGTTGTTTCATTGCAGCAAAAGTGTCTAACTGAAGATAATAAAGATGGTCCACTTTTGGCTATTCCACCTACTTATTTGATGCAGAGAGACCTTGACTTTAAGGATTATTCTCAAACCCTTACATCTCCTAACTTATCTACTTTTAATTCTTCTCATACCTTAAGATACTTGGATGAGTTGTTGTCTAGTGATGATTCAGGTATGTAGAAGGATTTATGCAAGGTAGTTGTTGCTATAGATTAACCTGAGATTGGTTCAAAGCTTGGAATAAATGGAGATTGTAAAGCAGACCACATGGAACCTGAACTATTATTGGTTGAAGGAAAGGGGAGTAATATGTTCTCTCTTGAACTTCACGAATTGATCCCTTCTATTGTGCAACCTCCTAAAATTGAATGAAAACCCCTACCCTCTACTTTAAAGTATGCTTTCCTTGAGTCTAATGAGTGATTTCTTGTCATAATTGCCAATTCCCTGTCTAACAGTGAGGAAAAGAGACTCCTTGCTGTGTTGAGAGAGCATAGGAGGGATATAGGGTGGACTTTAGCGGACATACCTAGGATTAGTCCAGCTATTTGCACACATAGGATCCTACTGAGTGAGGGTTCCAAACCTGTGAGACAGCCCCAAGGAGACTAAACCCCACTTATCCTAGATGTGGTTAAGAAATAAATCACCAAAATTTTAAGTGTTAGGATCATCTATCCCATATCTGATAGTGAGTGGGTTAGTCTAGTACATGTAGTGCCTAAAAAGAGTAGGGTCACTATGGTTAGAAATGATAAGGATGAGCTTGTTCCTATAAGAGTGCAAAATTCTTGGCGTGTGTGCAGACTATAGAAGATTAAATGATGCCACATGAAAAGATCATTTCCCTCTTCCTTTTATTGACCAGATGCTTAAGAGACTTGTAGGCAAATCTCATTACTATTTTCTGGATGGTTTCTCTGGGTACTTTCAATTACCGATTGCACCAGAGGACCAAGATAAAACCACTTTTACATGTCCTTTTGGTATCTTCACTTATCGAAGGATGCCTTTTGGATTATGTAACGCTCCAGGGACTTTCCAGCGTTGTATGATGGTTATTTTCTATGAATTTTTAGAGAACCGCATGGAAGTTTTTATGGACAACTTCACTATTTATGGTGGTTCTTTTGATAATTGCCTTGCTAGTCTTGAAAAAGTTTTGAAAAGATGTGTTGAAAAGAACTTGATTTTAAGCTTTAAAAAAGTCATTTCATGATTAATGAGGGCATAGTCCTAGATCATTTGATTTCTAGCAAGGGAATTGAAGTTGATAAAGCTAATATTGAGGTCATATCTTCTCTTCCTTATCCTATCTATGTTAAAGATATAAGATCATTTTTGGGTAATGTAGGATTTTATAGGCGTTTTATAAAAGATTTTAGCAAGATTGCATTACCTCTTTCAAAGATTTTAGAAAAAGATGTAAAATTTGACTTTGATGATTCTTGTAGAGATGCTTTTGATGAGTTAAAGTGTAAACTCATTTCTCCCCCTATTCTGATTGCCCCTGATTGGAAATCTTCTTAAGAAACCACAATCTACGCCAAGATTGATAAGATGGGTATCATTTCTTTAAGAAATTGACATTGAGATAAAGGATCGAGCCGGGGTAGCAAATCATGTAACCGATCACTTGAGTAGGCTACCAGAGGATACAAGGGGAGTAGACTCTTCTGAACTCACTTGTGATTCTTTTCCTAATGCAGCTTTATATGCTTTAGTTTTAAAAGAGCCTTGGTATGCACATATAGTTAATTATCTCATCCTCTTATGTCTAAGTCGCAGGCACAAAAGCTCAGGAGCGAAGCGAGCCATTACATTTGGGATGCTCCTCATCTATGGTAAATGTGCAGTGACCAAGTCATAAGAAAGTGTGCTCTTAGTGAAGAATTCAATGCCATTATTTCAGCTTGCCATTCCATGGTTTGTGGAGGGCATTTCAGTACAAGGAAAGCATCTAGGAAAATTCTAGACTAAGGTTTTTACTGACCGTGAAATTTTTTCAGTTCTGTAACAAATGTCAACGTTTTAGAGGGTTAGGTAAAAGGCATGAAATGTCCCAGTAGCCTTTATTGTTTTGCAAAATCTTTGATGTTTGGGGGATTGATTTGATGGGTCCCTTTCCTCCGTCTTTTGGTTTTGTATATCTTTTTAGTTGTAGATTATATGTCCAAATGGATAGAGGTTGTACCTACTAGAAAAGATGATGCCCAAATAATGTCTAAAGTTATTAAGTACAATATTTTCTGTAGGTTTGGGGTTCCAAAGGCCATGGTGAGTGATAGGGGTACACACTTCTGTAATAGGGTAGTTGATAACTTGTTTTCAAAATTTGGTGTCACTCATAAAGTCTCTATTGCATATCACCCCCAAACTAATGGTCAGGTCGAAATATCTAATAGAGAGATGAAGCACTTCTTAGAGAAGATGGTAATGCCATCTAAGAAAGATTGGAGCTTGCGATTAGAAGAAGCACTGTGGGCTTATCGAACTACCTACAAGTCACTAATTGGAATGTCTCCCTACCGCTTAATCTATGACAAAGCTTGCCACTTGCCAGTGGAGTTGGAGTATAAAGCATATTGGGTAGTTAAGTAGTGCAACATGGACTCAAAATCTTCTAGGATGGAGAGAAAGCTGCAATTGTAAGAATTGGAAGAGTTGAGGCTAGAGGCGTATGAGAACTCTCGACTCTACAAGGAGAAAAGAAAGTTTCTTCACGATAAAGTTCTCCTGAGGAAGAACTTCAAAGAGGGAGACAAAGTGCCATTGTTTAAGGATCGTTTCACTTTTAAGTAAAGGAAGTTTAACGCTCGTTGGGATGGGCCGTACACAGTTACAAAGGTGCACAACTTTGGTATGATGGAGCTTCTACATGAAGAGACTGGAGCCAAGCTTAAGGTGAATGACCATCTGTTAAAGCTTTACCATAAGAACCAGAAACCTTCATAACTCTCAGGTTGTTTCTTTCCTTCACTTGTTTACTTACTTTTTCCCTGTGACTGCTTATGACATGTTTTGGTGCATTAGTTTGCTGAGTAAGTGTGGGGGAGAAACTACCCAGTAGGCAAAATAGTTTAGTTTTTAGTTTAGTTAGTAGTTTTTCAATTCAATAATATCCCCTTCTAGTTCTATCTCTTGCTTTTCTTTTACTGTGCTTAATTGCCCTGATGCATGATATATCTTCAAGTTTGGAGAAGTTTAGTATTGTTGATTTTTTTGCATTTTCTTTTCTTGAGCTTATTTAGTACCTTATGACTATATATATGCACTTAAAGGTTTTCTGAGTATCTAGCCTGCATCCTATGTTTCTTTGTCCTGTTTGTCATTTTTTGTTCAAATTTTCTGTCTGTCATTTTTAGTTTGGGCTACTTTTGTTGCGGCGAACTCATGGTTTCGTCATGACAAAGTCCCCCTAGTTTCTTTGTGTTGTTGTTTGGTTATCTTCGCCACGACGTGCAATCTATGTTGCCATGGTGAAATACTCCTGTTTCTTCCCCTTTCCTCTCGGGTTATCTTCGACGTGACCCTCCTGGTTCTTCCCCTTTCCTCTCGAGAATTCTTCGCCGTGGCGACCTCAAGCTTTTGCCACAGCGAAGATAGAATCTGCGCAGACTCCCTCTCATTTATTCGATTTTTAGTTATCAGATTACCATTTTGTCCCTATATATCATTTACCCATTCATATTCTTTCTACCTTTTTTTGTCTTTTTATACGCCCACCCTATCTTATGCCTCCCGACTCTCCCCATTCGGTTTAAACTTTCAAGCCTCCTCATCTCCCTCATCTTTGTTTCATTTCTTCTCCCTCTCCTTTCGTCTCCCACTTCTAATCCCTTTGTTTCTCGACACTCTCTCTGCACAGATTTCTTCCTCCTCTCTGTAAGTATCTTCATCTTCTCTTCTTCTTCCATTTTCATTATTTCTTCTATCTTATTTTCTGTTGTTATTGATTTGACAGTTTTGTCGCAACAAAGGAATGAATTTGCCTTAGTGAAGGAATGAGTTTGCCACGGTGAACTATGTGATTGTTCTTTGAAAACCCTTGATTCATTGAGTAACCACTGTTATTTGCTTAGGTTGTCAGTTTTGGTTTGCTTTGTTTAGTTTGTTTATCTATGTGTTCTCTCTACAGGAAAATGCCTTGATCCAAAAACCCTTCCCCTCTCAGTGAGTTTGACTCCCCTGATGAATTTACCTTCGAGGAACTGTATAAAAAAATTGATGCTAGACCTCTCATTAAAGAGCGACCTTTCCTCTAGCCCCCCAGACAACCCTTTTATCCAGCAACTTTATGCCTCCCAATTAACTGGTTTAGTTCAGGAGTGTACCCTTAGTAATGATAAGTTCGTTTACCATTTTTAAACTTATGCACGGTTCCACAGTCGATTGGATTTTAACTTCCATGGTATTAGGGAGCCACATGCCTTCATTGTTGCTAATATCTGCTGCCACTATGGTCTTCCCCCATATCACCGCTACCATTACGACCAACTTATTCATAACTACCCTATGGCCGATGTTGCCCTCATCATCTGTCAAGAGGGCGCTGACCGACATTGACCACACCACACCAAACACTTCTTTAAACACTTTGAGCTGTGGCCAACGACTCGTCCTTGGTTACAGTTGTTCTGTAACAACATCATTCCCCCCACCCACCTAGCTAATGTAACTAAGCACTAAGCCCTCCACATTTACCTCCTGATGACCGATTGTTCGGTCAACATAGCTGATGCTATCTCCTCCGACCTCCATGACTCCATCAATATACCCAAACTCACCAACACTATAGCCTTCCATCACCTTATCTCTGACATTTTTTGTGCCCACAATGTCCTTGAGTTTGATAAAGACAACTATTTTGACCCATCCTTACTTTTTAGGTACGACCGCCTCAAACATCCTGCCTTTGCACCACCACCACCTCCCCTACCTTTTTATGATGTTGATGTAGCCCCAGTAGCCGATGCACAAACTAGGAAGGTCAGCCAACTTAGGAAGTCCTTGAGCCTGTCACTTTAGAGACCCTCGCTGGCAAGATCGACGGACTTTCTACTGATCTCTACCAACTTTGCATTATGTATTATTGGGACAGGTGTTATTGTCATCATATGGATGATTTGATCGCTGAATGCTTACAATTCCAATTTCCATATGATGAGGATGAATCAATGAGTGACGTTGGTACATTTGGGGTGGGCACGTCTAGAGCAGGCCTATCTAGAGCAGGACCACCTAGGTTCGAAGTTGATCATCTTGCAGACTAGTCCTGAGTCTTTTTTTTCTACATTTATTGTTTTATCCTTGAGTCTTTATGTTTTCAGTCTTGAGTCTGCTGGATACTTAGTTAACTTTTCTGATGTTATTTTCCATGGATTGCATTGGCCTGTTCTAAATAATGTGATTTATTTCATTGGCTACTGATGGCCCTGTTGTTTTGCTGATTCTCATTATGTTTTGATTGCCCCTTGTGTTTTATCTTCTAGCTGCTTTACTGTTTATATTCACTACCTGATTGTGTTTTGATTATTTCAACATTGAGAACAATAGTGTGTTTAAGTATGGGGGAGGAATTTCTATAGTCATTTATGTGTCATCTTTAAAGTTTTGAACTTGGTTTTTGAGGTGAATTTGAAATTGCATGGCATTTTTCCACCTTTTCCACGTCTCTCCCACCTTTCGCTGTGACGAAGCTCTCGAGTTTTCACAATTTTTTCTTCTTTGGCATACTTCATTGTGGCCAACTTAGTTTCGATGTGGCGAAGTCCCCTTATTTACAATCTCTTCTCGGCCACACTTCGCTCTCCAAAAAAAAAAAAAACTCATTGCTTTTATTCTCCCAAATTAGATTCTTAATACTTCTGTATTTTGAAAGTTTGAAATTTTCAAAGTTTGATTTTGGCTAATTCCATTTTCAATGTTTTCAATGAGAGGTAAGTGAGGGTACACTAAGAAAGTGGCACTATGCGTTTTTAAACCTTTAGATTGCTTAATTGAGATACTGACCTTGTTGGAAGGATATTTAGGCCTGAATTCTTTCATTTGTGTGTATTTGCTTAATTTCATATCTCTCTATAACTTGTTTTAATTCTTAATCAAGGCTTTATGAACTAAATTTTGTGAATATAATAGAGACATTCATTTCAAAGCCTTTCTTATCGAAACATAAGGCCCAAACACTTAACCATTACTAGCCCCTTGAGCCGTCTTTTTGAGTGCATGCACATTTCTATAACTTGATGTAAATATTTTTATCTCTAGTTTTCTAAGTTTAAGTTAATCTTTGTGGACAGTAGGATTCATAGGTTGGTTCGTTGCTATAGAAAAAAGCTTCCTCCAGTCAGAAAATACGAGTCAATTCATCGAACATTTAAGGAATCTTATTTAACTCTAAATTATGACATTTGTCTGAGCAACTTTTTTGAAGTATAGAATTCAATTGTGTTAAAACAAACTATATACATATATTTGGAAATAGAAATTAATAGCAAAAGAAATGTTGCCATGTTAGAATTTTAAAATTTTTCTTTAGAATACTTGACACTTGTTTCATAAGGAGAATAATTGTGATGCATGTTACTCATAGTTTTCTTTTATTCCATCCATTTCACTTGGCCTTTATTCACCATTACACCCTAAAAGTTCTCTTGATTCGTGAAATTAAAGGTCTTGTAATGGAAAGGTAGAACTATCACAAGCTTATGGTAGAGAATGGATTAAGCAGATTTTAGAGTGAAATTATCCTAAGACAAGTGAGTTGACAGTTAAACAGTTTCCTTTGAGAGAAATCTCTTTTACTTAATCTCTTGGATTAAATACTTATAGTGTTTATTTGGTTAATTTCTTAGAAAGTGGTTTTACTAATTTTCTGCTCTCATTTTTAAGTATGGTCGGTATTTTCTTTTGCGCTTGTATCTCTTTGAATTTATTAGATCTTTTTCTAGAAGTACAAAGATCTAAGTGTGGGGAAATTTGCTTGAACCCAAATTTTCTATATTATTTAGTGATATTTTCATGGTTTTTGTTATACTTTTCAGCTCTTTTTGTTGGATATTGTGCTTAATTTAGCTTAAGAGTGCTTGTTTTGAATTAATGTTGTTTGAGGGAAAAATTGTCATAATTTGTTAGTAATTGTGCTCATTTGGTTTCTAGGAGAATTGATATTGCAAACTATTGCTTTTCATTGTACGACACTTAAGAAGTAGAGCCAAGAGTGAAGATCAAGAAATTCTAAGTCACAAGATCAAGAAAGAGGAGCTCTCGGGAAAAGTTCGTCGTGACGAATGAATCAGCAACCTAGACCCAAACCATTTTTTAAAATTTCACTTACCCATTCTTGCAAACTGACCTGAATACCAATTTAGAAACCCTATTTTGGGATAAGTGACATAAGAATTGAGTGTGGACAGCGTCCATCTATCATTTATCATCTTTCTCTCGTTTCCTCCATTTTTCCACTTTCAAGCCTCCACCATGGGTGACCCAGATTCATTCCCAGTTGTGAATCTTCCGGGTGCAATGCGTGGCTAGGCTTTTCTTTTCCTCTTGAAGATGTAGCAATGGCTGGAGTTCAATGAGCTTAAAATGGGAGTAGTTTAATCTATGGTTCAACTATGAATTTATAATTTCGTAGGTCTAGAATTTGTAATTTGTAGTTGAGCTACTTGATTATAGTTTTAATAAAATGTTGGATATTCATTATATGTAGTTTGGATTGGTTTATGTAGAACTTTGAGCTTAATTATATGAAGTTTCATATATGTCTATTTGTGATCTTCTTGATTCTCTCTCATATTGCATGGTTATGTTTGATATTGAGTTGATTTCGGATTTCATTTGACGTATTGCATTGGTTGATCCTACTACACACACTAAGAGCACTTAATAGGATCTCAAGAAATGGAGTCCTATTGATTAAGATCCTAGACTTAAAGAGTAATTTAAGTTTTACCATTTTGAAGCTTAGTGATTTCTACTCCCACTAAAATCAATTTCAAACTATGATAGCCAGAGCTGACTTTCAAGAGGATTCTATCACTGTTTAATCACCAGTTTTTCATCCTTTTGTTTTCTATATCCCTAAAATAAAAAAATACAATTTACAATTCAATTTAGTTCAATAATTATTTCAAAAATCAAAACCCCCTTTTTCCCAATTAGCTTGCATAGCATGACCTATAGGTTAAGTTCGTTCCATTCATTTTAGGTTCCAATTAAGTGAACGACCCGGGGTTGCACCCTATAGTGCAATCCTTGGATTATTTTTATTTAACCTCCAAGGGCTTTACGACTAGGTTCGAATCAATAAACTACCCCTTAAGTTAAAGGATCTAGGGAGTTTCACTATCCTTTGTCACTTTGGTGAATCTAACATTTTTCAATGCTTATGTGACTTAGGTTCTAGCGTTAATCTTATTCCTTTGTCTCTCTATAACAAGCTTGGAATTGGTGAACTCAAACTAACTACAATTTCATTGTAAGTCGCTGATAGATCAATTTGATACCCTATTGGTATAGTTAAGGACTTACTGGTAAAAGTTGGTAAGCTAATAATTGCAACTGATTTTGTTGTGCTTGAACTAGATTTTGATATAAAAGTTCCTATAATTTTAAGAAAACCATTTTTAGCCACTAGGGGAGCATTGATTGATGTTCCTAATTGTAAGCTGACCTTGAGGGTTGGTGATGAGGAAGAGGAGTTTAACATTTTCAAGGTTTAATAGGTCACTCTTTCGATGAAGTTACTTATAGGATAGATATAATTGATTCTCTTATATTTGAATATGTTCCTAAATTAATGTATGATGATGCCTTAGAAACATGCCTAGCTTTAGGAATAGATGAGAATAAATTGGATGATGAGCTAGTGGACTATGCATATAGATTGCAAGGTAATGGTTTTAGGTATAAACCCCAAATTAAAGAATTGGGCCCTCCTAAACCTAAATTTTTACCTTCGATATTGAACCCACCAAAACCTGAATTAAAACAACTACTGATTCATTTGAGATATTCATTCTTGGAAGAATCAAATACATATCCGGTTATTATTTCTTCTTCTTTGGATTCCTTGCAAGAAAAGAAGTTATTAAGGGTGTTACGTGAACATAAATTGGCCATTTCTTAGAATATTGCTAACATAAAGGGGATTAGACCTTCTATTTGTGTTCATAGAATTTTAATGGAGGAAAACTAAAAACCTAGGGTGGAAAATCAGAGGAGACTCAATCCTAACATGAAGGAAGTTGTGCGAGCTAAGGTTCTCAACTTACTTGATGTAGGAATTATTTATCCTATTTCTGATAGTTCTTGGATAAGTCCTGTGTAGGTGGTGCCAAAGAAAGGTGGCATGACTTTCATATCTAATGATAGTAATGAGTTAATTTCCACTAGGGTTGTGACAAGGTGGAGGGTCTGTATAGATTATAGAAAATTAAATGCAGCAACTAGGAAAGATCACTTCCTTCTTCCCTTTATTGATCAAATGTTGGAATGATTAGCGGGGCATAATTATTATTATTATTTAGATGGTTATTCAGGATATAACTAGATTCCAATAGCCCTGGAGAATTAGGAGAAGACCACCTTCACTTATCCCTATGGTACATTTGCCAATCGTAGGATGCCGTTCGATTGGTGCAATACGCTTGCCACATTTCAACGATGCATGATGTCCATATTCTCCAACATGGCGGAGAATATAATTGAGGTATTTATAGATGACTTTTCTATTTTTGGTTCTTTTTTTGATGCATGTTTGTTCAATATAGAACAGGTTCTACAAAGGTGTGAAGAAACCAATCCCGTGTTGAATTGGGAAAAGTGTCATTTTATAGTACAAGAACGAATCATCCTAGGCCACAAAATTTCTAATAATGGAATAGAGGTTGATCAAGAGAAACTTAAATTCATCAATAAGTTACCACCCCCCAATTCGGTTAAAGTAATAAGGAGTTTTCTTAGGTATGTAGGGTTCTATCGCAGATTTATTAAAGATTTTTCCAAGATTTCTAAACTATTATGTGCTTTGTTGCAATAGGAAGTTCCATATGAATTTACTAATGAATGTCTTGATGCCTTCAATAGGTTAAAAAAGGAACTTACCTCAGCTCCTATAATGGCCACACTGAATTGGAGTCCCCCTTTTGAGTTGATGTGTGATGCTAGTGATTATACACTTGGGGCCGTCTTAGGATAAAAACAGGATAAGAAATTACATGTCATTTATTACGCTAGCAAAGTTCTTAATGATGCTCATATTAATTATGCTACTACAGAAAAAGGAATTGCTAATAGTAGTTTTTGCATTTGATAAATTTAGATCTTATCTTTTTAGGTCCAAATTCATTGTTTACATTGACCATTCTACTTTGAAATATTTGCTTACAAAGAAAGATTCCAAAACAAAGTTGATCAGATGGATTTTGCTCTTGTAGGAATTTGATTTGGAAATTAGAGACAAGAAAGGATCCAAAAATTTGATGGCTGAACACCTTTCACGACTTGAACAAGGTGACAAGATGGGAGAGGAATTGATCGGTGATGCCTTTCCTAATGAGAATCTATGCTCTGTTAAGGAAAATGTTCCCTAGTTTGCCGATCATGTTAATTTTCTAGCGTCTAACATTATTCCTGGTGATTATTCATACCATAAGAGAAGGAAATTCTTATATGAGGTAAGGAATTACTTTTGGGAAGAACCGTTGCTCTTTAGAAGGTATGCTAATGGGGTAATTAGAAGATGTATACCCGATGAGGAGATGCGGTCTGTGTTGCATCATTGCCATGCTTCTCTTTACGGAAGACACCATGGGGGTTAACAAAACGGTGACAAAGGTTTACAATCCGGCTTTTATTAGCCTACTCTTTTTAAGGACGCTAGAAGTTTTGTCATGACATATGATAGGTGTTAAAGAACAGGGAACACAGGTAGGAAACACGAGATGCCTCAGTAAGGGATTTTAGAGGTTGAACTTTTTAATGTATGGGGTTTAGACTTTATGGGACTATTTCTAGTATCCTTCGGTAATGCATACATCCTTCTAGCGGTCGATTATGTATCCAAATAGGTGGAAGCCACAGCTTTGTCAAACAACACTGGAGCTGGTGTTGTCAAATTTGTCAAGAAGTACATATTTTCAAGATTTGGCAAGTTGAGGTATCTAATAGGGAAATTAAGCAAATTTGGGAAAAAACTGTTAACACCTCAAGAAAGGATTAGGCATTGAAGCTTGATGATGCTCTTTGGGTGTATAGGACAGCATATAAGACTCCCTTGGGGATGCCTCCTTATCGATTAATCTTTGGAAAATCTTGCCATCTTCTGATTGAAATTGAGCACAAGGCGTTGAATGAGGTAGATGAATTTTGCCTAAATGCTTTTGAGAATGCTTGAATATACAATGAGAGAACTAAGGCCTTCTATAACAAACATATCCTTTAGTGAGAATTTAAACCTAGTAAAATTTTTTTGTTATTTAACTCTCGTTTAAAATTTTTTCCAGGGAAATTACAATCAAGATGGTTTGGACCTTTCTTAGTGAACAAGGTATATCCACATAGAGCTATGGAGATTAGAAGGGATGATTAACAACCCTTTATGGTCAATGGACAACGACTCAAGCGCTATTTTGAGGGAGAAATGGATGGATTTATCTCCACCATCATATTAAAAAATTGACATCATGATGACTGAGTCTAGTTGAGGACTTTAGATTCACTGAGAAAGTCCGTTTAATAGAAATGAAGTCCGTTTAATAGACTCACAGACTCAACATAATACAGAAAGACCTGAGAAGGTCCGTTTAGCGAACTTACAACTTCATTACAACCCAAGAGACCCGTAAAGGTTCGCTAAGCAGACATTATGTCCACTTAGTGGACATGGCCTGCATTCAGAATTAAAACACCCTTTTCTCTTCTTTTCCTGCACTTTCTCTATAACTTATCACCGTCTCCTAGTGTCTCCCCTACATTCTCTCCTGCCTTCGTACACACCAGTCACCTTCTAGCTCAAAGCTTTTCATATTTTCCTTCACTCTTTTCCCTTTCTCTGCCCTTTTACAAACCCCCATTTCCATGACATTCCATCCTAGCTAGCCTTAGCCTCTCAAATAGTCTTCCTCTCTTCGATCACTTCACGTTCGAAGATTTCAGGGGATTTTCTTGAGGTTTTGGGTAGATTACATGCAATTTATACTTCTATTAGGTATGGGTAAGTGTTCTTTAATGGTGGAACTTCAATGTGTGCGTGATAATGATGAGTTTGCTTGGTATATTGTTACCTAGTGAAGTGTTAGGTTAAGATTGAATTGAATTTCAGGTTATGTGATTGAATTTGAAGGGCTAATTTGTATTAAAGTGTTGGGTTGAGATTGAACTAAATTTCAGGTTGTGTTTGAATTTATGTTGGAGTTGTGAGATTGAGAGTAAAGCTGAGATTCTAGGGTGTGATTGAATTTGAAAGGAAATTACTGCTTGGTTGCTGGGGGTTGAGGTCAATTTAGTTAAAATTATAGTGAGTTATAAGTCTATCACTCGATGTCGCGGTTTAAGCAATCAACGAGAAAGAATACAAGTCAATCCTCTTGATCTGTTAAGGGTAAAAATCTGGTCAGAGAAGTAGAGGAACCTACTTATGAGCAAGCCATGTTTATAAATGAGCAATGTGAATCTTGGTTAAACAAGAAAAAGGATAATAAGTTCGTACTCGAAGTCTTAGTGGAGGAAGGTAATGATGCAACATATAACATAAGGGCACACTTAGAGAAATTCCATTGGGGCAAGTTGTTGACCCTCAAGGGTGCACACTACCCAGCTGTAATCAAACAATTTTATACTAACCTTAGTACGAAAGCTGGTAAAGAACCACTTGTGCTTACTTCTCGAGTCAATGGGAGAGTAGTGGTTATCACAGAAGAACTGATTAATAGGAATTTGGAGCTACCAGGGGGAGGTAATGTCCCATATTTTGATAAACGAGCAAAATGTTCAAGTGATAGTCAATGGGATAAAGATTAGGCTATGTCTTAACTTGGGATTAGAGCCACTATGCGATTTATAAATCAACGATTTTTTATGCACTGCAAATACCTTGACATCGGACCTAGGTTGGTTGCTTTCCTGTTAGCACACAATATGATGCCCAAAGCTAATGATTCAGGATACCTACGCAATGAAGACTTATACATTTTGGATAAAATGTTCTTCCAAGATGATCAATTTGAGGGCATTGCTGCTACCAAAATGATAATGACCTCTATATGGCAAGTAGTGCACCACAAGGCAGAGACGAAGAGATTTACGTTTCTAGTATTATTAAGTCAATTGTTTAGGCATCTCAACGTCCTCAAAAGAGATGAGGAAGTGGCTTATACTACTAAGGTGGATGCCATCAACGTCGAAAAAATGAGGGAATTTGAATATAAAGAAAATGGTCCCAATTGGTGGATAAATCCACATCGGGAGAGGGATGATCCAAATGCCCTTCCTGCATGGCAATCAAGAGCTAATCCAGCTTTAGGGGATAATCAGATTCTGGCTCAAATGCAAGAAGTCCAAGCAGAAATTAGAGATCTTCAAGTGGAAGTGAGCAATCTTACGGCTTCACAAGCTAGAATAGAAGACATGTTGAGGGCCTTCATGGAGCAAAAACTACCTCCACAGGGACAAGGATATCATAGGGTCATAGGATTGCATTTGCAATCGACCTCACATGTATATAATTGTGCAATTTACTTTTAATCTCACCTTATTTTTGATTTTGTGTTAGTAAATTAAGACTAACTTCCGTATTATTTTGCTTTATCTCCATAATTTGTATGGTTTGATGGGAGATACAATTACAGGGTGCAGAATTTGGTAAATCGACTATTTAAGGTGGTTTCCCTACCTTTACTTTGTATTCTATTAATTGTTTTAATTTTTTTATCTTACTTAACACTGAGGACAATGTTGATTCTACGTGTGGGGGACGATAAATGGTTTTTGCATTAATTGTGCATAGTTTCATTAGGCATGTTTTCATAGCAGTATATCTTTCACGCTCTAATTATAGCTATAATTCAATTTGATGAGTTGATTGCATTTTAGATAAGATTGATCTTAGATAAGATGCATAATATGATTAAATTGATTACATACCTTGCCAAATTTGGATGATATAATGTTAAATTGATTGAATTAGCATGCTATTGAATGAGTAAACATCACCAAGTGAGTTATGTTGAGCCTAAAGGATTGCACTCAATTTGATTTTTCTTATGAGTGATATAATTTTCTCCTCTATGTATGTTTACTTCTAGAACTTGCATTGCACCTTTTTGAGATTACATAATCATATTATGGTATGTTCGTAAAAGTGATAAAAGGCACTAGGATTGAGCTTGAGCCAAATAGCAAACCCTTTTTATACATCAATCCCCTAGTGAACCCTTTGTGCCTACTAATTGTATTTGAGGCTTTTTCTTTGTAAACCTATTCCAAAGAACCTTAAACTAAGAAAAACGAATTCACCCTTGTTTAATAGTCAGTAGAGCTATAAACGTTGTACATCCAATTTTCTTATTGATAGGTATACAAAGGAAGAAATGTGGGGGTGTCTTTCATGGGAATTAAAGGAGCAAAAAAAAAAGAAAAAGAAAAAGAAAAAACAAAACAAAACAAAACAAAAAATATGATAAAGCGTGTTTACTTCAGTTTTCAAGGTGAAAGAATGATGGAAATTGTGTTATTAGAGTTGGTGGAGTTTTATAGGGTTATGATGTTTGGGCACTTTCTCGATAAATTTTGCCAATGATTATTGTACTATTTGTAGTTTCTGCTATACTAATTATTGAATATTTGAATCCCCATCCTTTCTTTCATAGCCTACTTTACCCTTTGACCCCATTACAACCAAAGGAGTAAAGACCTTTTTGATTCATGGATATGCTATAGATAGGAGTAGTGGAGAAATAGATAAGATGCAAGCTTATGGTAAGAGGCATGCATGAGAAGAAGATTGAGAGTAACCCTTAAACACTTATGTGAAGGTGAATGCTTTATGAGAGACTTCATTCATGGCATGTGAATTTGATTAATTGAAGCATTATGATTTCTTTTTATTGCTTAGTTGTGATCTAATAAATGAAGTATCATGGGACCTTATATCTATGTTTCAATTCTTACCTATACTGCTTTCAACTTATTGGATTGAGCTATGATGATGATTAGGTGTGGAATGATGGAAAGAAAATGTTTGTGGGTATCATTCATTGTAAATAAACCTTTAGGAGACAACTCCTCCATTATGGACGTATAGTGGTTTAAAGGCTTACGCCATATGCTAAATGTCACCTTACACCTATGAAAATGGAATCAATAATTTGGTTAAGGATTTAGTAGTTAGTTTTCTTTTGTTTTGGCTTGGGGACAAACAATAGTTTAAGTGTGGGAGAATTTGATAATTCAAATTATTTGTATATGATTTTGGGATGAATTGGAACTCATTTGACTTATCTCGATGTGAATTTAGAGTATTCTTTTGGGTTATTTCTCACACATTTCAACTTTATTGCTTAATAGGTATAAATGGATAGAATTTTGGACATGAAGCATATGGAAGTCAGATCAAGGTTATTCAAGTATGCTTTCGAAGAGGACTATGAGTTCTATAACTTCCGTGAAGACTCCGAGGAGAGATTCTATCATTGAAAGGGTCAATATTGCATATTTTTGTAAAGGCCCAGGGTCTGTCTACTAAATGGACATAATGTCCACTTAATGGACATTGCCTAGCCAATTCCACTCTAGAGACCTAAGAAGGTCTGATAAATGGACATAATGTCCACCTAACAAACATTGCCTGACCAAGTTCACTCCAGAGACTCGAAAAGGTCTGTTTAGCGGACATTATATCCGCCTAATGGACTTTGTTGGCCTAAGGACGATCTGTCTTCCCCTGTTTAGCAAAAACTAGGTTTCTTTGAGCTCAAGGCATGATAAATACTCATTTTTATGACCTAATTGGGAGTTTGGACATGGAAAACGAGGTTGCAACACAAAGAGGCACCTAAAAGAGGAAAAGAAGAGGAGAAAAGAGGAAGGATTCAAGCATTGAAAGCAATACTGTTTTGTGTTCTCTTTACCTTCTCTCTCTATTCTTTCTTGGATGCTAATTGTCTTTATGTGTATAGATTTTGTTATCATGTTCTGGAACTAAACCCCATTTAGGGTGAGGGTTGTAGGCTATTTGGGGGATGGATTTTTATTTTGTGGATTGATTGGTGTTGAATGAAAGTTCTTAGGTTATGTTTATCTCTCTTGAATTTCACTGTTGTCTCTATGCTTGATCACCATAGATGTAGTCTTAGGAATCATATGATGAACTGAGAGGTGAAGTATGATTTATACACGAGGAAGATAAACACATGAGATTTAGAGATAGAAATATCCTAAACTAGTGAAACAACTTATGGTTGCTTGTTCTTAATGAATTTGACTAGTTAGATTTCACATTGAGAGATGGTGATCAACTAGTTGGGTGTTCTTATATGTCCTGAGAGAGAATATGAGTAAAGTTGTGCAATTGTTATTATAACCTGTCATTTAAACAATTATATAATTTATTGATCAATCTCTAAATTGGTGAACCCCAAAGCACTAAGTTTAAATCATCAAATTTCCCCTGTTTGTTTATTTATGGTATTTACAATTTATTGTCTACACAATTGCAACCATCTTTTAAGTTTCTTTTCATATTCGTTCAAGTAATTAGGATTAATTCAGTAATGAGTATCTTAGTCCTTGTGGGAGACGGCTTTGGAATACTCAATTTATAGGTACTAGGAATGACTCTGTGCACTTGCAGATTGTGACGACCATTAATCAGACAAATAGCTATCGATATTTAAATAGTAATTAGCTCCCCGTTAATTCATGTATAACATCAATCAATTTCATAAACAAAATTCAGTATAAATCATGATTTAACAAAATTATTAATTATCAAAGAAATATTTATAACTTTTCATCATATAAAGAAGACATAAAGAAATATCATAGAATTATTATCACATAAAGAAAACATAAAGAAATATATATAACTATTCATCATATAAAGAACACATAGGTTATATAAGACAAAAAATACTTTTCCTGAAATGTAGCATTACCACCTAATATCACAAAAATTATTCTTTCCCTTTTTGGAAACATAAAAAATTAACTTGCTAGAGGGGAAAATAAGACTTGATCAATCTATATAAGTCAATAAGACTTGATCAAACTATATAAGTCATATATATATGTCTTGATGTCTCATAAAGAGAAGTTCTCTTCGCAATATAGTCAGATGATTCTGAAGGTCCTTACACAAGCATATGGTGGAGAGCGATGATGTGGTGGCCTCATTATCCATAGTTAACCCATTAGTATGGCTTAAAAGTGGCTTATCAGGACCATTAACATATAACATAGCCTTATACACTGGTAATAGTTGCTGAGGGTAGAGTTATTATCATTAGTGATCTAATCATTTGACCATTAATCAATTGATATCCCATTTGGTTAGCAGAGTCAAAGAAGAAATCAATTCATTCTCATTGCTAGCAAAAGGAACATAAAAGTGATAGAAGATTAGGCTAAAGATGAGGGCATATGGAATGTTTACTTATTCTTTTTAGTTTGACATAAATGGGTCATATTAAGCAAAAGAAAATAACGAAGATGAATACACTCTCTTAACATAAGAATGGAGAGGAGGAAAGGTCATTATGCCTTGGAAAAGTAAAATGACCACCGATAGGCACAAAATTATACTTGATGAATAAGTGGTGAGAGTAAGGAATAACATTCAACCACAAACATTATAGGGTTTCCTATGTACCTCTACAAAGGTGCCTAACTCAAAAATAATTTAAACCCTATTAGGTATATAATAGGTTTTGATGTTATATTTAGTGAGACAACTATAATATGTAGGACTTTAAGGAATTAGAATGCCTAATATCTCATTGATGAGATCATAAATAAGATGGATTTCAACACTATAGACTTTGGAGAAAATTTGGGTGTCACCACAAATCACCTTAGGATAGAGATTGGTGTATAATAACCAAACATCAGTAAGACTGAAAACATATGTTTTAATAAAAAGAGATTCCCACCTTTAATCAATGAAATAACAAATATAGCACAATCCTTGAATTATTCTAAACTAGTAAGGGAGAGAGCATAATTTTCATGTAGTACATAGGAAGTATAATCTTGGAATTTAGGAGAATCAACATCAAGGTACTTATCTTTATAACAAGGAGGCATGAGAAGAGGGGTTAAGGATCACACTAGAATCTCAAAAATCTTAGAGGTGTGCGTGTAGCTCTACCACGTATCAAGTGTAAGATTAGGATTCCCTCTAGTTCTTTCTATGAGAGTAAAGGTAAGTGACAAGATTAATGACAGAGGGAAAGGTTCAGAAATAAAATAAGTACTAGGTATAAACGATTGCTTGCAAGAGAAAAACAAAACTTCTATAATCTCAATTCCATAAACCTTATTTATTCCTATCACATTGCATGGATAAGTAATGCCTAGGGGAGAGGTATAAAGAATGCAAAATGGAAAATGAAAGATGTATAAAAAGGATAGGTTTATAAGAAATTGAGAGACATATAATCAAAGATTCAAATTGGATAACTTACTCAAAAAGGTTTTAATTGAATTAGAAAATCATCAAAAACATAAGAATTAAATAAAAAAACCTCTAATTTCTAAATGAAATTTAGGCAAAACGGTCAAAAATTCACAATTTAATGCAATTCATAGTTAAAAACCTTACGTCAATCTTTAATTAAACTAATGAAGGTTTAATTTTGAGAATTAATGCACAAATAAGAAATTCCTAAATGTCATTTAGGCAAAACAACCAAAATTTCTAATTTGGACAATTTTACAAAAAATTTTAGTGCAATTCACAAAAAAGAAAAGCTTAAATCAATCATGGTTGAGCTAAGGAACCTTCAAATTTTAAAAATTACTAAGGATACACATGAAAAGAAGCAGATCCTAATTCTAAAACCCTGATTTGCCTTAGATGTCAAATTAATACAATTAAAAGGGCAATGCATGAAATTGAATACATGAACATGCATAAACATATTAAAAATTGAGATTACTACTAGCTAAGGTAATCAACATAAGGAAAGGTGAAATTAGGGAAAATTCTAAATATGGAGAGATTAGGATTTTCCCTAAAAATATTAGGATGAATGGAGCTTATTAGGTTGATAGGCAATCATTTTAGAGTACGAGTAAGCTAATTGGAGGTGGGGGAAATTGCCCAAATCTCACCAGAGAGATGAGGATGGTGTTGGAGGAGAGTGACGCCTATAAAGACTCTCTATGATGGTTTCAACAGGAGATGGACAAATTAATAGGGATAAGAAGAGTGGGGGAGGGCTAGATAGAGAGTTATCTGAAGGGTGAAATCGATTGTTGAGGTTTAGGAGTAAGAGTGATTTTGTAAAGATAGAGAGAAGTAATGCAATTAGGTTAGGAATTTAGTTTTAACGTTTAGTAATTAAGTCGACCATGCTTTATGGAGCAAAGTGTTCACCCATCAAATAGGTGTGTGGTCATAAGTTAATGGTGGCGAAGATGAGGATGCTCTATTGGAAATATAACCTCACAAGAAAACATATGGTAAGGAATGTTATAGTAAGAGACAAATAAAGGTTGGCTAATGTTGATGGTAAATTAAAGGAGTCAATGCGTAGGTGATTCAAACATATTAAAAGAAGACATCTTAACGCTCCAGTGAGAAAATACGAGAAGATTGTCCTTATGGATTATTGGAGAAAAAGAAGAAGATCTAAGAAGAATTTTAGGGGTCGGGGTAATCAAGAGTTGTATAACTCAGTTAGAACTCACCAAAGATTTGGCCTTTAATAGAAAACATTAGTCAGCTAGGATAAGGCAAAGGATATTACGTAAAGGATTTTATATAAAGAGGTCCTTATTTTTTTATATAGGTCTTTAAAACCTTTTTTCCAATTATTATGTCTTTTATTTATTTTTAGAACTTATTCCTTAGCCATTTTTGTTAAGTTTTTTTTAATTGCTTGTTTCTTTTATGTATTTACTTGTACTCTTTCTTGTTTGTTTATTTTTATTTAATTTATCTTTTATTTTTATTCTTTACTTTTTAGCTTTATTTTACTATTTATTATGCATCATGTA
>JAOQMP010000005.1:13938834-13951877 GCA_027563575.1 Erythroxylum pedicellare
GTGAAGAGAAGGTGAGGCTTTCGTTTTTTTTTTTTTTGCGTTGAGAGAAAAACAAAGAGAAGGTGAGGCTTTCGTTTTTGTTGGACATAAACCTTGCTTGGCTCGCATGTATATGGACGCTATTGAAACATTATGCATATAATTATTAGACAGTTTTATGTAAACTATCCAAACTACTTATAACTGTCAATTGTTTTTATCTTCTAGTTGTTAACACCTACAGGATATAAATATGTTGTAAATCCTCATACCTGCATGTGTTATATAGTTAATATATCTAGAATAAAGGTCCCTTTATTCATAAAACTATTGTTAGCTCCATTTGCTTCATAATTTGAAGTGTTTCATGTAATTTTGCACCACTGGGACAACCTCTGCACAACATTACTTTCGTTCTTTATAGTGGGAGTATTTTTACTTAATCAAGTGAGAAGACATGGTTACATTATAGAGCATAAATTGGTGAGTTTTCTAGCCTAAAAACACACCCTATAACATGTTGGTATCAAAGTAAGGTTTTCAAGGGCGCGTAAGGAATAAATGGTAGGCAAAAATATGGAGCAATTGAAAGAAAGGATGGCTCGATAGGAGAAAATTTTTAGACCAATTTTGGAAGACAAGGGGTTCATCATAGCGACTCGATTAGATACCATAACTAAGGCATTTGATCACATGCATAAATGATTGGTGACATTTTGGGTGTAGTAAATAGGAGAGTAATGGTGACAAAAGATGCATTGGAACTTCTTCGAACCAATGTTATCCAATATAACAGAGAGAATTGGACAAGGTTCAAACTTTCAAAACCAAAGCATTTTGATGGTGTTCGAGTTGTTAGGATACTAGAGAATTTCCTATGGGACATGGAACAATATTTTCTTGTAGCAAGGGTGCTAGAAGGTGACAAAGTGATGATAACTAGTTTTCTACTTGGTTGGTGATGCCAAGTTGTGGTGGTGAGCAAGGATAGATGATGATCTAAATGCAGTTCTTCTATGAATTGATATATGGAATATATTAGTTCGAGAACTAAAAGACCAATTCTTGCCTCATAACACCTCTTGGATAGCAAGGGAAGCATTGAGAAAGTTATGGAATGATGAAGCAGTATGAAACTATGTTAAGGAGTTTGTCTTTTGATGCTAGATATTTGTAACATGTCGGAAGAAGTTAAGCTATTCAACTTCCTATCAGGACTTCAATCTTGGGCACAAATTGAACTACGAAGGTATGGTGTTCATGACCTACCAAATACCATAGATGCTGCTGATTGGTTGGTGGATTTACAGCTAAATAAAGACAAAAAAAATGTTTATTGGCAATGGTAATAGCAAAGTTGTTGGAGAAAATTTTGTAGGGCAAAATGAGAAACGTAAAAGCATACAAATCACTAAAAATTCTACTTAACAAAATGTTGCTTTTTTTATATGCAACAGATCACATTATGTAAGAGAATGTCTAAGGACGACGAAGTTGAATGCATTGCTGGCCAAGGAGGAGGATAACAGTGAAATAGCTATTGTTAATCTATTAGTGGTGGAAAAGATACCTAAAAGTGAGACTTTTAAAACCTTTGATGGGTCAATATGATGGCTACACACCGAAAGGAGTCAGGAAGGGCTCATATAAACTTCCTTTGGTGGTGATAAAGGGTTGCAAATGGACTTATAGTCCCATTTTTTACTATTCCATTAGTAGCAATGAAATTATTATATTATATACGCTGAAATTATTTAAAGTATATTGAGAAATGGAATTGTGATAGAGGACAGTATTAATTCATTAGTGGATACTTAGATGGGAATACTAAAATGTTGAATGGAATCTTACAAGGTGTGTTGGACATAAGCCTTGTATGGCTTATATGTATATGGACGCTACTAAAACATTTTGTCATTTAATTATTGGACATCTTTATATAAACTGTCCAATCTACTTATAATTATCCAATGTTTTTATCATCTAGTCGTTAACATCTTCAGGATATAAATATGTTGTAAACCCTCAAACTTGTGTGTGTTATATAGTTAATATATTCGCAAATAAAAATCCCTTTGTTCTTAAAACTATTCTTGACTCCATTTGCTTCATAATTCTAAGTGTTTCATGTAATTATGAACTTTGAACCACTAAGGCTTCCTCTGCATGACATTATTTTCATTCTTCATTGTGGGAGGATTTTTGCTGAATCGAGTGAAGATATTTGGTTGCATTATAGGGCATAAATTGGTGATTTTGTTAGCCTAAAAAATCACCCAAGTTCAAATCGTTTGGACCCCTTAAAGGTTCTATAATAGTATACTTCCTTTAAAATCAACAATATTGACATGAAAATAGTGGGACCTTTTTATGAGCCAAGCTTGTATCATCATAAGATGTGATCGGTTTCTGTCAAAATAAAGTCAACAGTCATTTATTTTAATTGTGCAATAGGTTGTGTCTGCCCAAATATGAAATTATTTGTGCCTTGACTCAAAACTCTTCATAAGTGCCTTCATTTTATTATTATTTTTAAAATTGAACTAGAAGTTAAACCAGTAAGACAAGAGGTTTAAGGTTTAAAAGGTTCAACTGGTATTAAATTGTCACAAAATTGATTAAAAATTGAATAAAATTAAAGAATTTAAAATATGATTGAAAGAGATTGTCCTTATCTATCGAAATATTTGAAATTTAATTAAAAAAGATTGTTAAATAGACATTAATTGATTTATTTTAGTTTATAAGAATTTAATAATTTACAAAAATTGACCAATTAATTAACAAATTGATTAGTTTTTAGCAACAAGAGTTATTAAAGTAAATTGAAATGAAAAGTTAAAAATCAAACACAAAAACTAAACAAATCAAGGTTTTTACAGTTAAGCTAGGTGAATTAGTTGAGTTTTTTAATCATTGCAAATAATCATGGATAAATATATTCCCTAGCCAAGGAATGAAAACTTTTTTCAGAAATGAATGATCACAAATATTCTTGTAGCAAGAAAGATGAAGAGGTAGGACAAAATATGAAAGTGGCAGGGAAAACCGAGAAAGGAAGAAAAATGGAAGTGATACAAATATGAAAGCAATGACAAAGAGAAAAATAAAAATGATAAAAAGATAAATTCAATAATAAAATTAGAAATTTTAATTATATGTAATTAAAATTTTGACTAAATTAAATCGTAAAAATTAAAGTCAAATTAAATTTAAAATTTAAACTCGTTTAAAATCTACTTAAATTAAAACAAATTTATTGATTTTAAATTGACCAAAATTTTGTAAATTTTGTTATCCCTAATTTATTATCTTTTTTGAAGAGATGCAATTTTTCATCCTGTGAACAATAAAAAAAAACCCTTAGAGTAGGGTTAATGATCAAATACACTATTGCTTATTATGATTTCTTTACTTACATATTTTACTACCCAACTTTACATGTAATATCATAACATTGAAAGACATTATTCTTAACTTATTGTTTACCAAAAACTTCAAAATTTGACTTTTCGACAATTTCAAAACATTTGTTAGAAATTTATTTCTATATTTTAATAAATATATATATTTACTTTTACTTAAATTATATCTAGTTTATATTTTCTATTTTTATTATGCTCGTATTTATATTTAATTATTATTAAAGATTTAAAGATATTGAAGCTATAATTACTAAACAAATGTATGATAAATCAAGTATATGTTACGAATACTACATATTTTATCACATTTTCATTTATTATACGTTTTCTTTTATATTTTTGTATTTTTCATATATTGCAATTTAGCTTGTCATTTGTAATATCGGGCTTCGCATATTATATATTTTTGTACTTTTGAAATGTTTAATGTTAGATCACAGATGTTCATTTTAATTCTTTAAGAAGTCTTTATTTTATGTTTAAATCACATTTCTCTTTGTTAGAGGTCCCTCCGTTAAGGACATCCCATATTGAAAATGAAAGGAAGCCTTAAGTAGATTTCTCCCTATAAATTGGCAGAGAGAGGGAGGGCTTAAGCATCCAAGCCAAAAAGGCTCTGTGAAAGGAGAGAAAAATAGAGAGATATATTTTTTATTAAGCTTTCAATCGAAGGTTATTTGTGATCAGATTTACTTGATATTTTATCAGCGATATTTCAAGAGTTAGGTCTTGAGATTATTAAGGATCATAGTTTTGTGTCCAATAATTTGGCACTAATATCCTCTATTTGTGAGATATTTCTCCACTCCTTTTATATTTCTAAGAGTTTAATCATTTGAGTATCCCGATGTAGTACCTCTAGTCTTATCTAGAGAGATTTTTTTATACCCATTATTTTAAATAGTGGAGTTATTTTAGGCTACAGTCTCGTAGTTTTTACTTTCCATATTGGGGAGGTTTTTTACGTGAAATTTGGTGTGTCTTTCTTTGAATTTATTTCAAAGTTTCTGTGGTTTTCACCACTTGATGATTTCCTCAGCGATTTACAATAGGCGGGAGAGATTTTATTCCTCTACATTGGTGTGTCTACCTCTTATCAAACTGGTATCACAGCACAATTACTAAGTTAGTCATCCTTTGTAAATGATGGAAGTCAACACAAGTTGTAACACCCCACTCTCATAAGACTCGAACCCGACATCGTGGGTGATATCTGAGTCCGTGCCCCGCGTGGCGTGCTAGCGCGCTGAAATAGTCAAAACTCAGTACAAAAGTTTGTTTTTCAAAACTACACACACATTCGGAAATCAATAATCAATTTGGACCCACTTTATTTAACAAACATTTTCAGTCATAACAATACAATTAATAGAATTTCAATAGCCATTTGGGGCCCATTACCAATATAAAACATTTTTAATCATAATGACTTTACATTACAACATAAATCCATTTGTATACACGTGGTACAAAAATTTTGGAATACATTATTTTACAAAAATCTCGGAATGCAAATTTATATAAGAATAGGATAATACTAATGTAGATGCGTACTAATCCCGACCTCTATCTCTCACTTGCGTGCAGTAGGTATACTCCTGTTGCCTAACGAAGTATTCTTCTGATCCTGAAAAATATTTGCAAATTTTGGGTGAGTTTTGCAAACTTAATGAGTGACCATCATCGATGGCTCACCCAATCACGTAACACATAATTCACATCATTACACATTTCACACTTGACATTCAATATAATTTAATCACTTATATTATGCATATGCAGTGCACATGAGACCCACTTTCCATTAGTTACTTTGTTGTGACCGAGTGGCTAAACTGTCCTATATAGGGCTCATTGATAACTGTCCCTTATCCGCTTGGGAGATACAGGACTTATTAAACTTTGGGCCTAAGGATCTGATTCACTTTTGAACTCGAAGCTCATTTTCACTCGTTGAGCTTTAAGCTCTGATCGATGGTTACTCTGGTCACAACAGCCATTATATTCATGCATTTATGAAATGGAATGCATCAATCACATTTGCATGCTCCCTTTCAATAACATTCCCATATCATCGGACCTTAGTCCGACATTTAACATATTTTCACTTACATGCAAATGCACTTTCAGAACATATTTAATAATCAAAGTTATGCACACTTATTTCATTTCATTCACATACACGTAGCACTTCAATAGACAAACAATACAAAATTCAAAACAGAACAAACAATAAAATGAGACCATCTCGGGCTACTCATAGTATGCTCTAGTTTAGCATTTACTTCCAAATTCTGGAAACTAAATACGAACATTTATCCTACACATCACAATTATGCAATACGCATGTTGTACACACATTAATAACCTTGCACAATTAAGCATTCATTTATGTGTATATGTGTGTATATAGGCTATGTACAATGCAGGTTCATGACAATTCTGGGTATCTTTCCTTTAATTTCATTACAAAATTATTCCATATCAAAACTCATCTAAGTATAATTATACTTCGGTTTATTCTTCACCAAAACCATTAAAATCTCCATTCCTTTCTCATCGACTCACTTCAGAATTTTTTCCAAGTCACACTTTCGAGTCTACTATTCAAATTCAATCAGAAAGTGAAACTGATGTAATTTGGCCATACTCTCTTATAAAAAATTGCTCTCCCATCTCTTAAGTTTCTAATGAAACCAAGGTCATTCAATTTGGTTTAATACTTCAAATGTTATACTCCAATTAATTCAGACTATTCATAGACTAAAATAGTATCCTATACTCAGATTTAATTCAAAAATCTGGAATTCCATAGACAGAATTCAAATTCGACCTCTTCATACAAATTGTATCCCTATGTATCTAGCTTAATCTGAATTAAGAATAATCTCATTTGGGTCCCTACAGGTCAAGTTATTGTCAAAACATCGAAGCATGGTCAGTGATAATACTCCAGTTATGAAGTTTCAGAATTGTTCATCATTTTCATTCCAATTCAATCAATCAATATCTTCAAAAGGATTTCATATGGTTATAATTTTAGGTTTAGATGAAGATCAATGTCTTACGAGTGCAAAGGTTCAAGTCTCATGTCATTTGGAGATTGGACGAAGAAGATATAGCCAAAAAATCAAAGGATGTTTGTCAGCCTCTCAACATTCCAAACTCGCACGATTGCGATTTTCACCCATAACCCTTCAAAGTCACGATCATGCATATGCACGATCACAATTTTCCTATAAAATATGGAAAGACACGATTGTGCATTTGCACGATTGTGATTTTCCTATCAAAATCGCAAAGTCGCGATTGTGCATTTGCACGATCGCGACTTTCCCCTAGTCGCGCTTCCCTTCTTCAAACCTCCTTAACTTCTGATCCAGAAATCCAAAATTTTCAAACTTTATATCAATATAAAGATAAAATAAATATATACAACTTTCATTAAGGCAATTTTGTCAAAATCTTCCTAGATAAATACAGTTTAATTAAGGAAGTTTCAGATTAAACTTTTACCTCTCCTTTCTCTTTTCTTGGATTCATTTTCGGCCAACTTCTCTATCGTCTTCCTTCATTAAATCCAACACTTAAATATTTATTTCTAGTCTTTTCACTCCATTTTCATTCAACTGATTCACCACAATTTCATAGTACCCTTAAATATGCAAGTTTACTCAAAATGCTTAAAATCAGCAGATCATCCTCTTCATGTTCTACACTTCATCATTCTCTGTACATTTTTCTATCACTTTATTCTCTGCATTTTTTTAATTCTCTTCCCCTAACTATCATTTATACAATCTTTCTCACCTCAGATCATCATCTTATAACTATTTTTGAACTTAAAAACCGTTCTTTTGGTCATCTCTAAAACACTCACATACTCACACATATATATATAGTGAAGAGAAACAAAGTATATCAAAATATCATCCTTTTTATACATTCTCTATTTTTCTTCTCACCATTCACTTTAAACAATCTTCTCATCTCTTATTATACTCATCATTTATAAACAAAATCCCAAAATCCAAGTTTTCATAAAAGTCATCCAAAGAACCAGAAAAATTCATCCACGTTAAACTCCACTTTACTACACTGTTTCACTCTCATTTTTCTGCACCGTCAACTTCTACGTCTTCTTCATCTCTTCCTCAACTTCCATTTTAAATCATTCATTCTTCTTCCTGTACATCACCACATACTTATTCCTTAACTTAAACAAATCCATTTTGTTTTCATCCTTAAAAATTACTCAAAACTCACGTATACAGTGAAAACAGAGCCTTCACTTCTGTTTTCTTCAAATTGTTTCTACAACTCATTACGAATGTCTTCTAAGATAATTCAACTCCAAGGAAATCATTTCTACGTTATCTAATCACAAATAACCATCAAATACTAAATAACATTATATCCAAAATTTTCTTCTTTTTAGCACAATGTTCATGAAGATGGCTATTATTTCCATGATCATGCAATGACAATTAATTCATCGAATTTATCTCACAAACCAACAACTCTAAAGGATTTTCACAATACTTACTTGTTAAAACTCCAAAATCTTCAACTATCACGAAGTCCTAAATTTCATACAATTCACGTACATCATCTTGAAGGTTGACAGGGGGTTCGGTTTTGTTTTTTGGTAGAGGAAAGAAATAACAAAGTGGGAGTAACCATAGGTAGGAAAACAAGGTTTTTCTTTAGTGAAGGTTCGGTGAATCAAAAATTTGAATAAGAAGAAGAAGCTTCAAGAATAAAGCCACCAAGAAGATATTTTAAGACAAGACAAAATAGTGTCTTTGTCTTTTAGAGTTAAAAGAAACGTGGGCTTAGGATTTGGACACTTGTCCAATTCCTAAGACTTTATCTAATTACTATTTTAAGTAGTTCAATCATCTCTAACTTTTACTCCAATTGTCTCCCAATTTTCAATATCATTTTCTCATAAATTCTAAGTCATCTCCAAAATTTTCAAAGTCAATTTTAACAATTTTCACATTGATTTTCAGTACAATCAATTCACAATTCTCATATAATCACATTTATAATCCATTATACCCAGCAATTATCAATGAATGCATGTACAGTGATTTTAATGTGTGTAAAAATTCAAATTCACGTGCGTGTATGCTAATAATATGCATGAGCATGAAATGCATTTTTCAATCCTCTCATTGATGTCACATGTACCATACTTTTGGGTTCTAACTTTTAATGTGGGACGGGATGTTACATTTCTTCCCTTAACAAATTTCATCCTCGAAATTCTTATCTAGCTTATCAAAGAGGCAGGGCATATTTCCCTCATCTACTCCTCCGTTTCCCATTTAACTTGATTACATCGAATAATTTCTTCTAATTGACCATGATCAATGTAATTAATCCTTTCTCTAATCATTTCTTCAAGTATCACATTAACTTAACAGTTTCCTCAATACAATTCAGGTTACTTAAAATTTTCACTTCATGTGCCAAAAATACCTCTTTGTCAAATCATATTAATTTTTTTCATCTCTCACTTAATATTTCCTATCTACTTATTGTTAATAAACTTAAGTCTCACTATATTCCATAACGTTGACGTGATCCACCAAAATTCATTCTTCTTTCATAAGCCACTTTATTCTTATTATAGATTCATTTCACTCACTAGTAGTATCTCAAATTTATCATGCCCTTTGACCATTTTTAGGCCCTCTTTATTTCAATGTAATGGCAAATGAATCTTTTTATCATATAACATCTCATACAATATTCTAACGATATCACAATGACAACAATTGTTATGCCTGGAGTCCATTTGAACTATACTTTAATCTCATATTCCTATGAACTCCAGAAATATAAGCTTTACACCTATCTCCAATAGTCAAGACTATTGGTAACTTAAACATGTGATCATTTGGTCTTACATTCTTAGCCATCAAATGCTCTTTCTATGTATTCTTACTAGGACATATAGCTTCGGTTGTTTCTTGTGCTTTCTCTAACAGTCTCCTTATCGGGTACACATACTTCTTAATTCAATCAAAAAATATCATTGTTCTTTTTTTCAAACTCAAAAGTCGGATTTGTTTTTAATTCCTCGATAAGATTCACAATTTTTGAATTCTCAATTCGGGCTTTATTAATCTTTTCCTTTGGGACTGATCTTAAATTCACTAGCTAATAATACTTTGATTTGCCCAAAATTTAACTCGACATTCTATGCTCCTTATTTCACTTAGTTTGGTAACCACAAACTTTAAATTTTGCTATTTCATTATTGAATTTTCTATTCAATACATCAAATTACAACACCAACTTTACTACGAATGACCCATTTACACAATCAAAATCTTCAAGTAACTCTATTCATTGTCCCAGCCTTACTTTCAGTTCTTTCAAACTCCATAATGACCTCAAACTTTAATGATCTCTATAAATTTCGAAATGTTTCTGTATATATATATGTAATGTCTCTACGCATATGAAATCACTTTATTAAGCTGCATTGGATTTTATCCTAATCTCTTATACAAGCATCATTGTATACTACAAAATCTCTAAATCTAGATTATATAATTAATATCGGTGTTATAATTCCTCAAAATTATCTTTACATTAATCACTAATTGATACAATTTTTCTTAGAACACTTTAATCTTCAATGTCATAATACTGTCGGGGGGGGTGCATTGTTAGCTCAAACAAATATAACCCTAAACTCTTTGTGCCTATGATTTGTTCTTGTAATTCGTTAAGTATCTAATTCCTCAATGAGATAGTATTCTCTTATAATATTTTCAATTTCCCAATTGACTTCTTTTCTTGAATGATTTTCTCAATTCATTTGATTTTCCTTGATTTTTCACATGGATTCATTTTAATGTCTACTCATTCATACTATTTTCTCCATACACTTCAATCTATTTGAACCCTTCACTTCCTATGTTGGTAACACATTCATTAGATATAATTTCTATCTCCCAGAAATATTTACACAGACTATAGCGCGGACCTATGTTCTCCTCTCATTAGTGATAGTTAAAAAATCCACTTACATAGTTGGATATTTTACATCAAATAAAATGCCTACACTCTCAGTAGCATATTCTACCTCTAATATTCACTTTTTATTCATTACATATTCATTCCTGATTTGTTCCTTCACTGATCATTCTTAATATGAATCATCCGATCAACTCAACCTAATTCAAGGAAATTTCTTCTTTGAAAGAAGATTTCTTGCTACAATCATCGATACTGTTCATGAAATCCTTATCAATCCACTATTTTCTATGATTACTTATTAGTCATTCTTAGTATCTCAAAAAGACCAATTTTAACTATTCATGATATCTCAATAAGATCAATTTATGTCATAATTTATATGATCAGAACATCCTTTATAATAAGGCTCAAAAAGGAAATAAGCCAATTCGATTACCCTAATACCTTAGCATATACCATCAAAATCATTACATCTTATCTAGAGATGTAATTATGAAAATTCACCAATTAGTAGCTTATGCTAAGGATAACTTAATCTCATTTAATTCTAGACAACACTTCTCCTTTTGCACCTGTCCTCGATCGTGGGGATTATGCCATGATCGCATCCTTATTCTTTTTCCTTGAATTCATTATATATATAGTAACATCATTAATAACCTGAATTTATTCCCCATTGATCACTATAAGCATTTTCACGTCTTACTCTTACTCATCTTAGACTTTGAACTATAGGAACTATGACCAACCACTATTCAATAAGTCATAGATTGCTTCTTATATTATCTCCACACATATAATACATATATGCTCAATATTCTCACTTGTCATGGTGATCCCATTATCAGATGTGCACTCACAATGGCAAATCAACTTAACCTTAACAACTTTTTCATATATCGCTATCATCATCTCACCTTCCAATTACCATATATCATCATAGATACATATGTTCATAATCAATTCGGAATCATAGATACATAATCATCCTAAAATTCTGATCTCAATTTCACAGACATATTCTTATGTTAATCCATAACTCTCATCACATTTAACCGACATTCATTTCAATTCTAAGTTTGACCTCTCCAGGCCATAGAAAATTTTGTTTTCTTTCAACTTGGCTTGTACACTTTAGGTCTCATCATTCATATTGATATCACTTTTTTCCTTAATTAGGGGGTCTCGGGTGTGGTTTCAGGGGTTTTGTTGCAGCGAAACCACCAGGATTGCTGCAGCAAACCTTTCCCGAGAGCTACTCTGGCTTAATCTTGGAACTTCGTCGTGGCGAAGGAATCATATTTGTCACGGTGTATTTTTCCGAGAGGAGCTGGGAAAATATGGAGCTTCACCGCAACAAAGTCCCCGACTTTTGTCGCTTCGTATTTCACTCGAAGGGTGCATTACTCGACCTTGGGACTTCGCCACGACGAACTTTTACTAAAGGGTCTCCGTAAATTTTTCATCTGTTCGCCGTGATGAAACATAAAGTTTGTCATAACGAAACCACCCGCCTAGTGCCCAATAAAAAGATGGCTAGAATTCTTTCTCTGTGCTAGCAAAAACAAGAACTCCTGTAAGAGTTAGAGAGAAAAATAGTGTGTCAGAGAGAAAACAACCTTTCTTTTACTTGTATCCTACACAAGATGCATGAAAATGATGATTATTTTCTGCCCTCTTTGGCCTCCCATAACCCCCATCATTAATAGGAAGTTATGGAAAATTAATGGTCATGAATAGCATGCATTAATGGAAGTTATGAGAAGTTAATGACCATAAATAGCATGTATTAATGGAAGTTTTTAGAAGTTAATGACCAAATTGGTAACCAATAATACTTGTTTCTAATCCATTCCATGCAACGATTTCTACCACGATCACATCGTGATACAATCGTAAAATACTCTCTCATATCTTGAATCACCATTCAAGACCATTTTACTCATCCTTTGGATCTCCTGTATTTGTGACCTATTAGGTTTCTGGTTATGTTTGCCACTTGAATTAACACTTAATTCAAGTAAGTCAAGAGCGGTATCTATCAACATGCCATCACCCCCAATTGACCAAAAAGTTAGTAGTTTGACTACGAACATTTCCATAAGTAATGTTGTCATGCAATTTGTCCTTTCACTATATATACCCCACTTGGTTCAGAGTATGATCAAAGTGGCAACTCCCACAAACTAACTACATCACATCTAATCCAAGTGATATTAGATCTGGTCCTGAGTATCTCATTACTCTATGTATCATTGAAGACTCTCTTCATGACATATATCTACTATGGCCAGAGACTCCCAAGTACTGACCCTGACAAAAGGTTGTGGGTATCGTCTCCTTCTATCAGGAGTGGTGAATCCTTATTGGCTACTCAATTACCTCTGAATACCTCAAGTTGTACCCAATCACTTCCTTATAAGTAACCCCTGAAAGGCACTGATGAATGAAGTCAAAGCATAGGGTCAATATCCAGGATATCCTTGAGCACCTCAAGTCAAAGAATACTTGTACCATATAATAAGACTATCATTGACGCTAGAATAGAATATCCATATGATTATCTCATAGTAGGTCAATCCAATGTACTTACTACTCTTAGTAAGCATCCATATGTTAACTCTAAACAACTCATGTCTA
>JAOQMP010000005.1:13952309-13964773 GCA_027563575.1 Erythroxylum pedicellare
TTGTGGCTGGATGTGGATATAGAAGTGTGTTTAAAATCGTTTGCAGGTTTTGGGATTTTTAAAATACAGCCGTTGTGCTACCTAAATTTTTCTATAAAAAAGAAAGAAAGAAACATATTCAGTAAGCCTTGCATAGTCAGATTAAGGATACTGCAAGTATCCTTGGCCCGAGTATGCGGCGGTTGTCATGAGCTCGAGGTGGTACCGTGTTGTGACACAAAATGCCCATATCGTGTTCTAAAAGCAGTCTTTAACACATCAGACTCCTTTATTCTCAATTGGTGGTAACCTGATCTCAAGTTTATGTTGGAGAAGACTTTTACCCCTTTTAATTGATCAAACAAATCATCTATGCATGGGAGCAGATATCTATTCTTGATAGTGACATGATTAAGCTTTTTGTAAGCCACACACATTATCAACAATCGATCTTTCTTCCTCACAAAAAGAACTGGGGCTCCCCAAGGTGAAGACCTAAGCTTAATATAACCTTTCTCCAACAACTCTTCTAACTGCTCTTTAAGTTCTTTCAACTCAGTCAGAGCCATTCTGTAAGGTAGAATCAATATTGGTGCAGTACCTAGAAGAAGTTCGATAGGAAACTTAATTTCTCTAGGTGATGGTAGTCCTGGTAATTCCTATAGAAAGATATTCGAGAAGTTCATGAATACGGGAATGTTTTATAACTTCCCTCCATCTACCTTCGTGTCTACCATATATGTCAAAAATGCTTCACATCCTTTCCTCATCATTTTCTTCATTATCAGAGCCAAAATAATTCTAAGCGGGCTTCCTTTTCTATCTCCCATAAACGCCACCTTTTTACCTTTTTCCAACTCAAACTCTACAATTTTCTGTTTGCAATCTAAACTGGCATTATATTTTTCTGACGTATCTATGCCCAAAAATCACATCTAATCCTCCCATCTTCAATGGCATTAAATCCACCACTAATGTTTCCCCATTAATATATATTTCACAATCTTTATAAACTTGACTAATGATGACATATTGACTAATAGGGATACTAACCATCAAAGGACCATCTAATGGGCTCAAAATTTTACCATGCACAGTCCTAATTGACGAAATAAATTAATGGATAAACCCCGGATCAATTAAAGCAATAACATTATCATCAAATAATTCAACCATACCAGTTACAACCTCCGAAGCTATTTCTACATCCTCTCTTATCATTATAAACACCCTCGCTAACGCTTGCCCCCTGGGTCTTCCTGAAGAATCCACTTTCTTGGCTACATTAGAACTTCTCACTTTAGTTGTAGTCTTGTGTCCCGCAGTCTCAATCCTTTCTGAAATTGCATGTGAGTTCCCTCTCGTCTTGCATACTGCACGCACTCTCTAGTTATATGCTCTTTTTCTCCACAGTTGAAGCAAGCTCCCGTTAGCCTATATCACTCCCCCTTATGGAACTTGCCATTATGATTACACTTGGGAATGGATGGCTTAGCCCCCTCTCCTCTTCTACTACCTCCAGCCGTTGAGGCTTGATGAGAAACAGTTCTCAGACCTACTTGCGCCACTGCTCCTATCCTCAGACTATATAGGAAAAGTCCTAACGCTTCTCTCTGACATAGGAGTACCACCTCCCCTCCTGAACTGTTCTCCTCCTTTTCTTTTTCTGTTCACAGTGCTCTTTATATTCTCCACATTCTCAACCTTTAATGCTGCTTCAACCAACTATTAAAAATCACAAAAAATTATGCGCCACTACTTTTTCTCTGATGGCTAAATGCAAACTCGATTCAAACCTACAACACTTAGCCACCTTACTCATCATCATTTCAGCTGCATATCGGGACAGTTGCATAAATTTGCGCTGATATTGACTCATTGTCATCTCCCTCTGGGTGAGACTCAGAAATTTCCTCTGCTTTTACTAGATATAAACCTCAGACATATACTTCTTCTTATAGGCAGTTAGGAAGTGCTTCCAAGCCAACACTAGTGGTTTCATCTGACTCCCTGACACACTTTCCCACCTATATAGAGCATTCCCTTGTAGCAGAATTGCAACATACTCAACCTTTTCATCATCCTCATAGTCCATTTGCTCTAATACCCTTTCTGCCTTCCTTAACTAGGTTTCAGCTTCTTTTGGATTAGTTGTCCCATAAAAGTCCACTGTCCCATACTTCCTAAGCTTATCAAATTGCTTTCCCTTCTTAGTTGGGGCCGGAGCAGAAGTTTACGGCATTTGACTCATGGCCTAGACAAAAGCCTGAGCAAATGTCTGGAATAATCGGGGTTCTAAAGGAGTAGACACCTGCTCTTATGGAAAAGGTGACTCCTGCGTATATGATCGAGAGGTCCCACTACCATGCCTTACTAAAGCCTTAGCATTTTCTGAGGCTCTAGACTCATTAGTATTCTCCTCTCTTGGTGGAGAATCAGGTACAATTGATCATTGCAAAACTCCTCGTGTCCTTTTACGAGGTGACATCTTACCACTTCAATTTAAACACTAACAATTAGCTTACAATTCGTTTTAATCTTAATTCCTACATGTATGCATGATATGCATGTCACTTAATGCAATCAATTAATTCAAAACGCAAATAGTTTATTGCACATTATAAAAATGTATACCACTACATATTCTAAGCCTAGGAATCCTGAAAATCCTAAGCTCTGATACCAAAACATATTGGGGCTGGGTCCCGTGACTAATCCTGAGGGGACTATTTAGGGCGGTCGGGTGAGGATTATATGGGAGGATAGTTCAAAATTTCAATTTAAGGAGAATTTTAACGGCTGCATTGGCGAGTTCATCGTGGCAAACTAAATGTTTCACTGCAACAAAACTATGTATTATTTCCCAGACCTTTCGGGAGAAGTTCACCACGGTGAAGTCTCAAGGTCAAGTGACCGCACCCTTCGATTTTGCTATGATGAAGTTTCAAAAGTGAACATAAATAGCTCTTGGGAAAAATACACTCCGGCGAACGTCTGTCCTCACCACGACAAAGTTACAAAAACAAACATAAACTCCCTTTGGGAAAAGTTCGTCACAATAAAATTCCTAGTTTCGTCGCGGTGAAACCTTTAATTCACAACCCATAACCTAACAATTCATCTCTATCATACACTTATATTTCCAATGATAACAATCAACATACATTTACACCTATAATTTCTATCAACACATATCAACTCAATCAAATAAATATGAACACATTCAAAAGAAACTTCTTCCATTCATAATCGCATTACTAAAACAAAATGAAGTTTATACATAGCTTTAGTTACAGATCAACACTAAATCAAAACTTAACAAAAATACAAAATGGATTCCCATGTTTGATATGCCTATAAAGCTACCGAAAATAGTCGAACTAACTTAGTTACTAAATTTAGCTATCTTGGAGTTTGCCCTACACTTTGCAAAGATCAACAATCTTTTTATTCTATACCTAAGGAGTGAAAATAATGAGTTAAGCTACAAAGCTTAGTGGCTAATACATTTATAGTCATTGGTAACAAGCACAATCAAACATGTATATATACGTCTATACCACAATTCAATCTAGCAGTTTAATCCTCAATAATTCTAGCTCCAAAAACTCATAGTTAAAGAAGTCATCACATAACACATAACATGTATATTTAAAATCAAAACATAATACTCAATTATGCATCATACTTGACAAATCAAAGATGAAATACACAAACAAATGGCTTAAGAGTCCCATGGGTCGAAATAGAGAAACTGAAGTTTACACCATGAATAAAATGAGTCTGTTCTTAGGATCTCATATGCCACAAGCGAGCAGCCAGGAGAAGACTTAAGTCAACGTGCACATGACGAATGAAATGGTTTCTTTCTTCCCAAAACACAAGCAAATTCTTATGTTTAATTCATTACATTGCATGTTCATACTTTCATGCTTCTTATTCTTTTTCTCTTTGATTATACAAAGTGTCATAGCATCTTTCAAGGCATGACATAATAATACATCATAATGCATTTTTCAACATTCACAATAAGTCAAATTCAAGCAATTAAGCATACACACACCATTAAACACCATACTATAACTTAATTCTAACACTTCTATTAAAAATTCCAATTTCCATTCATGCCCACTAAATTAATGGACTCAATTCTAAAAAATAAATAAAAATAATTAATTAATTAATCAAAAAAAATTCGAGGTTCAATAGAATATGCTGCTAACTAGATTCCAACACCTCTAGCTTCAAAAAGTTACCATCATAAGCTATAATTATCCTTCCATAAGCATGAATTTAATGGTTTGTAATAAACTGCTAGTTGCTACCTAGACAACCAAATTTATTCAAACTTTCTTCTCTAATTTTAGTCTCCAACATACAAAAAACCCATGTCTTTTCGTTTAGCACAAAATCCCTTAAAGCATAAAGCTTTGAAGGATTATTTATTCTGCACACATTCCATACAATCAAAGCCATCATTAATTGGCTTTACCTTTGGAGCTTTTCCTATTGCTCCTACTACTTTTCCGAGAGGTGACCTGCTCATACTACTCCTCTTAATTATTTCCTTTTAGCATATCAACCCTTGATAGACCTTGCTCATTTTGATTAACCGCCGAATAACCTTCATTTTGGTTAGTACCAGTAGATTCCAGATCATTTTCTTCCTTATTCAAAGTAGACTTATAGAAATCTTCTGAAGGATTTTGAATAATTTCCTTTTGCTGAACAGAAACTATATTTTTTTCCTCTAGGATGTCCTTCCTTATGTTGGTGGAGTAATTTACTATCTGAACCAAATCTTGATTTTCTACTTCTTGTTCTATCTCCTTCATATCTTCAGTCACATTTTTTTTTCTATTCTCATCACTTCCCAGTAATCACCTTTGATGAAGAGCTTTCCCATCGGTTTCCATTCTTTTCCTTGAGCTCTAAGAGATGGTTTCCATTGATAAGTCACCATGACTTTATCTTCTCTTAGAGAGTTTTCATCCACCAATCTTAGGGTAGGAATACTATCCTTCAACTGCTTAGCCATATCCATACTCACACATAATCGAGCAAAACCAACTCTTTTCCTCAATGCAATATTTTCATCCATGTAGATCGGTTTCTCCAAGTAGCTTACAAGCATACTCAACCCCTTTGTAGTCCAATACTCTAAGGGGATATTGTGAATATTCACCCATAGGGGAATGTTCTTCGTTCTAATTTTTTCAAGCTCCATACCCAGCTGCCAATTTTGGAGAAATAGAGGAAGTTGAGAAGTCCTCCCTCTTCTATAACCTTTTGAGCTTCCGATTTGGAAGAAAAGGTAAAAATTATGTTGTCTTCTTCAGTTAGCATTACCTCCAGAAGCCCTCTTCCTTTCCAATTCCTCATAGCCTATGCTTGTATAACCGGAAATGCAGGACTTTTTTTCCTTGAAGAAACCCACAAAGGTAGCTTCCTATATCTTAGCTCCTTGTTGTAAAACTTCTAAACTAAGAGCCATCATGAGGAAAGGAAGTGTTGTCAGGGTTCAAGAGCCGGAAGTCCTAGTCGATTCAGGTGACGACCATTCTTCTGAGCATTGTTATTGCTAGATCCCTTAGTTTTAGAAAACTAAAATTTTATTAATATTTAAAAGAAATTGAATAATGGAAAATATAAATCAAGGGATGAAAATACGTGATAAATCCCTGATCCTTTACTTTTTTATACTTATGAAAAGGAAAAATTCCACAAATCTTTTGTGATAATTCTTATGTTAACTTTACTAATTAAGTTATGATAATTATTTCACTAAAGTTAAAGAATAACTTTTAGTTTAAGCCCTAGTTCCAAAGCAATTAAAGTTAGAATAAGTAAACCCAAATTTGATTTCAAATATAGGAAATGAATAAAAAAATGCGTAGGAAATAACCTAGTTGGGGGCGGCTTGTCTGTCTAAGGAGGCTGGGGTAGTTGGCACGAGGTAAAGTGGGTTTACACACGTGATCAGTCAAAAGTAAAGACATTGGAAAGAAATAAAGAGGGTAAGAAGAAGTTCCCTTAAGGCTTCAAACCGCTGGCCCTGGCCAAGCAAAAAATCAAAACAAAACGTGCCCAATTCGTTTGTAATTTGCAATTGCAAGCAAACAATTATTACTAAGAACAACTTTGTAAATGATTTAATTGATGGAATCCGGTCCGGACGAGCTAATAAAGGGTCAGGATTTTATCTTCGGTGACGCCAACTTCTTTATTCCATATCATGTTTAAATTAATTATGTTTCTTGTAATCTTATATTTGTCATTGTCACCAGCTATCCATCGTAAGTGGCTTAGAAAATTAGAATTTTGATGTGATTATCGATTATTTGGGAACTGCCTGCCAATCTTTTCCACGGCTCGTCTCTCGGGTCCCTCCGTAGGTCATTCTTCGCCAAATCCTCGGGTTTGGACTGACTGTATTATCTTCTTCTCTTTCCTCGTTTAACAATAATTTTGTCCTTTTATTTAAATTAATAGTTTAATTCAATTACGAGGTAACTTGGTTATCGTAACTATCAGAGACTATGTCAATTTCTTTAAATTTTATTGTATAAAGGGAATCACTCTTCTCCCCTCCCATCGAGGAATTACAAAATACTATTCTCCTGTATTCCATGAATACTAATTTTCCTTTTCTTTTTTAATGACAATTGTAGGTTGGTCTGTTAGGAGCTGGCACTCTTCGATAACACGCAACTCTGATCCTCCTATTCATTAACAGGAATGACATTACCGACCTAGGCAAAGTACAATCATCAACAGCATTGACTATCGAGTATAATCTTACTTGCCTGTTGAAGGTATCGATAAGTAGGTCCGCTATCTCGAGGGACATTCTACCGAGTTGCTGAAAACTAATGATCCTCGCAATGCTTTTGTTAAAAGAGAAACTTTTCAAGCTACATATCTTTTTAATTGTAAGGTAACATTTCAGTCATTTCATGTGCACTTTATTTTTTTTTAAGAAAATCATGAGAAAGTGCCTAAATCCATTTATCTCGGGATGCTATCTGAAAACCAATGTTTTGTGAGTGCTTTACACTAATTTCCCATATTTGTGTCTAGTCTAGTTACATAATTTTTTGACATGTATAGGAGTTATTGAAGAATTTTTTTTACCATAATTTGTTTATTTTCCTTTTCCTCTCTTTTATGGTTAATCACTGCACGTGAAAAAGTTTTTTTTCTTCTTTCTAGTCGAATATCTTGGTGTATTTTATACCGTAAAACAAAAGGTATAATTGTAATGAAGCCAAACTCCATTTGGTTTTGTTTATCCCTTTATATCTTTGACTGAAAGTATTGAATATTTTTTATTTAGGCTAATAATTTTCAATGGTAATAGTGTGAAAATTTTTGAAGATTCAACAATATTTTGAAGTTTAAAAAACCTCTCAGGTTATATATCAAATAATTATATGCATTGTTTCATACAATCTTCTCAGGGTTTTAATTTCATTTTTTAATTTTGTTAGGTAATTTATGGGAAGAGGTTTAGAAATAGTGATTATTTAAAAATATAAAAATTGCAGGGACACCAGACAAAGCAAAGAGTAATGACGTTTCTCAATTTTCTTGACTTGTTATCAACGGTAGACTAATTTTATGAATATTATATCGAAATCAGTATTGGATTTGGTTCTAATATGATACTATACTAGTATCGATTAATACAAAATATCGTTTCAAATAATTTTTAAATTTATAAAATAATTCTATAATTTTTTAATTACAAAAAAGTTTCTCAATATATTTCACTGTATAATTTATAATTTTACATGAACTATGTCTCTAAAAGATCATAATAATAAAATTTTGAAATAAGAACAATCTATTAATTTCTATTAAAATTACTTTTCACTTGTTTGACATATAAATAATAACCACAATTAATATAAAAAAGATATACAAATATAAAATTAAGAATAATGCAAAGTATTTAAAATGTTATAATTTCATCATATAACAAATAATATTATATCAAAATACCACATAAAAAGAATAATAAATATCCATAACTCTCTAGATATTACAATTTACAATAAGAGTTCGTACTGAAGAACCAACCAACTAGAAGTGAAGTCTGAAATAAAAATATTTACAATTATATTTATATTGCATATATAGAATTTAACATATACATCAAATATAAGTGAAATTAAAAGAAAAGAATAACTAAAAACATGAAACTTCATTCAATCAAATATTCGCTCAAATTACATTGACCTCAATTCTCATTAGTATCAAATTTTCATCATTTAGATGAGCCTCATCATCACCATTATTAAAATTTATTGCATCAAATGACATGTCAATACTTTTACAATCAAGATCGTCTTCCAAGTCACTCTCATCTATTAAACTTGGTTCATTAGAAACTCAATTCGCCAAAAGATAGATATGGTCAAGGTAAATTAGATCTACAAAATTACTTGTTCTATTAAGAATCCTAGTAATCAAATCAAATCAAATTATTAAGAAATTACAAGAAATTATATTCAACTTGACAATGATAATAACACACATTTTTTGAAGCTTTAACTTGTATAGAACAATGACCAAGTCGTTCAATCTTTTGTATTTCTATATTTTTTTGTTGGAATGAATAAATTCAAACGTGCTCTAATTCTTTTCATACCCAATTGCACTCACATATTGACTTAGAAATTGAACTGTAGATTTGCAATTATGGAATACTAGTCTCAAATTGTTCCCACAAGCAATTTTAAGATATCAAAAATAATACTAAAAAAAATAAAATGATGATTAATTTTCTAACAAGTATCAAAAGTGAGAAAATATATACCCAAATTAATCTTGTATCTTTGATGAATAGCAATGAGCATCCTAAAATTACTAGAAGCATCCTTATAAACCTTCATTTGTGAGCTTAGGAGATCTTACATTATCTTATGGGCAACTATTATTTGTAATAGTTAATATCATTCCCCTATTAACTTCATTTTTTTAAAATTTGGACTAAAATGGACACTAGAATTAACAAAATGTCTTAACTACAAACAAAGAGAGTAATGTTGTCTTTCCTATCTCTCATTGATGACTGCATGATAAGATGGGTGTAAAGAAGATCTGTTTTTCATATTAGCCTTGATTGCTTCCTTTGGCCCCTCTATGACATCATAAAAATAACTCATTGTTGCCTTCTTATCACTATTAACTAAACGAAATACTATCATTAAAGGCTCATAAACTCATATTAGAAATTGAAACTAGGTTCAAAATTTATGATCTTCAATAATAATTTAACAAACCTTAACTTCAACTTTAAACCTGACATACTGTGATGCGACCCACTTATCACTTATAAATATTTATCTCAACTCCTTAATCATAACAAAATATTGAAGTGATAAGAAACTAGTTACAAACTTTGTTATAGTAGGACGACACAAATTCTTATAATTAGTGAAATCCTTCCTCATCAAATTTAGGACCTATGCATTATTATAGATAAACTTAGTCACTTTATTTACTTTTTGTACAGTCTCATCAATGATAAGAAAATATCTAATTATCTAATGTCATATCTAACATCTCCTATATTTTTCAATATCAAGTCAATGCAATGTACATCACAAAGAGTCCAATAAAAAGAATTATATCTGCTTTGCAATCTTTTCTCAGCTAATTTGCAAGTAGAATCATTGTTAATAATAAACTAAACAATATTTTCTGACACAATTTTATTCACAATGTCATCAATATCTGAAATAGAGTATCAACATTTCTAGCAATGCTAGATGTATTAATAGACTTCAAAATAATTATCTCCTTAGCATAATGAACTAAAAATTTGATAATAGGTTCATGTATTCTATTTGTCTAACTATCCCACATGATTGAACATTTATAGGTTGCCTAAGTCATTCTTCTTTCATCTAAACAACTTTTTATTTCATAAACAAAGTTGTTAAAAAGTTTACCTCTATAGTTATCAATTAAAAGAGCTCTATATCCTAGATTGTAAGAGATAATAACATTCACTAGAGGCTGGTAATAATATGACTGGCACCATTGAAGAATACACCTGAATCATACCACCTCGCTATTGCCATATCCACATTTTGAGCCATTTTTTAAGATTGTAAGGCATTATGAATTGAAGACTGAGCTTTATAAGTTCTTTGTGTTGAAGAAAATAGACACATGTCTTCTTCTTTTTCTCACATCAGGTATAACATTCCCTTCTTATTAGTAGGATTACTACCACCTTCAACATCTCCAGTACCATCCTGACTACCAAAAAAAGAACTTCCATAACAAACTTCATAGTTTAGCTTTTGTCTTCTATCTTTTTCATGCTAATATTCTTCAAGTAAAGTCTTCATTTACCAATTCACATCATATCTCACTTTTTTTTATAAGGATCTACTTCACCTTTGATCCTAACTAAATGCTTCTTTAATTTGGTGATTCCTCTAATTTTCAAATGCTTGTTGCAATACAGACAAATGATATGGTTCTTCATTTTGGGAACCAATCTAGATGAGCCCAAGCTGGATTATCAAATCTTCCTGAAACAGTTGAATTATCAAAAGTATTTGAACTTCCTTCTATTTATCTAAAAAAATTAATGAAGACATGTATTAAAATCAAATTAATAAATTCATATTCAAAAATACATTTTCTGTATATAATATCATTACATAACTATAAAAATTCAATATTCAATTCTAAACATATCCAAATTTTAGATGGACTCTATCTTACATCTTTCTTTATGATAACACACATCGTAAAATTGACCTTTCTTTATAATAATACACATTGGAAAAATGATTTAAACACTTATAATTTCACATTATGTTGAGTAATAAGTGTTTTCTCATAAATTCACATACTATTTTCTACTACGTATTTAACTATCCATAAGATAAGATGATGAATGTGTATTTACTACCTATAAGATATTATTAATATTTGTAATATTATTTCCTAATGACAATAATGAATAATATAAAAATGAAAAACATTCACTACAAGAAAACTGTGGAGCGGCGACGGAATAGAAATCGTTAGAAATTAGCGATGAAAAGTATATTTCCATTGCTGATGGTGAGTAATTTAGTGACTGAAAAAATAGTCATCGCTAAATATAAAGGGAAAGAGTGGTGGCAAAATTTGCGCCGAAATTAGTGACATACTTTCGTCGGTAATTGAGATTAGTTAGTGACGGAAAAATAAGGACTTGTTATATCAGTTGGTAATATTGTTGGGAAAGACAAGAATTTGGCAACGAAAATAATGGGTGTTGACAATGGCGTCAGTAAAAGTGTCATCCTCCCGAAGGTTACTGATTGTCACAAAACAACGTTGCTTTTGATTGGAAAAAAATGACATCGTTTTGTTATAATAACCAAAACGACGTTGTTTTTGGCAAAGACATCGTCATATGGTTGAGACATAAACGATGTCATCTCACATAATAAGGGATGTTGTAATGCTAGCCAAAATGATGTCGTTTTAGATAACTTAAATTGAAGTTACTGAAGTTAACCTAAACGACATCGTTTGGATTACGTCATTTTGGTTAAATGGAGAATGTTATTTAACCTTACCAAAACGAAGTTGTTTTGGGTAGTTTGAAGAACATCCTTCATATAACCAAAACGATGTCGTTTTGGCTAGCTTAAAGAACGTCCTTCATATAACTAAAACGATGTCGTTTTGGTTTTAGCCAAAGCAACATTGTTTTGGTTTTAGCCAAAACAATGTAGTTGAAGAACGTCCTTCATATAACCAAAATAACGTCATTTTGGTTTAAACCAAAATGACGTCATTTTGGTAAAGTTAAATAACGTCCTTCATAGAACCAATATACCATCGTTTTGGTTATAGCCAAAATCATGTCATTTTGGGTAGTTTGAAGAACGTCCTTCTTATAACCAAAATGACGTTGTTTTGGTTAGCTTAAAGAGCATTCTTCATATAACCAAAACGACGTCGTTTTGGTAAGCTTAAAAACTAGCCCTTCTCCCTCCCTTCCCCGACCTAGCTCGCGCATTCCCCTTCTTCCTCCTTCAGCTGTCGCTCTCGCAACCCGACGTTATCTTGCCTCCACCCTCCGACTAGCTGCTGCATCTCAGGTCGGTGTTAGGGGTTGTCTTCTCCGGTGGTGTTAGTGAAGGTAAGGGCGTCTTCTCCAACGGTTTTGGTGAAGGTAAGGTCGTCATCTATGGATGACATTTTTTCTTCTTTTTGGAGTTAGTTGTTGACGATGGGTTAGCTTAATTGGGTTTCATTGTTATTGTTTTAGGGTTTGCCGTGTAAATAATGGGAAAATGTTATCAATTTGTGTTTAATTAGGGATGATAATTTTGTGCATATCATGTGTTCGATGAAATGTTTGCTAGTATTTGGTATTAAAAAATAGAATATCCTTGTTATTTTTGTTATGAAAAGATTTAGGGTATTGACCTATACCATTTTCACTAATTGATAAACTAATA
>JAOQMP010000005.1:14010767-14023863 GCA_027563575.1 Erythroxylum pedicellare
CAAGGAGAAGATAGATTGCTAAAGGAAAAGATTCAAAAGCAAAGGATTTGGATACAAGAAGAAGGAGAGGATAGCGCGGCGAGGATTTAAAACTGTAGCAAATGAGTCGGTAATACTCTTCATCTTGTTTATGTTTTTATTATCCTTATACCATATCATGTATGAATTGGCATAATGATTTGGACTTGTTGCTTCCGCTAGAAAAATGATTTCTTAAAAGTTTTGAAATCTACCGTTTCTCCAAATATAGCATGATTTCCTTTTCCGATCTAACAATAGGCAATGGTGGAATGTTATATTCCTCGTCTACAACTTCCCAAAGTTTTAGTACTTTAAGATAGGTTGTCATTTTAATACCCAAGCATGATAGTTATCACATCAAAAATTAATGGTGGGGCTACATTAGAGAATGATGTTTCAGCTTCCATTTTCAAGGTTTCTAAATTTCTAGATTTAGGTTTTTATGGTTTTTTAGGTTTGGGATTAATCGAAGATCCCACAAGATATAGGGATTTGATACCAAATTGATGTTATTTGGGATAAAAATTTTAAAAAAAAGTGAATTAGATAGTAAAACCGAGCCTTTTTGTTTCTAGAAGTATTCACTTCAATGTTCAATATATAGAACTGATACATAATAATAAGCCAGAAAAATCTACATATATCAAGGCATATTCTAACAGACTCCTAAAATTAAGTAATAAAAGAAAATTTCCTAAATACTTAGTCTATTGACAAATTATTTAACGACAAATCTATTGTTTACCTGTAATTTTAAGGCATATTGCCAACAAACACTAATGCACCAAAGTTTTCAAAAGCTTTTATCTTACACACACAACAATGAGAAAAATGGAATCTATAGCTTCAACTAACTAATATGAGTGGGCAAAACCTCTAGACCTGTTCAAGTGTCATCCAAACAAAATAAAGTAATTGAGTTTAATAGTAGAAGTTCTAAAAATAACTTATTTCTTTCAAAATCCATCTAGATTTAGCTAAACTGCAACCAATCTACTAATTTATGTTGTCCAAGATACTAATGACATCATGAAACAATTATATATGTGAATAATTTAAACATTTGAATAATAAAGGGTTGAGTTTTCAATACCTTAGAAAAATAAACAAATAAAAAGTACACCATCCTTCATACGAGTCTAGACCCATCCTCATATGTTCCTTTATCAAAAGAAACTAGACATTTACATTGCATGACAACTTTATAATACTTCAAACCTCAATATTAATAACAAAAAGTTTTAATATTTTTTGAAACTAAATTAAGGAAAATGGGTACTATAAGATGTTATCATGCAATCTGGCAATGTTCAATTCCAATTATAAAATAAGATGAAGGAAATTTGAAAGTAAGTCATTAATTTTAAGTAAGACCAATTACAGAGCAGGGAGGTTAATGGCAATTCCCTCTTCAGTAAGGAACTAAAGAAAATCTTCCATTAAAACAAATTTTGAGAAGAAAAAAGAAAATCCACTTATAAAAGAAAGAGACGAATTAAAGTTTGTATAAGTTAGTTGGATGAGCTATACATAACATATTAAATATTTAGTTTAATTGATTCGTATTTTATTATAATTTATAACTACTACTTTGTATATATACCAATTAGTGTAATGAATGTTAGGAGAGCTTTTCACATTTAAAAACTCAACTTTCATTCTTCCTACTACATTTTTCCTTCAAATTCTCAAAACTCAACATGGCATTAGAGCTACTTAGATTGGACGTTGCAAGGATAGCATAATCAATACTCTTTTTTTATACATCAATGTTTCACAGCAAGATTCCTCTGCTATACTTGTTCAAAGTTCTTATGTAGAATCAAAGCTCAACTTCATCACAAAATTTATCAAACATGGAAGATTCAAAGTCTCTTTATTTCATTCATCCATCAAATAATCACAATACATTAGTTAAATCTCTAAAACTTAATGCACTGAACTATGTAACATAAAGCAAATCATTTATTCTATCTTTTTAATAAAAAACAAGATCAATTTCATTGATGATATGATTCCTAAACCATATATCAATAATAAACCTTACAATGCATGGATTCGATGTAACAATTTAATCATTTATTGGTTATTGAAATCTACGAGTCAGTATCTAGCCTAGTATTTTACATAAATTTAGCTACTAAAATATGGGAATTACTAAAAAAATGTTTTGTTCAACCTGATGATAATCCAATATGAAAATTGAAATACGATCTATTATGTTAAATTAAGGGAACAAATTTTTTTGATTCATATTATACATAATTAACCATAATTCTTGAGGAACTTTGATATTGTAGACCTTATCCTCAGTGCTTATTTGGAAGTTGCAATCCATAATGTTTTCAGTATTATGTGGAACAATAATTGAAAGATGTTGTTTTTAAGTTCTTGAATGGATTAAATGAGTTATACTCTAATTAGAATTCACAACTCTTATTGATGAAGCCTTTTTTACCTTCCAAGAGGCATACTGTATAGTGATGAGAGATATGTCTAGGAGATTAATACAAAGTCTATCTCAACCTTTGATTGAATCTTTTACTCTAGTATCACTTAAAGTATAGAATGAGAAGGAGAACTAAGAGAACATGCACAGTCACTATGGATAGAAAGAACATATAATGGAGAAATGCTACAGACTAATTGGTTTTCCTCCTGACTTTGAATTTAGTAAATAAAAAAGAAAAAAGAAGACATTGATTAATGCAATTAGTTCTAATGGAAGTGATTTGTGAACAAACTAGTGAATCTACTCAAACACAAGAAACATTTCCAATGATACTGACCAAAAATTAGATGCAGAGACTATTAGCACTTCTAAGTGGACAGTAAATAATACAAGCACAATAAACTTTTTCAACAGCTTTACCTTCAAGCTCCAACTCTGATGTACACAATACACCAAGTGATATGTGTAACACACATTATTCCAATTTTTCAAGAACTCTTAGCCTACCCTTTTCATTCACATAAACATACATAACACTTTTCAAGCTATTATAACATCCTTGCATGATAAATGGGTGTTAAAAATTGGTGCTTTTAATCATACATGCTATGATGTTTCACCCTTGTATAATTTCAAGCATGTTAAAAATATCTAGGTTCAGTATCACTTTCTTATTCACTACATATACATAATGTTCTATACATACCCTCTTTCAAGTTCAAACTCATATCTATTATTAAATTTATAAAGGCTCATAAGTGTTCCTTTATGTTTTCCTCTAAACATTGTGTAATCTAGGGCCAATGTCATGAGGACTTGAACTCTCTTTAACAAGACACAAATTTATCTTATCATACTTCTAAAGTATCTAGTACTATATATAAACATGATTCAGCTTTTGTTTCCAATGTAAAAGCAAATTCAAAGCTATCGTTGTTTGATATTTGGCACTATAGGCTTGGTCATGTTGCTCACAACAGATTGAGTGTAGTTTATAAATATGAACCTAGTATAATTTCTCATTGCAATAAAGTTTGTGAAATCTGCCCTTTGGCAAAACGAAAGAGGCTTCTTTTTCCCTCTCATTGCAAAAACACCAAGTACCCTTTTGAATTACTACATATTGTTATTTGGGGACCTATAATCAGTGGTTTTCACCATTTCCTTACATTAGTTGATGATTGCACCAAAGTCACATTGGTTTATCTTATGAGGAATAAGTAAGATATTAAGTTTATCTTAGCTAGCTTTTCTAACCTGATTAAGACTCTATTTAATTAAAAAAATTAAGCAAGATGACAATGATAAAGAACTTGACATGAAATCATTTTTTGCTAAAAGGGAATTGTATATCATCTGTTCTGCATTAAAACTCAGCAACAAAATGTTGTTATTATTTCCAAAGCCCTTATGTTCTAATCTGAATTACCTAAGACATTTTAAAGGGAAACTATACTCACATTATGTTATATAATCAATAGGATACCTACAAAAATTCTGCAAAATTTAACCCTTAATGAAAAAATCTTTGGTAAACCACCTTTTTATAAGCCAATGAAGGTCTTTGGTTCCCTTTGCTTTGCTTCTACATGTCATAATCACAGAAAGAATTTTAATGCTAGAGCAAGAAAATGTGTTTTTATTGGATATACTATTGGCATTAAAGGATATAAGGTGTATGATCTCGATAGTTATGAAATGTTTATCTCAAGAGATATTGCTTTCCATAAACTTCTATTCTCTTTGATTTCAATTACCCATCCCATATTAGCAAGCTCAATGTTCATTCTCATTCTTTTCCTAATATTGCTCACTATGACAGTCCACAAAGTACATCACATTTGCATATCAATGATATTATCGAGCCTAAAAATGCATTAATATCTCTACCATTGTCTCTTTATAATATCGCTTCACACCTTGCATCACCCTTACAGAATAATCTTACTTCACCAACTCAGTGATCTCTTTAAAACTTTAATAATTCACCTTATATTCAATCACAAATCCACCAGCCCTCCATAACTATTAGATGGTCAACAAGACAATCCAAACTTCTAAAATACCTCGATATATATTAATATAGCCTTAAGAAAAATTCTTCATCTACCACCCAACGTCTTATCTCAAATTTTCTCACATCATCTAAATTATCCCAGAAGCACAATTACTTTGTACTTGCACTTTCAACTTTGTACTTGCACTTTCAACTTTTTAAGAACCACTTATTATCATGAGTTTGTGCAAGTGGAACATTGGAGAAGGCCATGCCTAAAGAGCTACATGCTTTGGAAGAGAATGATGCCTAGGAAGTAGAATGTCTTCCACTGGATAGCACATAGTTGGTTGTAAATGGATATAAAAGACCAAGTTGAATTTAGATGGGACATAAAAAGATTTAAATCAAGGATTGTAGTGAAAGGGTTTAATTAAAAAATTGGTTTTGATTATCATGAAGCTTTTAGTCCAGTGGTTAAACAAAATACTGTGAGATTGTTTCTTACTTTGGTTACAAAAGATGACTAGAAAATGCAACAACTGGGCATTAATAATGCTTTCTTAAATGGTGATTTACATTTAATAATGCTTTCTTAAATGGTGATTTACATTAATCACTATGGCCTCTTTTCTAATGGTGTGGTCTCACTATTGATTTATGTATATGATATTCTGATTGGATGTGAATCACAGGAAAGGATTGATATAATACTCACCTTTATGAATACAAAGTTTAAACTTAAAAACTTAGGACAACCTAAGTTCTTTCTTAGAGTTGAAATTGTAAGGTTAGAAAAAGGATTAGCGTTATGTTAGAGAAAATATGCATTAGACCTTGTGGAACAAAGTGGCCTATTGAGTACAAAATTGAGTCCAATTCTCAGGGAACCAAATCATGTTCTGGGACAAATGGAAGAGAATTTTCTAGATGATGCAATAACTTATAGAAAACTTATGGGGTAGCTGATATATCTCACAGTTCTAAGGCTTGATCCTACTCAGTGCATTTTCTTTTTCAATTCATGAGTAAGCCTCCCAAGGAACATTGCAGGCAACTTTAAAACTAGTTAGATATCTGAAGGGAACACCAAGTTAGGGAATCATTTTGGACACTGAGAAAGATTCACCGTTAAAATACTACACTGATAGTGATTGATGCACATGTCCAGATATTAGAAGATCTATATCTAATTTCTATGTGTTGTACGAAAGAGCTATGACGAGTTGGAATGCCGAAACTCAACTGAAGCTGAGTATAAAGTTGTAACTCATTGTGAAATTCTTTAGAGAAAGAATTTACTTGAAGATTTCATACTAAAGTATGAAAATTGTGATGTACTACGAAAATAAGTCTGCTAGTCAAATATGTAAAAATCATGTACATCATGAGAGGACAAACACTTTGAAATGGATTGCCGTTTTATTAGGGAAAAAGTTGAAGAAGAGATCGTGAGAGTAGAATATATGCCAACTAAGCTTAAATTATTTACACAAATACACTCTAATCACCCCAATTCAAATTTCATGAACATGATCAACATTCATACTCATCTTGGGGGGCTGCGAGGAGAAAAATGAAAATCCACTTCTAGGAGAAAGAGAAGAATTAAAGTTGGTATAAGTTAATTAGACGAGCTGTATATTAGTTCAATTAGTTAGTATTCTGTTGTAATTTATAACCATTACTCTTTATATATACCGATCAGTGTCATGAATGCTGGGAGAGCTTTTCACATTTTAAAACTCAGCTTTCCTTCTTCCTTGTGCACCTTTCCTTCAAATTCTCAAAACTCAACACAACTTAACACAGAGATAAACAATATTGCAACCAGAGAATCTATTCTCAATAAAGTACCAAAAAGAAATTCATTTCTTCTGAAAGAATGAGGACAAGAGGCACCATAGAAATCCGTTGCCTTCAAACAGCGCTGTTCCCTACTAAATTATCCTTCAATGCTGAAGCACAAATGGAAAATCTCAAAGACCTGTGTACAATATCATATATAAATTACCCCAACCACGCGTAACAGACCGCTGACCTGAGCTTTGATAATAAAGGAAGTGTCAAGGCCTAAATTCCAATACAGGCGTTCTTCTTACAATTACAACCGGTAGTAACCAAGTTGTAATTACGGCATATAATCTTAGCTGCCCTTACATCAGTTAGAAACAGCAAAATGTTACCTTACAAAAAAAGGGAATAGAAGCTCATCCTCAGGTGGAAACAGTTTAAAATCGCACAGCTAGCATAGTTTTCAGCGACTACTGCCACAGTATTATCCACAGGATTCTATGATGTCAATTTCAGTCTCAAGGATGCCATCACACCCACAACCTGACTATAATTAGTTTGTCATCTTTCTTGCTTCTGCCTTCCAATTTCGTCGACCAAGATTGGGTTTTTGAGTTTCACTATTCCTCAAGCTCAGACTATTCTCAGGATGACTTGCTCTCGGTTGCTGGGCTTCTGTCGTTACTCCAGGTTCAGAGAAAAGTGTCTGACTTTCAATATTTGAGGCCACAGAAGATACAGCTGCAGTGCTGGGAGTTTGATCGGAACATGCATGTGCTCTTCTGGCATCTTTTTTCCAGTTTCTTTTACAATGAACAAGTGTTACAAAATTGTAGTCATTCCCATTCTTTTCCATTGCCATTGGGTCTGAAACATACGTACTACTCATCTCTGCTTCGAGGCGTTTCCGGGCCCTGTATCTACGTTGCCGTTCTCGGTTCTTCAGGCGACGGATCATAACATCATTCCGGCTTCTAGAGCGCTCTTGTTGCTCAAAGGCTTTCACTTGTAAACTCTCTTGCCTTTCAGTAGCATTCATATTTTTCCCTAGCTCCATTTCTGTACAACAATACCACCTGCATAATAAAATTGAATAAAAAGCCAAAATAAGGTTTGCCTTCAGCTTGTTCTGATCCTTACCAATGGCAATTCTTTGTCTGGTTCATGCAATATCACGAGTCTCCTTTATCCTTTGGTCCCACGTCTCCACTATCCAATCATTCCTTGAATAAAGCGTCATTTGCAACATCTGCAACACCACAATGTTAAGCAGTTTGACCATCAAAGCTTTTGAACTGATCTAGAAAATGACAAATTAGTTTTCCTCAATCTCCCTCTCAGCACAATTATTTTTAAGAAAGAGGAAAACTATAGCTAATTGAGTTTCAATCTCATTCTCTTGAGACACAGATGACATTAATCACAAAACACAATAGGCAATCATAAAAGCAGCAACTGAACGAGAAAAACTCCAGAATTACCAATTCAATTTTCACAGAAACAAAAACGAAATCTCTGGGTTCCCATATAAAAGATATGAAATTTGTAAGAAAAATGGTAGGATTAAGCGAGAAGAAGAAACTGACCCGAGTTTTTAACAGGGTGTGGGTAAAGTAATCCTGAGAAAGAGAACATAGCAGAATTGGAAAGTAAGAGAGAAGTGTACCTCATCATCGTCATCGTCTCATCAGATAGAATAGGTAAGTCAAAGGCTTTGTGATCTGAATAGCAGAGTGGACACATGAAGCGGCAGAATGGAATTACCTTTTTGTTGCGGGAATCTTAAAATAGTATTTATATTACAGGAATGATGTCGCCTAGCATGTGGGGTGTGGAGCAGTGGGCAAGCGCGATGTTCTCATAGCTTGAATGGGTTATCCTGAGGTTTAGAGTTCGAGCCTGCCTATCTCACCTTATTCATTATGGGATTTAGCGTTCCTCCAATATTTGACAAAAGTTTGTCTTTTAATTGTAAAACGGATTTTCAATTTTAATCTTACTCTAATCTTTTAATTTTTTGAAAAAAATAATTAGACATTAAGTTCTTTGTTAATACACACCACCTCCTGTTCTTATTTTTTTACAGGACTACTTGCTAAATATGAAATTTGTTATTTAATAAAATAAAATTATGTTAAATTAGTAAAAACTAGTGATGATGAACAATTTTAGGAGTAATTAGGAGTCAAAGCAGAATGATAAAAGCATTGATCTAATGTAGCACGTCACATTATCGACCTTAACAAAAGTTTAAATATTTAATACGACTTTTAAACGTTTGAGTTAATCTTATAAATTGTTTTTGCAATTAACTTATATTCTTAATCTTCCAAAAACTTGCTTTCTTTGTCTTAGATATGGTCTTATACATACATACACACACACATATATATAACCATTTAATACGGTAAAACAAAGTTAAAGAGATTAAAAATTTTAACATAAAATTTGATAAGGAAAAATTTTAAAGTTAATTAAAATATGTCATTTTTTTAGTGTTATTATGTGACTTTTCCCATTAACTATGAGTTGTTAACGTCTACAAAATTTTAGTATTCAAATACAAATTATGAATTTTATAAATATGTTAAATAATTTTTATAAATGATACTCGACTTCTATTAGGTAAGGCATGATCATATTCTTATATAAACATAAAGTTCCATCTTTAAGAAAGCTTATTATAGTATCAAGTGTAAGAATGAGAGATCTATATCTATAAATAGATTAAATTCACAAAATAGCAATAAACTATGAAATATTATACATTATATATATACAAGTGGCTATAAATAAATTAAATTCACAAAATAGCAATAAACTATGAAATATTATACATTATATATATACAAGTGGCTTTTATAAATCATCCTTTATCAAATTGAGGATTAATTATAAAAAATCTCAAACTTTACTCACTCTTGCAATTAAAGTCCAAACTTTAAAAGTGGTAATTAAATACTTAATCTTTTAATTTTTTCAAATCTAGCCCAGCCTCAATATCTTTGTTAACGTTGCTGTTGCGGCAAGTCACATAAGATAAAAATCCTTTAGCACTTCTGATTATTATTGTATAAAACTGTAAACATAAGACTTAATTAAAGAAATTAGGTGAAATTAAGTAAATTAAAGAAACTTATAAGAAAAGGACTAAACCCTAAATTATCCATTCATATTGTTACCCTTTTAGATTAGATTTCATGTCGCATACCTTTTCTTCGCTCCTCTTCCCATGATAGAGTGTTTTCAAACCAGCTACAAAATTTTTTGACTCCTTTCCGCACCAGTCTTTGTTGTCATTTGTGTTAGCACCAAGTAAATCGGTAGCTGCAGTAGGAGTATCATACCAAGTATGAGAATGGCGAGTGATTGACTATGTTGATGTGTGTAATGCAGATGAGTTTGGAAATTATATATTTGTTGTCCACACCTATTCTTGTTATGCAACCTACTTTTACTCACTACTCTATCTTTTAATTTCTGTAATACTGTCTGAAAAATTGAACTTATTATATGTTATTCATGTTTTGTTGGAAGGTCATATCATTGCAACTCTTCTTTCAAACACAACCTTTTGCAATATGCATTGTTGGCCTCCAGATTTTTTTTAGTTAAGTATGATTTAAATGAATTATAAGGTTTTGATAAATTTATTTTTGGAGTTTGATTGTTATTTCTATATTAGTAGGATTTTTTTCATTGGATTGTTGAATTTAAAGAGGTAAGAATACATGAGGGAAATTTTGGCATAACACTTAAGGTTAAGAGACATAAAGCATGAAAGGAAGGACAAAGTGAACTTTGCACACTCATTAAGAGTATTATAGGAAGAGGACAATGTTATCTTACTTTTAAGAAGAAGAAAATCGTGAATTGAAGATAGAAAGAAGATAAGAAACGAAAATAAGTGAGCAAGAAGAGAGGTTTCGGTTCTTTAAGAGAAACGAAGGAAGAAAAGGCTAGGGTTTAATCATTCTTAGTTTTCAAGAGGGAATTTGAAGTTGTTCAAGAGGAGAAAAAGAAAGAAGAAGAAAAGAGTTTTCATTTGAGCCAAACATCTCTTCATTTGGAGAAGAGTCAAGGTAAGAGCATTTTTTATCTTTTAAATTTTTGGAAGGGTTTTGGTTCATAAAGCTTAGGAAATGCATGAGTTTAAGTATTCTATAATCAATTTTAGTGAATGTGTGCTCTTTAGGTTTTAAATTTGAATTTCTATTGAATGGGACGTTTTCCATTGTTGAAGGAAATCAAGAAAGGCAAGAGGAGCAAGAGGAGAGGCTTTCTTAAGCAAAGTTTAAGCAAGGAATTTAAGGTGTGTTTTATGTTTATAATTGAGTAAATAAGCCATTAATGTTTCTTTCAAATAAATGGAATTGAATGTTTTTAACTACTTTATAAATGTCAATTTATTGCTCTTTAAATGCTTTGAGAAAGTGTTACATGTTTATGGTGTGAAATTTATGAGCCATGAACATTTTTCAAATCAAGAAAGTTAAATGTTTTCAACTGTGTTATAAATGTTGCATTTGTTGCTTCTTTGAATGATTGAGAAATTGCTACATGTATGGTATGTGAATTGTGTTGATGGTTTATGGAATGAATGTGAAAATGATTTTTGAAAAGATTTTATGTTATGAAATCATGTTTTAGAAATGTGCCATTTTGGGCAACATGTTTACAAGATGTGAAATGCATGATTATGTCGGTTTGTGGTCGTCCGTTCTGTTATGTCAAGTGCACTTTGATTTTATAAAAGGCTTCTCCCACCTATCTATTAATGGCACGGGGCTCCTTCATGGACTCCCTCATATTTACGACTACGCAAAACCGTTATGTGGGATTGTGATAGATGTTCTGTTTATGACTACACAGGACTATTATGTGGGCATGTGTTAGTATGTTTTGTTTACAAACCTACCCAAACCATTTCTGACGTGATTGTGTGCTTAGATTATGTTGACAAGTTTGATGAATCTATGATTTATGTGTTTATGAATTGCTTAATAATGTGAGAATTTGGGAAATATGTGTTTTATGGATTTGAAGCAAAATTATTATGACATTGAGCATTTTCAATAGTTTTGCTTGCTTCCGATTATAAATTTGTTACCCACAAGCTTTTAAGCTTACCCCCATTCTCCTTCCCATATTTAGGTGATGAGCAAGAGATCAAGTGAAAGAGAGTTAAGGCATCACTCCGATTAGGCATATTTTTGTATTTTAAGCTAGATTTTTGTAAATACGAGGCTTTAGTCGCATTTTAAATATTATTTGTTCAAGTACCTTTTATATTTTGAGATTTTGTGAAATATTGTATTGTGGCTCAGAATGCCTATTAAAGCTTTATAAAACTCTTACCTTTTGTTGTTAATGAAATATGATTGCATTTTACTCATGACCTTCCAAGCTGTACATGGCATTTTCAAGTTTTTCATAAGGGTAAAAAGTGTGTTTTGACTTTAAGGGAAAACTGTATTGGTTTAGGCTGAATTAGATAAAGTTGTCCCATGGAAGTTGTAGATTATCTTTCTAGCTTTCCAACGGTATAAAGTATGAAATTTTTAGATATCGGAGCTAAGAGATATGATCATTATAAGTTAGTGATTCTAGATGGGATGTGCATATGGAACAACTAAATTAATTTGAATTTTTGACCCTTTTAGAGGCAAAAAGTTTCTTCAAGGTCTTCATGGAAGATGTTGGTCTACAAGTCTTCTTCTAAAAAGTCCTAGAATGACCTTAATCTGACCTCTCTAGTGAAAGTTATGCCTAAATATATATCTAGTGCGATTGTGGGGAACAATGGTGCGAGAGCGATAGAAGCTGTGGTTTGAAGGAAGAACAACACACATTGGTGCGAACGTGAGGTTATCTGGTGTGATTGCACTCAGGATTTTTGGCCATAAATTTGTCATCCGACCTCCAAATGACTTGATTTTTGAATCAATAGATTCCTAACACATTCCTCTATCCCTATATAAAAATTTATGGCCTTTGAAGTTGATTTGAAAAAGATTGATGGAAAGGAAATGAGGGTATGGGTTGGAAGAGCATAAATTGGCTACAAACATACTTTGGCTTTTTAATCATATCTTGAGCTATAGAGCTCCGAATGAGATAGTTCTTATTTCAAAACAAACTAGAGACATGGAGCTATAATTGTTTTGAAGAAGTCTAAGTTGTGATTTGGGAATCTGATTGATGTGGGCTTCCCCCCTTATGGAAGGTATGTCTAGAAGTCACCTAGGACATCGGGCTAGTGGATCGCGAGGGCGGGATGCCCAACACTTATGGTATCAGAGCATGAAGATGAACCGATGATGGTTAAGGAGATTTTATTAAAATAACCCTACAGGGAAATATGTTCACGTTTAATGATTCCAGAGTTGGGTTCCAGAAATGGGGTCCAACACTTATGGTATTAGAGCCTAGGTTTAGTATCTTACATGGACATTTTTCGAAATTTATTTCAAGATACATGTATTTTTGTCATGTCATAGTAGACAGTAGCAACTAATCCCTAGTCTGAGTCGCATAAGTATGAGTCACACGCATGAGCATATGTTAAGAGTTTGAGTTAATAGAATTAGTGAGAAAAGTGATGCTTTTTCAAAATATGAGAAAACGAAAGTTTGTGGATAATTAGAAATGAGAAATAGTATATGGGTAAATATGTCAAATAATGATTTAACATATTTGTATTGGGGGATGTATTATTGAATATGACACCAATATTGTACTGTGGTGTTATATCCCCGAATGTGATAAAGATGTGAATGTATTATCATGGATTGTTTGAGGAAAATAGGGAGATAAGTAGAAATGATGAGATT
>JAOQMP010000005.1:14023963-14043783 GCA_027563575.1 Erythroxylum pedicellare
TTCTAAAATTAATTAAGAATCAAAATAATTATTAATCTTAATCAAATTAAGAAAAATAATTACCTTTGGAATTGATTAGATGATTAATATAATTTAATAATTCAACATCTTAAAAAGTTAAATTAACTTCTAAAACATTCCTAATAAAATTAACCCTTGAAAACAATTTACAAATAATTAAAAACACCTTTTTAAATTTATTAGGAATTTAAACTCACTTAAATTCAATTAAACTAAAACTAATTTAATTGAAATTAAGTCTTTAAAAGATTAAAAACAAACATCTATCTTTTCAGACGTGGGACCCATGCATTACACACGCTCCACGTTTCTGGGCAGTTTAGGTTTTCTGGGTTCACGCCGCCAACATGCGTCTTCTCCAACCTACGTCCCACGTCGTCGGTCTGCTGCCGATTCCAATACACCTGAGGCTGCTTCTTCTCCTTGCTTGTGAGCCTCACCATTGGTTGTTTTCTAGAAGCCGCATGTTGCTTGCTCTTGTAAGCAACATTATTGTCCCAGTGTTGCTCTTGCTCTTGCAAGCAACGTCACTGTGCAAGCACTTGTGGCCAACACACCATTGGAGCACCACCAAGAGACACAGAAAGCACGTCAACACCATCATTAAAGGTGTCACCAAAGCCCTTCAATGATTTTGTAACGTGTTTCCCCGACACAACCCATAACCCACAAGTTCATTCCGTAAACACTTAAAACTTCTTCAGCAACAAGAAACAAGAGCATACCAATCCAGATTCTTAATCAATAGGCTTTGGGGTTTATACAGTTTTAATAAGAAAAACCTTTTAAGTTGCAAACCTTTTGCAATTCAATTCCAAACTTATAATCAATAACAATCAAACATTTTAATCAAATTATAGAAATAAAAATCCTGCTTTGATACCACTGTTGAGAAATCGGGTCTAGATCTGATCCAACCGCAGCGGAATAATAACGAAACTTTTTCGTGACTTGGTTTATGCCCTACAGTAAGGAGATTGGAGACAAAGTGATTATTTTGGATGAGGAGGATGAGTTGGAGGCTGAAAATAACAACCCAAAATTGCCGAACCCACCCTCTGACCTAAAGGGTGCCAAACCTTCTCAACCCAAGCAACCATCTTATGCTTCTAAGGTATTTCCTAACCTTGCTGATTCCAATTATAAGCTAACTCCACCTTTCCCTTTGATTTCTAACAGGCAAAAGAAGGAGGATAAGGAGAAAGAAATAGTTGAGTTATTTAAAAAGGTGGAGATCAACATTCCTTTGCTGGAAGTAATAAGATATGTGCCCAAGTATGCTAAATTTCTTAAGGAGATGTGTACCACCAAGAGAGCCAACAAGGTCAGAAATGGCAACATAGTTGGCTTGGAAGAGAATGTAAGTGCTATTCTCACAAAGATATTACCTACTAAGCAAGGAGACCCAGGTGTGTTTTCTATCCCTTGTGTGATTGGTAATATATGCTTTGATAATGCTATGTGTGACTTAGGAGCTTCAATTAATGTGATGCCGAAATCCATCTTTGATTCATTTAATGTTGATTCTTTAAAAAGCACTTATGTTATCATTCAACTTATCGATAGGTCTTTTGTCTATCCTTTGGGTTTGTTGCAAGATGTGTTAGTGAAAGTTGGTAGTTTGGTTTTCCCATATGATTTCTATATCATTGAGATATGTGATGATCTCCCTCATACAAGTTCACCTCTTCTACTTAGGAGACCAATTTTTAGGATTGCTAAGATTATGATTAATTGTGATGATTGCACTTTGTCTATGAGGATTGATGATGAACATGTCTTGTTTAATTTTAGTAAGGTAATAAAATATAATGATGATGCGCATGAATTACATAACTTGGATATCACTAACCTGTTGGTGCATGAATTTTGTGCTTATGATGGCGATGATGGATTTAATATTGCTCTTATGCGTTCCTTCTTCTCATCTTTTGATGTTAACACCAATGGTGCCATGATCTTTGAACCTTATGTGATTGATGCTATTATGGCATTGCAGTCTTCTTATATGGTGCAAAATTTGGATGTTTTTGCTGACTTACCTCTTTCCCTCAAGAAAGTCTTACCTTCTGTGTTGCATGCTCCTGAGTTAGAATTGAAACCATTGCCTGATTATTTGAAGTATTCTTTTCTTCGATCTAATGATACTCTTCCAGTGATGCAAGAGGAAAGATTATTGCGTGCCTTAAAGGATCACAAAACTGCCATTGGATGGACTTTAGCTAACATTAAAGGGACTATGTTGAGAGGATCCTTGAAGTTTTTTATGGATGATTTAACTGTCTATGGTGATTCCTTTGATCATTGTTTAGGAAACTTGTCTCTGATCTTGAAAAGATGCATAGACATCCTTATTTTGAACTATGAAAATTATCATTTTATGGTAGAATAAGGGATAGTTTTGGGACATGTGGTTTTTGAACATGGCTTAGAGGTTAATAAAGCTAAGATAAATATTATATTGTCCTTGCCTTACCCCTCCTCTGTGAGGGATGTTCGATCTTTTCTTAGACATGCAGGTTTCTAACATAGGTTTATCAATGATTTTAGCAAGGTAGTCGTGTCCTTATGCAAGTTGCTAGCCAAGGATGCCGAGTTCATCTTCTCCCATGAGCGCAAGGATGCGTTCGACTTGTTGAAAAACAAGTTGACAACGACACCCATCATCCAACCACCTAATTGGGAGCTTCCTTTTGAGATTATGTATGATGCCAGTGACTATGTAGTTGGAGCTATTCTTGGGCAGCGTATAGGGGAGTCTTTGCATGTGATTGCTTATGCTTCTAGGACACTAGATGAAACTCAATGCAATTACGATAAAACTGAGAAGGAATTGTTTGTTGTTGTGTTGAACAAAAGTTGTTGTTTTTATTGATCATGTCGCTCTTAGGTATCGCTAGAAGAAAAAGAAGTCCAAGTCACACCTTATTAGATGGGTTTTGCTCCTACAAGATTTTGACCTTGAGATTAAGGACAGGAAGGGAGCTGAGAACCTTGTTGCTGATCACTTAAGCCGACTCAATGCCAAGGGAGTTGATGTCATTCCTATCAAGGAGACCTTTCCTGATGAACAGTTGTATGTCGTTCCCTATGCTAATCCTTGACCATGGTATGCTAATTTAGTTAACTTTTTGGTTACTAATGAGTTATCCTCAGGTATGTCTAAATCCCAAAGAGATAAATTCCATGCTGATGCTAAGTGTTATTATTGAGATAATCCATATTTGTGGAAGTTCTGTGCTGATCAAGTTATTATGAGATGTGTTCGACAAGATGAGTTTAATTACATACTTGCTTTCTTTCATACATATTCTTTTCATGGTCATTTAGGTGCCAAGTGCACAACTCATAAGGTGCTTGAAAGTGGGTTTTTTTGGCCTTAATTGTTTAAAGATACATTCCACTTTTGTAAATCATGTGAAAGATGTCAAAGAACTGGCAACATAACTTAGAGAGATTAGATGCTGTAAACTACTTTGAGTTTTAGTGAGATATTTAATGATTGAGGTATTGATTTCATAGGTGTCCTTTTCCCTCCTCTTATGGTTATCTTTATATCTTACTTGCTGTGAATTATGGATCTACATGGATTGAGGCTATTCCTATTAGAATTGATGTTGCTAAGGTTGTTTTTGGATTTGTTAAGGCTAACATCTTTGACAGGTTTGGCATTCCCAAAGCAATAATCAGTGATAGGGGGACTTACTTTTGAAACCGATCCTTTGAGACCATATTGAAGAAGTACCACTTTTTTCAGAGAACTATCAAAGCATACCATCCTCAAAAAAATGGCCAAGCTGAAGGTTCTAATCTTGAAATCAAGTCTATCTTGGAGAAAACAATGGAGCCTAATCGAAAGGATTGGAGTCTTAGATTGGGAGATATAGAATAGCGTACAAGACCCCTTTAATATTGTCACCCTTTAAGATGATTTATCGGAAAGCTTGTCTCCTTCCAGTAGAACTTAAGCACAAAGCGTGTTGGGTCATTAAGCAATGTAACTTAAACTATGATGAGGCCAAAAATTAAAGGAAATTACAATTGCAAGAGTTGGAGGAGATAAGGACTGAAGCCTACGAGAACATGAGGATTTACAAGGAGAAGTTGAAGGCAATCCATGACAAGATGATTAGTAGGAAGGAGTTTCTAGTGGGTCAAAAAGTTCTTCTCTACCAATCATGCCTTTGCCTCTTCCTAGGTAAACTTTGATCTCGTTGGATTGGACCTTTTATTGTTACACGTGTTTTTGATTATGGTGCAGTTGAGGTTAAGAGCATGGATACAAGCAAGAGGTTCATGGTCAATGACCATAGATTGAAAGCCTTTCCTTGAAGGTTCTCAATCTACCTTAGAGGAGATGCACTTTGTTGGGCCTGTCTATAAAGAGTGAGAAGCATTAACATGACGTCGAGCCAATGAAATTAAACAAAAACATTGAATGGGAGGCAAGGCATCATATAAAAACCAGATTTGATTTCTCTTCCCTTTCTTTTTCTCTTTATGTTTTTCATCTTTTTCTTCTTTTTCTCGAAATTTCTTTCTTTTTGGTGTGTTTTCGGTTCTTTTTATCTTCTCTTCTTGCTTTGATTTCAACATTGAGGACAATGTTGTGTTTAAGTATGGGGGAGGACGATTTAGGTTAGTTTTTGCATTAAATTTTTATGTTTTAGCTGGTTATTGGTTCTAATATTTTCTTAATTTTTATGCTTTAATGTGCCGCACCTTTGCTCTTGCTTGAACTTGAAGGTTTTCACTTATACTTGCATGCTTTATTCCAAAACCCCATAAACATTGAAAAACATTTTCAAAAAAATTAAAAAAGATTTTCTATTTTTGCATGTTTTTCACCTTAACTGTTTGGTGTTGTCTTTTTATCTCCCAATGATTGATAAGAATATGAATGTTATGAATGATATTTAATTTGTGATTATTGAATCAAAAATTTGATGAATGTGTTTTTATGTAAGTTCTGAGCATGATGGTATTTGGATTGACCTTGAAACTACACTATGTTGACTTAATAGATGATTGTCCCATGTCAGCTTTTGAACCTTCATCACGTCTCTTTTATGTGTGATTTCATTCAATGATTTGTATCTCTAGAACTTGCTTCATATCTTGTTGACACCACATTTGTGCATACATTACATAAACGTGATAAAGGCTCCTAGGATTTTAAACCACTTAACCAGAAAGCCAACCCAAAGCATGTTGATCACTAGTTAGCCCACTTGAGCTTATTACCTGTTCTTTGCTTTACCCATGTTTAACTTAGCATGTTCTTATTTAACTTATCTTTCTAGCCCTTATCATGGTTAATAGAGCATGCTTTTGTTGAGTTAAACTTGAGGAGTTTGCGCATGTTTGGTTATATATGGTATATGGTTTGTTTTGTGCTTAATTATTAAGGGGGAGTATTCGGGAAAAAAGGAACAGGATAGAGTTTTTCTTGCTCAATATTATTGGGATTGAAACTTCAAATGAAAAGTTAAGTTGTGCTTGATTGTTTGATGTTATACAAGGTGCATGACATATATGTCATTTAATGTATGTTCAATTGTTGATATATTTAATCATTTACAATTAGTGATTAATAATACAAAAATGGTTAGGATACTCACTTTAATTCATATATGATTTTAGGTACAAGTTGGAAGCAGATAAATTAAAGTGACTCGAAAGTACTGCATTTGGATTATTTGCTGAAGATTAATTTTTACTTGTCTTCATGGAGCAAGAAGAAAAAAATTTAAAAGAAAAGAAGGAAAACACGAAAGAAGACAACCAAGAAGCTGCCAAATAAAAGAACACAACAGCTAGAATGAAGCAAAACGGCAGCGTCAAGGCCAAGGCAGTGGAGCCAAAACACAGGGGTGCACTGCATTGCTCTGTGTTTCACGCAAGAACGTAGCATTTCACTCAGCACAGTAGAGAACTGAGTGAAATGTTGCATTCTATAGATAGCACAGTAGAGAGCTTCGACGCTACAGGGGAGAGCAGCACAGTAGGCGCAGACGCAGGCATGGATCGGTAAGGCGCAGTTGCTGCTTGGGCTTGCAACTTGTGGTTGGGGTGCGCAGGAGGAGTGACCCAGCGCAGCAGTAGGCAGTCGTGAGGAGAGTGCATAGAGTGAACAATGGCGTGAATAAGAAAACTTCGCAAGTTTAGTTATCCCATCCAGAAATAGTGATGGGAATAGTACAACACAGTAGGGCTAAGTAGGTAGACAAAGGGAGGCATTAAAGGGATTAAATTGGGGTTGAAGCATTTTTCCAAGAAAGACCCATGAAGGGCTAGGCATCCCGATGCCGGTTTGGAGGTGACATCGACGCTGACAACCCAGGTTAAGTAATTTTTTTATTATTTTGTTGCTTCTTTCTCTCATTATGAAATGATTATGTTATCATATATTAATTGATTGGGTATTGTATATGGATAATCGAATTTTCGTTATTATTCGGTTATTTGTGTATGAACCCATTAGGTACTTTGAGTTGATGATTTTAATGTGTTCATTGAATCGTCAATTGCAAAATCATTGCTAGAATTTCGATATAATCTGTAATTGTTAAATTCATATATAGCGACTAATGATTCGTAATCATTAAGGATAATATGACCAAGGTTAAATGACGCATTGTATGTGGTTGTCGCCTTGATTAATCAGTTTTCATAATTCATAATGCTACTACCTAATTAAATCTAGAGATCATATCCTAGGTTATTCGGTGGTTAGGTTTAATTAATGATCGCATCTTGATTAAACAAGACCTAAGGAAAAACTTAGGTTAATTATTAACCCATGATTAATAGTTGATAGGAGAGGTTTGAGAACAAAAAATCAATGAAATATGCTTAATTAGGGTGTAGGCCGAGATTTAACCAAAGAACCAGGTCCTTATCGAATTCCCCACTTTTATCTTTTTTGCATGTTTTCTTTAATTTGTTTTCATTAGGTTAGTTTTATTTTATTTTCTTATTCTAAAATCCAAACCCCCCTTTTTCCTAAACACCGATTAATTTCATTTTATAAACTTTGCATGCACTCTCTGTGGGATCGACCTAGACTCACCACTGCTATAGTAGTAGTCTAGTTATTTTATTTTGACTAGTGTTAAGACGCACGATTAAAAAGCCATATGTTTCTTATTAGTATTCTTTTTATAGCCCTTTTTCTGGGTCATGAAAGAATCCACAATAATAATAGAGCTGAGTTCCCCTATGCAGTCTTGAGCGTATTTAACAATTTAGGTAATGACACATCATTTTGATTCATATGGAAGTTCATCAAAAGTTGTAAAAATCTCGAATTAGGAGACTACAACACCATAGCAATGCTCAACTCGTAGTTTCTAACTAAACCTAATTGGCCTAATTTTTCAATATAGCCAATCATCTTCATCACATGAAGCTCCACTAAAGATCCTTTTACCATCTTACATTGAAATAATTATTTGGAGAATTAATACCTCTTGGTGATGGACAAGTTTTACAATTTATAAACCCTTAAAATACTGCAAGTGCACAAGTCGTGGGTGTATTGTGTGAGGTGTCAATCCCTGAAGGAGTGGTGAACTAATTCAATTCTAAGTTATCTAAGGCCCTAAGAATTATAAAAATGAAAATAAAAAGTAAACAGAAAAGTAAACACGTGAAGATAATTGGTAAAAAATTAATTTGTGAATTTACATGAAAAGAAATTAAATTGAGATATAATCACACAAGAAGAAGTTCCAAATTATGAGAAAGGGGGATTTTTCCCATCATTAATGCTAACATAGTCATTTATGTGTTAATCATATGTCAATTCTAAACTATCAAAGGGAGGATTACTCTCTCTCAAGTTATTTTCACAAACCCTAATTAATAGTCCCTAATTAGGTTAAATATCGAACATGTAATCTCTCAATTTCGAATAACCCTAATCAGTTCTTAATCTTTCTAAAAAAACAATCAAGTCTCACACGAGATTTCTCTCCGTATAATAACTTATTTGATTAATTGTGTGGTCTATTAGATCACTTAACTCTCATTAACCTAACCTAATCATTTTGCACTCGATTCACTCTCTCAATTTATTATTAAAGCATGGAGTTACAGTAATTAATAACAACACCCAAATGATTAAACACAAAAATAACTAGATTAACATTAAATCATTTCAAAATCCATAAAGAAAATTAGAACATCGTGATCACACCCACATCGATCAACATATTCATATCCATCTCAACATTCAAAGAAAAGAACATAAAGATGAATGAAATACACTTTGGAAGGAGATTAGGATGCCTCGGGAAAGTAGCAGTAGCAGAAGCTAGCTCCTCTCTCCTCTTCTTCCTCTTCTCTCTCTTCTTCTTCTCTCTTGTTGGAGTTTTCCCCCAAAAGGGGTAGATTGGGGAGCTCCTATAGGGTTTATTCTTTATCCTTTTAATACTCTTTTCTATTCTGGGAAACCCTAGGGTCTTTTGGGGTCCAGAAAGTCCCTCGAAAACTTAAATCCAGAAGGCTGTCCGCGTCTATCCTTGCACAGGCCATGATTGTGGCCCATAGTGCTATAATCGTGGTACTTGATTTTCCTTTCTGTCACGATTGTGGCAGGCCAGGCCACGATCGTAGCGCCTTCTATTTGGTTCTGTCATGATCGTGGCTCATTGGCCACAATCATGGCCCTGAGTTTAGCTCCGTGCCTTCTCCGAATTTCCTTTGTTCTTTGGTATTTGCCTTGAAACACTAGCAAACACATCAAGGCACTTTAAACACATAAAATTGAAGCTACATGGCGTGCTCTAACCCACAAAACATATAAAGAATAAATATCTAACTAACATAATCCTAACCTAAACATGCACTAATCGTTCAATTTAATAACTAAATGCATACTAAACTAAAACATTATGCAATCTACCTATTGGACCCTATTTTTGGAGCCCAACATTTGTTTCAAATATCATAGACATGAGTGTATTTCCCTGTATGGTTATCTCAAAGAACCCTCATTAGCCATCATCCCACAAGAATGGTGCACCTGCACTAGTCAATCACCAAAATCACAATTTGACTTCTTCAACAAAATTGTATCTCTAAGTCTCTAGTTTAATCTAAAATAAGAACCATCTCAATTGGAGCTCTATAGATGAAGTTATAGTTAAGAAGCCAAAGTATGTTCATACTCCAATCATGCTCTCTCTACTGACCCCACACTATCTTTCCATCAATATTTGTCATATCAAAACCAAAAGCTACCAATTTTTATAGATAGATACAAAAATTTATTAAGAATCTATTAATTGAATAATCACTTCATTTGGAGGTCAGATGATGAAGTTATGGCCAAAAGAATCAAACATGTTTATATCCTTAATCATATTGTACCTATCTTGGGAAAATTGGCATAACTTTCTATAAAGACCTCCGATTAAGGTCATTCTTAGAATGTTTGAAAGAGAAATTCTAGATCTACAATATTATAAGGACACAAAGCGACATTTTTCCATTTAGAGGGTCAAAAATGCAAATTTTTGTAAGTGTATATTGTATGTCTGTTAAACGGCCATTCATGTCTGCCTAATAGACATACACATGGTTGGGGGTCATTTTAAACCCGATAAGGTCCGTTTAATGGAGTTAATGTCCATTAAACGGTCATGGGCGAGCTTGGGGTTACTCACAGACCTGAGAAGGTCCGTTTAACGGACCTAAAGTCCATCTAACGGACATAAGGGTTACCCAAGCCCCTCCAAAGCCTCTCCAATGGTTCCTACATCCATTCTAACATTTCTTTCACTCACAATCTTCTTAAATTCACCTCTTCTAGTGAAATAACACTTCATATCAATCCATCAACCAACCTTGTCTCATTAAATCCTCTAATCTCTAATCATTTGATTCATCAAATTTACTAATTCTCATCCTCTTTCCCTAGTTGTCCTACGTATACCTCCCCTGCAGCATCACCATTTATAATGCTCATATCTCTTAACTCCGATATCCAAAATTTTCATACTTTGTATCATTGGAAAGCTAGAAAGATAGGCTACAACTTCTAAGTAGACAACTTTGGCTAATTCTACCTAGATAGATATAGTTATTCCATTCAGTTCATAACACAATTTCCACACTTATAAAAACTTGCCAAATGCAATATCTCTTCATATCCATTCAGCTACTAAGTACTTTTCGTTAAATTCTTGAATCTCACCTCAAATGATTCATTCCATAAAACCTTTCCAAATCTCTAACATGCTATTTTAAAACTAACAAAAATTTGCAATCTCAACAAAGAAGCATATACATACATACATTCCACTTCCATAACCATCATACTTAACCTGTAAAATAACATAATCATACATAAAAGGAAATCCTCAAATTCTCATTCTCATTCTCATTAATAAGCAAAGCAATTTAAACAAGCTTTATTTACATATTAAGGTACATATCACTAACTTAAAATAAATACAAATGGATGCTCAATGTTTGGCATGCTTAATAAGCTATCCAAAAGTGTTCAAACTAGCTTAGTGCAAAAGCTAACTATCTTGGAGTTTGTCCAATTACCTTACAAGGATCGCTAATCTTCTTGGTTTGCACCTGAGGAGGGAAAAATATGGGTTGAGCTACACAGGTCAATGGCTAATATATTTATATCCATTGGCAACAAGCCACACAACCATACATATATGCATCTATTCATATAGGCATACTCGTCTTGTCTTAATTTAGCAATGTAAGTTCAACATTCACAATTCCAATTCACAACTCATGGTTCAATACATCATCACATATACCGTATTGGATGTAATTTATCATCAAAGCATAACACACAATTTGCATCATAACTTAGCATATCAAAACGCAAATGCACAAACAAATGGATTGAGGATTCCGTGGAACAAAATGGAGAAATCGAAGTTTACACCATGAACAAAATGAGTCCACTTTTCGGATCTTGTATGCCACAAGCGGGCAACCGAGAGAAGGCTTTATGTTGACATGCACGTGACTACTAAACGATTCCTCTCATGCCCAAACACAATCAATCTCATGCTCAATTCAGTCAATCACAAGTTCATATTCTCATGCTTTTTCTTCTTTCCATTTAATCAAAATGTCATGATACAATTCCAAGGCATAGCATAATCATACTCAGAATTCAATTTTATCAAATGTCATATATCATAATGCAATTTCCACATCACAACATTTCAAAGCAAGTCATTTTATCACACAATACACACACAAGGCATTTTGCTCATTACACAATAACTACAAATAAATTACCCACCTTATTTTGCTTGAAAATCCAAACTCAATTGTACCCTTCCTCTTGCTCTTGAATAGGGTTTTATTGATTTCCTAACATAACCAAAATTCTTATTCAATCCACAGTCAATTGGAAATCTCCCTAAAACTTCCATAATCATAAAAATGCAATCAACACAAATCAAGCTCAAATCTAACCTACCCATAGTCTATTGAGGTTAGAAAAGTCAAACCTAGTTTAGAAACCCTAAGAATCAAATAGGTTCCTTCTTCCTCTTCTTTCAACATACCCTTCATTTTCTACACAAAACCCCTTTCTCTCTCTAACTCCTTCTCTAACAAAGCAAGAAGAAAAATATGAACTTACCTTGGCAAGATGATTTCCTCTTCTTTTCCCTTCCTTCCAAGTTTCTCTTGCACACTCTCACGAACTCTCTCTCTTCTCCTTTTTTCTTCCATGCTTTTTCCTCTTTCTTTGTCTTCTCATGACACTTCTATCTTCTCTCCACATTTTTGCCTTGTTCTTTCTTACTTCAAGCCCATTTATTTGGTCTTTTTTCCCATATTACCCTTCATTTACTTGGTCCTTCCCATTTTACCCCTTGTGCTTATTAAAACTAACATCTTATACTTCTAACTCCTTAACTAATGATAATGGAAAAATTGAAGGAATTTGATAATACTTCCTTCTAGAAAAATGTTCGTCATTGTCTTAAGTTTCTAGTGACATCAAAATTATTCAATTTGGTTCAGAAATCTGAAAGTTATATCCCGAACATTTCCGAACTATTCTTATACTGAAACAATATTCTGTGCTCAACTTCCACCCAAAAATTGAAATTATTAAGGACTGAATTAGAACTCAATTTCACCAGATAATTTGTATCCCTATCTCTCTAGTTTAATCCAAATTAATAATTATCTCATTTGGATAACTAGGGAAAAAGTTATGGCTGAAAAACTGAAGCATACTTAGTGAACAAATTTCAACTTATAACTTCCAACATTTCATATATATCCAATCTTGTACATAACTATCTTTTCTACTTCACTTCAAATTCAAGAATTCATCTTTTCTTTACACCTAAATAATCACCAAAAACTTCTCTTTTAATAGTTCTAACTTCCAAGAAAAGTTCGAGTCCAACAAAAAATGTGTAAACCGAATGAGTGATGATTGTAAAAAGAATTTTAAGGAATTTTAACACCAATGTTAATTATATTACTTTGATTTGGAGATTATGCAGTATACAATGAAGTATGCATACCTCTTTGATGACTCAGGTAAGAATTTCAAGGAAGAAATTTTTTTAAGAGGGGGAGAAATGCTGGCCCTTAGATTTTTTTCATTAGTTAAGCATGATTTAAATCAATTATGACATTTTGATAGCATTTTTTGGAGTTTAATTATTATGTCTATGTTAGTAAGAATTATTTCATTGGATTATCCTCTTCAAATAAATGTAATTGAATATTTTCAACTACTGTATAAATGTGAATTTATTGCTCTTTAAATGCTTTGAGAAAGTGTAACATGTTTATGGTGGAAAATTAAGCAATGAACATTTTTCAAATCAAGAAAGTTAAATGTTTTCAATTGTGTTACAAATGTTGCACTTATTGCTTCTTTGAATGATTGAGAAATTGCTACGTGTATGGTATGCGAATTATGTTTATGGTTGATGGAATGAATGTGAAAATGGTTTTTAAAAAGATGTTATGTTATGAATAATGTTTCGGAAATGTGTCATTTTGGGCAACATGTTTACAAGATGTGAAATGCATGATTATATGAGTTTATTGTGGTCCGTTCTATTATGTCAAGTGCACCTTGACTTTATAAAAGGTTTCTCCCACCTGCCCGCTAGTGGTACAGAGCTCCTTCATGGACCTCATCATGTTTATAACTATGCAAAGCCATTATGTAGGATTGCGATAGTACATTCTATTTACGACTACACAGGACCATTATATGGAAATGTGTTAGTATGTTCCATTTGCGAACCTACCCAAACCATTTCTGATGTGATTATGTACTTATAATGTGTTGACAAGTTTGATGAATGCATGATATATGTGTTTGTAAATTTCTTGGCAATGTGAAAATTTGGGAAATATGCTTTATATGGATTTAATGTAAAATTATTATGACATTGAGAATTTTTAATAGTTTTGTTTGTTTCCAATTATAAACTTGTTACCTACGAGCTTTTAAGCTTACCCCTATGCTCCTTCCCGTATTCAGGTGATGAGTAAGAGATCAAGTGAAAGAGAGTCAACACATCACTCCAATAAGGTATATTTTTGTATTTTATGCTAGACTTTGTAAACACGAGGCTTTAGTCACATTTCAAGTATTATTTGTTCAAGTACCTTTTGTATTTTAGGATTTTGTGAAATGTTGTATTGTGGCTCGGAATGCCCATTGAAGCTCTGTAAAACTCTTATATTTTGATATTAATGAAATATGATTGCTCATGACCTTCCAAGTTGTACATTGCATTTTCAAGTTTTTCATAAAGGTAAAAAGTGTGTTCTAACTTCAAGAGAAAAACTGTATTGATCTAGGTTGAATTAGACAAAGTTGTCTTCTTGGAAGTTGTAGATTATCTTTCTAGTTTTCCAATGGTATAAATTATGAAATTTTTTGATATCGTAGCTAAGAGATATGATCATTATAAGTTAGTGATTCTGGATGGGATGTGCATACGAGACAGCTACATTAATTTGAAAGTTTGACCCTTTTAGAGGCAAAAAATTTCTTTAGGGTTTGCATGGAAGTTGTAGGCCTAGAAGTCTTCTTCTAAAAAGTCCTAGAATGAACTTAATCTAACCTCTCTAGTGAAAGTTATACCTAAATATATATCCGGTGCGATCGTGAGGAATAATGGTGCAAGCACGATAGAAGCTGTGGATTGAAGGAAGAACATCATCACACTGGTTCGATCCTAAGAGTGTCTAGTGTGATCACACTCAGGATTTTTGGCCATAACTTTGTCATCCGACCTTCAAAGGACATGATTCTTGAACTAATAGATTCCTAACACATTCCTCTATCTCTCCATAAAAATTTGTGTCATTTGGAGTTGATTTGAAAAAGATTAATGGAAAGGAAGTGAGGTTATGGGTTGGAAGAGCATAAATTGGTTATAAAAATACTGTCTTTTTAATCATATCTTGAGCTATAAAGCTTCGAATGAGATGATTCTTATTTGAAAATAAACTAGAGACATGGAGCTATAATTTTTCTAAAGAAGTTTAAGTTGTGATTCGGGCGTCTGATTGGTGTGGGCTTCCCCCTTGTGAAAGGCATGTCCAGATGTCACCTAGAACGTTGGGTGCATGTCTCGCAAGGGCGGGGTGCCCAACATGCATCCCCAATTTTTTTTGTAGAGAAACATCCCCTGTCTTTTCTCTGCTTAGTAGAATTGAAGGAATACCTTGGTATTTTAAGTCTATGTATTTTTGGTAAAAACTTGGTAAAGATAATATGTTCAGATCTTTTTTTTCTTTCCAATAACTAGCACCTTCTTCCAAGTAAATAATAATATTCAAACAATGATCTTTTATCGATTCACTAACAAAAAAACATAGGTACAAAATGCATCATATAAAAGGAATTTTGATGTTAAATGAACATTTCCAACTTTATTAAATTTCATCAAGTAAGAAAACAATGTCAAGATTGAATAATTTTTGTAAAATAATCAGGTTAGGACTCAGTATAAATTTTATATCAATGATCCAAAAGCTTACATCTAAAACCTACAAAATAGAAGCTATCAGGTTTAATAAAAAAAAAGAAATAGCTATCTATCAAATCTTTTTTCACTAATAGTGTTGCAAAATCCCTCCCTGTCCTTTAAGCAATCTCATGATGCCTTCTACTATAAAACTCAGTTAGTCCAGCCTAAAAATTTCTCCTTCTACTTCCTTTTCAAATGGTAAGCTTTGTAATGTTAACATTAACTACCAACCTCACTAGCTTGAAACAATTATCATTTGTGTACTCATCTTGATCACAATAATCACAGTAACCTTTGTCTTTCTTTAACTAAAAAAATTAATTTTATCTCTTTTTGGTGAATTATTTTATGATTTTATGACAATTCAATTACTTACTTTATGTTCCCATCTGGATCACTTATCTCGAGCCTTTAAAACTTTTTTGAACCTCTCTTTAAGCTTATAGTCTCAATATCGTCAAATAATCTTTGTTAATAGTTGGTAAAAAATTATGTAATACCACTCAATTTCTCATTTGATCAATATCCTTCACACAATTCCATCAAGAATAGCATCAATATATTCATATTCTTTACTTCTTCAATCTATTTTATTACTCTATAACTAGAATGTGGTTGAGGAAGTAACTTTTTCAACTCATCCCATAATCTATCATGTATTTCATTCCAAATTCCAAAGGTGATGTAATATACATGAATACCTCTACCAAATCCTTCAAAATTGAATTTAAAATCCTCCATGTCACCATATAATCTACCATCTACAAACAAATCATACTCAAGCCTTGTCATCAACAAACTCTAATTTGTTCCTAGTGATATACTGTTGGATCCAGTCAAAGGTGTTACTACTATAATGATAAATAAATGATCAAAATTTTCAAATTGAAGCAAATCACCCTGATTTCTTTTATAAAAGTAACTTTTGAGTAGATAACCTCTCATTTCAAGTACATTTAAGTTACTAATTAAATATGTGTATAATGATATTGTCATGTTATAAAAAATATGGGAAGGAATAAAATATATGTATCTTTTGTTGTCTATACACCTAGTTTATATTTGACATGGGAAGAGTGTCAAGGTAATGTTAAAGGATTCAAGGATGCTATTTATTGTCGTTTTGATAATGTAGCAGAAGTTGAAAGGACACGATCTTTATTTTTTTTAGATTATATATATATATATATATATTAGATTTTGAATATTGATTGCCCCAGTAGTAACAAGAAGATGAAGTTACATACATCAAAGGCTAATCTAAACATTGGTCAACATTTTTATGAATGCATTAATAGAAAAGTAAGTATTTCAATTATTATTTTTTAACAATACCATTAGTATAAAATATTTTAATCAATATTAAAATTAAAGGTGCCATGTAGGTACTTAGTATTTGTAAGTAAGATGAAGGTTTGTTTTTTTCCAAAAAAAATGTCAAACATCTTCTGTGTGTTGGGGTAAGAGTCTCATTCACAAGATTCATTATTGTTCGTAAGAAGTGAGTATATGTAGTAATTCATCTGCGTAATGCAAATTCATCATAAGTTTAATATTTATGTTTATATCTTTATTTTACAAGTCCTATATCATTTCACAACTTAGGTGTTAGATGTAACTAGAACAAATATGGAGACATTGTAATTGGTAAAAGTTAAAATGTAAATTTTTTCTCGTTTTGCAACTGCAATTAGTATGTTGCCTTGAAAGAATAAGGAAACCATTGTACATACAAGTAGTATGTTGTGATGATGATAAGTCATTTGCAAACTTCATTGCTAGGTTGGTAATAAAAAGGACATTGTGGCACTAATGACTCCTAATTTGTTGAACTCATTTTTGAATTAGTAGTTAATTTTGGTCAATTTCAGTTTCAATAGGCGAGCTTAAGCATTTCATTAGTAATTAATGCGACAAAGGAGATCCTTTTGTCTTATCTTTTTATTCAAAACAATTTCATATTGAGACCTTGTTAGAAAGAGTATAACAAATATATGACCATAATCACATTAAATCTATATGTAGGTATGACTTATTCTATGGTATGATATTGTGAGAAACAAAGAAATGGAGCAAATAAAACATGTGGACAATGTTATGAGAAAATGTAAGACTTAAGAGAAACTGTAGGAACTCAAAAAATAAACTTATGGACAATAATTCAAAACTCTAGCATCAACAATTGTATCATTAATATATCAATACCATTAATACCTAAACATAGACCATATGTTACACATAAGAAATAAGAAGTTCAAAATGATTGCATTCATAATTATATAAACCTGGTTCAAACATTAATACAAAATATATTGAAATTAAGCCACTAATTTTGTATTACTAATCAAAGCACAACTAGCAAGTTTACAATATAGCAATTATAGAACAATACCGAACCATGTCAAAATTATCAACTAAACGATAAGTAATACGTAGACAAAACGAATACATAACCAAAATTTGGTATCCAAATTCCCAATCATCAATAACTTGACATTTTCTAGGAGCAAATCTTTTTTCCCTCAATTTGATTCTCCTCCTAGTTTGAGTTATATTGCCAGTTGTATTTTGGGAAGTTTGAGTTGTTGTTGCATTAGTATTCAAGGGTTCTAGCACCTAACATTGACTTCCACTCATCTATGAAGTTAATATGTGCTTAATTGTTATTACATTTAATCCATGACACTTAGTGATTAATGCTTTAAAATGCTTAAGACACTCACTTCAATTCATATTTGATTTTAGGAACAATTTAGAAACAAAAGAGCTAAAGTGAGTCGAAAATACAATATTTGAGTCGTCTTCTTAAGATTTACACTCACTTATCTTCATAGAGCAAGAGGAGATAAGAAAGTGTCAAAAGTAATGAATAATAACATAAGTAATGGCTTGAGAAACATCTTACGACACTCTCATGATCATGAAAAATGTTTCACGGGCATGACACACTAAGTCACACCCATGACATGTTGCCAGCTCACCCGAAAACCTTACTTTTTGATATAAAAACATCGTTTTGATGGAAGAAACATTATGAAAGGCTAGAGCAAACGTTTTAGGGGTTTTGAGAGGATGAAGAGGGTGACTGAGCACATCTTTGGGAGACTTATAGAGAGCTAAGCATCTCGAAGTTAGTTCAGAGGTGATATAGACACTAAATAACTCGATTAAGCATTCTTTCATTGTTTATTGTTCTTTCTCTCTTAGAAATTGATTATGTTATCCTATGCTTATAGATTTGGGTTTTCATATATGACTGATCTTTGTTCTTGTTCTTGTTAGATTGTTTATATATGAACCCATTGCTAGAATCTTGAACATAATTTGTAGTTGTTATGTTTGAATATTGATAGAATTTTAATATAATTCGTAAGTTTTATTTTGATATTTATTTATAGCAACTAATGGTTTCAGATCATTATAGATATAATCTATAATTTTTGTGGTTTCAATTAGTGTTGAACCATTAGGTATAACATAACCTAGGTTAAATGACCTGAGCTTGTGTGATTATCGCCTTGATTAATCTATTTCCTAATTCGTAATGCTGTTGTCTAAATAAATCTAGAGATGTTATCACGGTTATTCAATAGATAGGTTTAATTAATAAGTGTCGTTTAATTAAAAACCAATTAATAAGTGCCTTTTAATTAAACACCACCTAAAGGAAAATCGAGGTTAAGTGAGCTTGTTGTTAACCTATGATTAATAGTTGCTAAGAGAAGTATAAGGATAACAACTTAATGAAGTATGTTTAATTATGTGTAGGCTGAGATTAAACCAATGGCTAGGTCCCTAACAAATTCTTATATTTTCATTATTTGTGAATGTTTTCTTTAATTTGTTTTTGTTACTTTTGTTTCATTTTATTTTCTTATTTGAAAACAAACAAACTCCCCTACACCTAAACACCAATTCTTTTCCTAACAAAAGCTAATCGAACACTCTCTGTGGGATCAACCTAGACTTGCCACTGCTATAGTTGCAGGTCTAGTTATTTTAAGTAGTGTTACAACTTGCTATGTCAAAATATAAAAAATGAAAAAGCTAAATATTACCATCTTCCTTATAATTACATATAATTAGTGTCAATATGTATTTAAATAACTTATTCCTACTAACTTCCCCAAATATCACTCCATATCCTTTAGTTTCCTATATAAACAAAAGGAATTATAATGTTATATAAGTTAGAGACAAAATAAATTAAAATTAAATGTTAATATTCACTAAAGACAAAATAACTTAAAATTGAATGTGAATATTCACTAACTACTCTCTTCTATCTTCTTAAGATAGAAGATCTAGTATTTAAGCCGGTAGATACTAATTTTGTGGGTCTTTCAATTAGATGACTACCAAAATTAGATGAAGGGGATTTAGTTTTTGCTGGCCTTCCTCTTTTTCTCTGCATTATATAAATTTACATACTTTTTCATGAATAAATAGACATTTTTTCTGCAACTAAAATGAAAAGAAACAAAAATTTAATAATAACTACCTTAAAATTTTCAAGTTTTGTCAAAAGTTGACTTTTATTTTGACATCATTTTATATTGTGGCCAATTTTATAACAATGATAGCATCTCATAGCTACTCCAACCTTGCTCAATTTGTCATGATTTTGTGATTCATCAGTCTTATCCCTTTTTCCTTCCTTAGGTCTTCTAGGCATTTTCTTGATCAATGAAGCTAATATTGGCTAAAGATTTTCAGTCTTCAGCCAAAATTTAAGACCATTAGTGTAACACCCCATTACCCTAAGGTACGCACCGGGACGCCCGTAGG
>JAOQMP010000005.1:14053104-14072706 GCA_027563575.1 Erythroxylum pedicellare
ATAGATATAAATTGTTTAATTAGATAATTAAAGAAAATTAAAGGAGTTTAATTTATCTAATCTTAAACTTGATTTAAGGTTATAATTTGTATCTATTGCCAACATATTTGGAAACTTAATGGTCTCACATAAAGAATGAATTGAAGAAAAAAAAAGATATTTTAATCAAGTTGGACTTAATTATATAATTTGAGAAACTTTATAATTAAATATGAGATATTTTATAAATAACTCATATGAGATATTAGATTTTATTTGTACATAATTGGTATTTAATTAGAATTATTTTTAATTCTAATTAAAATTTGATTGAAATTAGAATTTAATTTCAATTAAATTATTAAAATATCCAAAATCTATTATAAATAGGCTTAAGCTTTAATGAAGCTAGCACTCTTTGCCTAACCCTCTCTATAATAGTTGTAGAGTTTTCTTAACCTATTATGTGGATAATGTTAGAGGCCAAACATTTATGCGACTACGGTGATTAAGATAAGTAATTTTTGGAAACAGTTCAAGGGATAATATAAGAATAGATCAAGTCTCAAAATAAGGTACGAATTAAATTTCATACTGGTTTATAGAATTAAAGTGATATTGATTTTTTGAAATCAAAATACAAAAATGTTTCATTATTATTTTGTTGCAGAAGGGATTGGATCCAGGCTTAATTTCCCAACATATTGTCCTTCTTCTCTTTTTTGTTTTCTCTCTATTTCTAATTCTAGTCTTCCTCACTCTCTCATACCCCTCCCCTAACCCCCTTTTTGGACATTCTATAAGCAGGAAATGGGCTTCATCCCTTATTGGTTATTTCTATAACAAAATACTAGCCTTTTCTATTGTTCACTTAGGTATCTTCAAATTAAGGAAAGTTAGAACTAAAAGGACCTTTTCATCTTTAAATTTCCTAATTAGGCTGATGCTTGGCATATTAGGAAACCACTTATGATCCAAAATTGGAGGCTAGGCCCCTCTCTTGACAAATCTAACTTAAAACCTATTCCTTTATAGTTAATTTCTATAACATCTTTCTCGAATATTATATTACGAAGGAATTAAGTTACCTACTTAATTTCATTGCCAAACCTCTACGAATGGATGAGAATACTATAAGATTTAAAAGGATTGAATATGCAAGCTATCCTTAAAGGTTGACTTTTAAAAAAACTCGTTGATTCTATATGGAAGCTATCATTGAAGGTTGACTCAAAAAAAACCCATTGATTCTATCTAAATCGTAAAGTTAATGAAGAAATGGAATTAGAAGAAGCTAAAATCCACCTCACTTATCAACGGAAGCTAACTAATCAAAAGAAAAAGATGTTGAAACTCACTTATCAACAAAAGCTAACTAATCGGAAGAAAAAGATGTAGAAACTCACTAGAAAGAGGTTTACTTTAGGTGAAACTAAAGAGTTGTTAGAATAAGCTTTTGACACCATTATTCCCTCATCACAAATAGGGTATTAAATGAGATTATTAAATTTGATACTTCTCTAAGAAATTATCCAAGTTCTTCAAGCTCTGTAGAAGTTGAAGTTGGTCAAATCTCATACTCTTCTTCAATGCATATTATGAACTCTATGTCTAAGGTACCCCCTAAAGTACCTTATTCTAAGTGACATCTTGGTCAATTAATAAAAGTTAAGGACTCTCCTAATCTTGCAAAACATTTAGTTCAACTCAAGGACATTGGCCTTCCTTTAGGTGAGTTTCTAAGTTATGGCTAGGTCTTTTCAACTTCTAGCACTAACTTGAATTTTAAAAAGAGATCTGATAAGAAAACAAAGAAAAAGGGAGCTTTAGCCCCATCTTCCTAAACATAAGGTTATATTGGAATATAAGGGGCATGAATTGCCCTAAAAAATAATCCTTATTTGTCTTCTATAGTATAGTTGGTTCATTAGAGACCTAGGATTCTTGCAAGTGAGTTTTTAGAAAGAATTAGAGCTATATCTCAAATCATTCTTACCACCAAAATCAAAGAATAATTATAAGTTTTTCTTCAAAAAATTCAAGATCCTCAATTCCTCTATGTGTAGATCAATTTGTTCACTTGAGAGTAAATACTGATCAAATGCCAAGTTCTATGAAGATCACTTATGTTTATGCCTCTGATCTTAAATTTTAAAAAGTTTGATTATGAAGAGAATTGGAAAATATAAGTTCCTCTATTTCCTCTCCTTGGCTTGTGTCGTAAGACTTTAACTTGATTCTTTTCTCACACGAAAATGAGGGGACAAACTTCATTGCCAACTACTTGGTAAGGAATTCTACAAGTGTATCAACTCTTGCATCTTATTTGACTTAAGGTATAAGGAAAATTTCTTTACATGAAGTAATAAACAAGAAGGGTCTTGGCTCATTAGGGAAAAAATTAGATTGTGCTCTAGTCAACCATGTCTAATTTTCCACTTTCTCTAATGAAAAATCTCATTTCAGTGTCCTCATTGGTTCAAATTATGACCTTGTGGAAATTCTCATTAACCTTAATGTCCCTAAGCTCAACTTTCCCTTCAGGTTTAATAATTTCCCAATCAAGGTTGAATATTTTAGAAAGGATCTAGTTAATGGTTTAAAGTTTGAGGCTAAAGGATTTCAAAGATTTAAATGTTTAAGGAAGCTGCAAGCTATCAAAATAGAACTAGAGAATCTCTTTCAAACTAGAGGGAAAAAACTAATAATGAAATTATTGTTGCTAAAGATACTCTGTATAAAGCTCAATTAGAGCTTTATGCCCTGTCTATTGACCTATTATTTAAAGGAAATGAGAAAAAAAGGAATTTCTTACACAAAATTTCTAAATAACCACCATTCTTTGATCAAACAAAGAGTGAAGGTTACTTAGCTCAAGGAAGGAGATAGATGTTTGGGGTATTTCTATAACGTTGTACTTTGTATAAGGAACTTGAATAAGATTCTTTATTGGATAGGGATAAGAGGGAGGCAATGTAAGGCTAAAATAAACTCAAGATACTTACATTCAATCATTTCAAAAGCTTATTGGGGTTTGCTAACCAGCAGAATTTCCCCTTTACATAAAATGAAGAATTTCTTGTCTAATCTCCTTTCCCCTTAACAAAAGGAGAAGTTGGTTAAACTTTTCTAGGTTGGTGAGTTCAAAGAAGCTTTCCTTAAATTTAATCCCATCAAGTCTCCAAGTCCTGATGGATTTAATGCTTACCTTTTACAAAGTAATTGACACTTAATAGGTGACTTAGTCTGAAACACAATATTGGAATTCTTCCAATTAGGTGTGATGCTCAAGGAGTTGAATAAAACCTATATCACTATAGTTCTTAATAAGTCTAACTCAAACTCCCCATATGACTTTAGACCTATTTCATAATATAATGTCATCTATAAATTCATTTATAAAGCACTTACTAATAGACTCAAAGAGGTAATGAAGAACTTGATCAATCATAATCAAATGATATTTATATATGGAAGGAGCACAGATAATCTTCTCATTGCTCAAGATATATTTAAGGATTATATAAGCAATAAGCCTATTAAGAGCTACTTCCTCAAGATTGACTTCTCTAAGGATTTTAATTCATTCAATTGGAGCTTTCTAATAAGAACTTTATAGGCCTTTGGCTTTCCTGACATTTTTATCAGATGGCTAGAGCAATGTTTCTCTATTGCTTCACATGCAATCTTGATTAATGTTGAACCTCTCATTACTTCAAAGGAGCCGAAGGCATGAGGCAAGGTGATCCTATCTCAGCTTATCTCCTCATCATCTGTATTGTAAACTTATTTTAGATTTCATCATAAACGTAATAGATTAAACCTCTTTAATATTGCTTATGCAGATGGTCTTTTACTCTTTAGTCATGCTATAAATCCTTTTATAGAAATCTTAATGTCCTATGTGATAAGTTCAGCTTCTTATCGGGGATTACCATAAATAAATTCAAGAGAATCTTGTCCATATTTGTAGATGCTCAATATGTATCTAGATTGTTCTCTCAAATTAAAAGTCTAAAAACTCACTCCCTTCCTTTTAAATAGTTGCGATTTTCCATCAATAACAAAATAATTAGCTACATACATTGTAAGCCTCTAATTGACTCAATTATCACAAGGATTCAACATCAGAATAATATATTCTTATCTTTTACAGGAAGGATGGAATTCATTAGGTATGTATTACTTAAACTTAATGTTTATCAATTTGCCATCTTTACGTGCCCCATAAAATCATTAAGGACATAGAAAAAGTCCTTAAGAAATTCTTATAGTCTGGTTCCCCTGAGAAGGCTCAATAAGCAAACGTAAGTTAGGTAGAAATCTACATTTCAAAGAAAAAGGGAGGGATTGGTATATATGATATCAAGCTAATCAACCTAATGCTTTTGGGAAAAAGGTTATAGAAGTTGTTGAGTGACAAGGAATCCATTTAGGTTAAATGGATTCACTCTTATATTATTAAAGATTAAAAGCCTTTGGTTTATAAAACCTTACATAGTTTTCTTGGACTTTCAATTAATTGCTCAAGTTAAGAGATACTCTTTACCCTTACATGAAAAACATTCTTGGGAATGTGTGACAGAACTCACTTTTTTTATAATCGGAACAAGTTAGGCCATCTTAATTGAATTTAAGGTCATAACAATCTTAGACTCTTTATCACTTCCTATGTAAGAGTTAATGCAATCACTTAAGATCGTCAATGTAATTGCAACACCAAGGGATTCGGTCACATTATGGAAAGTGTTACCAATTACAACCTGAGCATGTAGGAAGAGGATAGAGTTATCTAGATAGAACACAATTCTCATATATTTATTGATAATTATCTTAAAATTCTAATAAGATTAGTTATGAAAACTCTTTTACATAAACTTATCTATTTTAATGCAAATCCTCATAAAGCTTCATTCATCCTTTAGATAGCTGTTAAGAACAAGCTGAATACCCTTGATAAGCTTGAAGGAATTCAGGTCTTAGACTACAAATGTTCACTCTATAACGATGCCCATAAATCTATAATCCACCTATTTTTCTCTTATCAATTCTCTAACTCATTTTGGTCACATCTTCTTTATCTATGTAGAGCTTCTTGCCATGCTTCTCATTGATCTAGATTTCAACTTAGGTGGGTAATGTCATATTCACCCACCAAGGTGATCTAGAGATTTTTAAGATAGTATTAAGTTATAGAACATACTCAATATGGTGAGAAAAAAAGCTCACGCATGTTTTAAAACAAATTTAAAGACCTTATGACTTTGATAGATCATATAATCAACTGGATAAGGCAACTCATTTCTACTTATTAACTTTCAAGATAGCATGAGCTCCACCTTATTACAAATATAGTAAGTCTAAAGTCCTTTTAGGATGGTTTTCACATTTTTCATATTCACTTCAAGTGTTGTCATAACTAATCCTTTTTTTTATCTTGTTGCTTTAGTTTGAAGATAATATTTTCTTTTATAGTTTCCTTAGTCTAGTTTGCTTTATTGTTTTGTAATGCGGCTTTTTTTTAACTTATTTTTTCCTTTAATGCAATTTACTTTCATAAAAATTTTAAAATAGGCAAAAATAATCTTTTGCCTTTACATGTGTGATATAAGGACCGAAGTTTGGTCTTTTGTGTTTTTCTTTCTGGGTGTCCAATTAAGAGCTTTGATTGTTATCTTATGCACCACTTAAAAGTTATATAATTTTAAAACATTTGAAACACAATAAAGAAGAAATTGCTACAATTTCAAAAGTCCTAATTTAGCTTCATAACATGTAAGACAGGCATTTCTTGTACTATGCATTATAATTGTAAGTAAAAATTGACTAACAATCTTGTAAAAATGATAAACGCTTAATAGACTATATTTTCATGCCCATGCTTAGTGCGTTTTACTTGTTATTTGAGAGTTTTATATTGTTTTTGGCACTTATTTTGTTCAAGTGTGCTATTAGGTCTCAATTGCCTTCATGGACCAAAAGGAGAACAATTTGGTTGAATTGGGGCAAAAAATGGAAGAATTGGAGCTATTTTAGAGATACACGATCGTGTAAAGGATTGTGCAAGTGACTGTGAATGTTTAAAACTTCAAAGACCTTATTTTTGCCCATATAAAGCTACACGCTTGTGTAAGTAACATACACGGTCATATCTGATACCTAAGTAACTCCTAAAAATGTATAAAATTATAATTTTAATGTGTTTCAAGACCCAAGATCACTCACATGATTGTGTGATTGATCATGTATATTCTAAAAACCCTAATTTTCTGTTACAAAAGGAAATTATGAAGAGGAGACAAAGGGAAAACAATTATAGTTAGAGTTAATCACAAAGTTGGAGTTGGAGACTCAAGTTTGAACTTACTTCAACAAAAGCATAAAGACTACTTCATAGATCCGATAGAGAATAGCCATTCATCAAAGTTTCAAGGGGATTACATTAGAGAAAATGGGATATATATTTTATAAATTATTTCTTTTTAATTATTCTTCTAAAATTTTGATGTTTTTTTGTTTCCAATTTTTATGAACTAAGTTTGTACAGTGCCTAGGTAGGATGTACCCTAAGTTGGGATGAATATTGTGATTTGATTATTTAATGCAATTTGATTGATTGATTCATTGTGATTCAGTTATACATTTTTATTATTAAATAATATAATTTGGGATATTAGTTCAATGTATGATTTCATATAATTGAGATTATAAATCCTTTTATATGAATAGATCTACAATTATTGGAAAGAGTTGCATGTAAACCTAGAGAAGGGTCGACATAAATCCTCTAGATTAGGGTCAAACCTAATAGTGGAATTCACGAATCAAGTGATAAAATCTTAAAGGATTTAATTAGAAAGATGTTTAAATTAATCAATTAAAGATTAGTCATTAATAATCTTCATAGAGATATTAACATAAGATAGGAATTTCTACAGTCCAATGATCAATAATTTAATTTTATAATAAAGGGTTTATATTTGAGAAATCTTAGGGGGTTTATTACCTAGGTGCTACTTATTTGGTATTGATTAATCTTAGTGTTACTGTGTTTTGATTCATTATTTTGTTAAATTTTAGTTTAATTTAATTTTAACTATACCATCATCCTATTTTTCAATTAAATAATAGAAAAGAGGTTATTACTAGTACTTATAACCCTTGCGGGACCTATCTATACTTGTCAGTGCTAACTACCACTACACTATGTACTTTTGGTTTAAAACATAAAATTACATATTAAGCTTTTGGTGCTGTTGCTAGGAACTAAAATATTAGGAACACCCAATTTTTTTCAATCTAGCCATTAGTTCTTGTTTTATTTCTTTTTACTTTTTTGGTTTTAAGTTCTAAACTATTTTGTTAACTTGTTGTTTCTCACTTCTAAATGTCTTGCGGTTAGTTTATGACCCGAGGATATCTGTCTCACTTAGTTAATGAAGATCCAGAGATTAAGAAGACAACTCTTAGAAATCTTTAAAGGACCCTGCTAAGAGAGTTCGTGTTAGATTGATAAATACAGTACTTAGAAGGTTAGATTGATATTGAAGAACCAGAAACTACGACATATCAACCAAGGACTATGTTCAATTTGATAAATAGGACTTGATGGGAACGGAGTCTGACATTATGAGACCTACTGTTACCACTAATAATTTTGAGAAAAAATCGAGTATCATTCAAATGGTGCAACAATCTTTCTAGTTTGATAGCTATAAGATCAGAACCTTAACGAACATATAGCAAACTTTTTGGAGATTTGTGACACCTTTAAGATCAATGGTGCTAATGATAATGCAATAAGATTCTTATTAAGGGGCAAGGCAAAGCAATAGTTGGCTTCTCTACCTAAGTCATCCGTTAGCACTTGGGACCAAATGGTAAAGAAGTTTTTACTAAAGTACTTTCTATCAGCTAAAACTACCAAACTAAGGAATGATATCTCCTCTTATACCCAAATTGACTCAAAGACATTATATGATACATGGAAGAGATACAAAGAGATTTTAGGGAAGTGCCCACATCATAGTCTACCATTATGGATGCAAAATCAAACCTTCTATAATAAGCTAAATCAAATGATGAGGCAGATGATAGATGCAACAGCTAGGGATACTCTGAACAAAAAAACACTAGAAGCAGCTTAGGACCTCATTAAAGAAATGGCAATGAATAACTATCAGTAGTGCTCTTCTCGAGAAAAACTTAGCAAGCCAATAGGAGTATATAACGTAAATGCAGTCATAAAGTTGGTATGCCAAGTTGAAGCTTTAAGTAGGAAGATAGGTAGATGGATTATGAATCCTCAGTTATTCCAAATGATGCAATATGAGATGTGTGGGTTAAAACATCCAAGTTAAGAATGCCAAGCACTAAAGCCCCAGCATGTGGATTATATGAGGAGTAATCCTAGATGGAAGAATAATGCCTATAGTAATATATATAGTCTAAGATGGAGGAATCACTCAAATTTCTCTTAGGGGAAGTTAAGAAATAACCCTCCTACAAAATTTTAGCAACACCTACCTCAAGAAAAGACGAGCTTGGAACCCCTCATGACTTGTTTTCCTTAAAATTTAGGGGAAAGATTTCAAGCTACAAAAACTTCATTAAGAAATAAAGTGGCTTCTACACATAACTAGAAACTCAAACTAATCAACTTGCAAAGTTAGGTTTTGGAAGACAAAAAAGAGTTTGCCTAGTACCATCAAGACAAATCCTAAATAATGTAAGATGTCAGTCACCCTTAGTATAAGAGTTGAATAAGGAGAACAAAACCCAAGATAAGAAAGAGAGTGACATCATGAGTCAAAGAAAAGCTAATGGTAAAGAGAGCCTTCTAAAAGTTAAGGAATTTTAGCCTATCATCCCTTATCCTACCAAAGTGAAGAAAGATCACACAAATGAGCAGTTTGGTAAGTTCCTTAAATTGTTTAAATAAATCCATATTAACTTACCCTATGTTTAGGCTCTTATATAAATATCGAATTATTTGAAAATTTTGAAGGATTTGTTAGCAAACAAGAGGAAGTTAGAGAAGCTGGCGACTATGATGTAAAATGGAATATGCTTGGCATTCTTCAAAGTAAGCTACCAAAGAAGCTTAAAGATTCAGGGAGTTTTACTATCCCTTGTAAAATTAGTAGCTTAAAAATAGAAGGGGATATTATTAATATGATTTCTTATTCACTGTTTAAGAAACTGGGATTAGGTGAACCAAAAAATACTAAGATAAGTTTACAATTTGCAGACATAACAGCAAAGTATCTTATGGTTATTATTGAGGATATACTTGTTAAGGTTATTAAGTTTATCTTCTCGATTGATTTTGTAATTTTTGATATAGAGGAAGATATACCAGTACTTCTAGTTCTTAGTCAACCCCCTTTTTTTTCCACTGATAAGTCTATTATTGATGTTAGTAAGGGCAAGTAAGTGTTTAGGTTTGAAGACAAAGAAGTCCGATTTAAAATATCTGATGTTATGAATCATTTCTTTTACCTTTTTGATGTTGATTATTCTAGTAATATATTTGATGATTCAATTTTAGATGTTTTGTAGGACTCTTTTAAAACTTAATTTAACTAGGTCACCTTAGACCATGCTTATGTATGTCAAGCTAAAGACATTAAACAAGTGCTACTTAGGAGATAACTTAAGAATTATGATAGTTTTTATTGATTTAATTATATTATTTTGATTATTTTTAAGTTTAAGTTTAGGATTTCATTAATTTTCTATATGTTTTATGTTAGGTTATAAAGCTCCTTATTTGATTTCTACCAAATTTTTATGTCTGTGGTATGCGTTAATTAACTTTCTTAGTTAAATAACAGATACCATAGGGTGAGTCGGGATCGAATCCATAGGAAATGTTTGATTAATTTTTGTAGCGAAATTAATTGATGCAAGGAAAATATAAATGAGGGTTTTTGGATTTTTAGCAATTTAGAAAATAAATTAGAAGTAAAATATCGAAAAAAAATTAGAACAAGCAATCAAAAATGATTAAAGTGTCAAATATAAGAAAAGTTCGATTTTAGGGTCAATCTCGACCTAAACACGATCAAGAATATTCCATCATCCTAACTTCTTTACACGTCTCTTCGGACTATTGATCTAAGACTAACAGTATGCTATGATAATCCTAGTTTTCCCATAGGTATGTTTAATTAAGATACCATCGTTAGTTAAACATAACTACCAAATAATCTGGGATATGATCTCTAGATTCAATTTGGCAGCAGCATTACGAAGTGAAAAATGATCAATATAGGCAGTAACCTCACACGTTTGGGTTATCTAACCTAAGTTATGTTGTTCCTAATGATATGGGATCATTAGATGCTACTAACAAACATTAAATGTAACAATTATGGATTACATTCAACATATAGAAACAGGCCCAAAATAGAACAATCAAAATAATGTATTCGGATCATCTATCCAAAACTAGATTCAATCAACACAAATAGCATGACAATTCGAAAAGAGATTACAATGTTAATAGGATGAAATAGCTTAATCGTGACTTGCCTTCGATATCCCCATTGAACCAGCGTTGGGAAGTTAGCCTTCCATCTTCATCTTCAGGCTCTCACTATCGACCATCCTCTCTATCGCCACTATCGATGTTGAAGAATGAAGAAGAACCAAAGAGAGAAATGAGAGAAAACACTGTCGGCTAGGTTATGTCCTCAATAACCCCTCTTTCTATTGTCATTTAACATTTCCCTTTGTAGAATAAAACTAGGTTTAACCGAAGGACACCTGGAAAATTATAGGACACCTAGCCCTTCTCATATATGAGAGCACCTCACGGCTGTGTCTTAACATGTCACACCCATGACTAGCTTGTCACGGTTGTGAGAAGCTTGGTAGTGGTTGTGCATGGCATGGGAGCTAGAAACATGCATGGATGGCTGAAGACAAAGAAGCATGGCATGCTATCACCGTGAGAAAGCAGGGGCTGTCAAGAAACATGGATGGGCTAGCTATCACTGTGAAAAGAATGCATAGGAGCTAGCTAGAATGAGAATGTGTGGCATTGGTGTGAGAAGCAACTGGTCACCTTGCATCATCTTCTGTTTATGATAATCACTATCCCACGCCCATACATCTTGTTGCACAGCCATGACATACACACTCACGGCTGTGTAACTTTTCTAGCATGGTCGTGAGACATTTTAATGGTTCATTCTTCATTTTCTTGTCTTCTTCTTGCTCTAATCTTCTTCTTTGTATTTCCCGCATATGTCTCACCTTTCTTGGCATTTCATTGTCTTCTCTTTCTTTTAATCCTCTTCTTTCTGCTTCATGAAGACAAAGGATTGTGAATCTTCATAAAACAGCTCAAATGTAGTGCTTTTGACTCACTTTAGCTCTTTCGCTTCTAAAATGTACCTAAAATTAAATATGAGCTAAAGTGAGTATCCTAAGCATTTCTAAGGCATTAGTCATTGAGTGTAGTAAATCAAATGAATCAACATTTAAGCATATATTACAAGTGCAATTGAAAACCTTTAAATAAGATATATTAGACCTTTTTCCCTATAACACTTCAAGGGGACATTTAAAATCCAATACTCGACTTGTATCAGGTTAACAAGATAAGTGGCAGTAATCACTCCATAGGACCAAAAAACATTTTGGAACATTTATTTCAAACATGATTGCTCAAGTTTCTTCCAATAAACTCTATTTTTTTCATTCAATAACCCCATTTTATTGAGGTGTATCAATATAACTACTTTGATGTAATATTCCATTAGAAGTTAAGTAATTTTTCATATTATAAGATGTATATTCTATGCCATTATTAGTTCAAAGCATTTTGATATGAGCAAAAAATTGATTAGTAATTATCATATGGAAATCCTTGAAATAATTAAAAACTTCACCTTTTGATTTCAATAGATAATCCCTAGTAACCTTAAAAAATTATCAAAAAAGGTTAAAAATATTTAAAACCATATATAGAGATAAAAAAAGGACCTCATACATCAAATTCTAGTAATTTAAAACCTTAGTAGTTTGAGACAATGAATTATTAAAAGGGAGCCTAAAAGACATAGAAAAATGACACACCTCACAATAATAAGTTTCTTAGACAAAGCAAGAATAATATTTTAAAAAAAAGGCTTTCATGGATGAGATAAATGACAATTCCACAAGGAGTATTTATTAACGGTAGATGAAAAAGCTTGGAAACTTTTAGAAGCCTAATAATTAGGATGAAAATAGTAAAGCCCATTTAAGTGAAATCCTTCACCAATCATCTTTTTGGTGATTCGGTCCTAAACACAACCTTGTAAGGAGTAAATATGAATTTACAATTAAGAGTTTGTATCAGTCTATGAACAAATAATAATTGAAAAGGAAAAGAAGGAACATAAAGAACATCATATTTTATAGTGTCATAAACAAGTTTGATTTTACCCTTACCCTTAATGGGAATTTTTTTTCATTTGCTACTAACACAATTGAGAAGAAAGGACAAAAATCACAAATGTTAACAAGCTTGCTAGACACATGATCGATGGAACCAGAGTTTACAACCCTTAAATCATGCAAAATATTAACTTTTAATGCAATCATAAAGGGATTTATAATACCTTGAATGTTTCCAGTGTTATCATCAGCTAAGATTCTAGCAAATTTGCTTAAAAGTGCAACAGGCTCAATACATCTTTGATCATCATTTTTGCATGAATTGTATTTTAGTTATGGATGGAGACTCCAACAGCAATCCATTGTATGTCCAAAAGCGTGATAATAGTCACACTTTGAGTCTAGTGGCTTTCCCTTATAAGTTTCCTTATTAGATTGTTGATGAGCAAGGTAAGCATAAGTATCGAAAGCACTAGAGGTAGCACCACACTACATAGTTTTCTTGTGAACTTCTTCGGGTTATATAGGAGCAAAAACACTCTTTAAGGATGAAAGTCAGAAGTCATTAGAATATGACTTTTAAAATCTTCATAATTAGAATCAAGACTTGTCAATAACTGGAAAAATCAATCTTCTTTAGTTTGTTTCTTTATAATAAATAAATCAATAGTGTGGTCAATTTACTTTCAATTTGTTTCATAAGCCTTTAATTTGCCTAATATACTAACAAAAGGTTTTCCTTCTTGCTAAAGATTAGTAATTTCTGATGAATCTAAAAGAGTCATGCAAAAGTGTTTTGGTTGCCATATATAACTCGAGCAACCTCCCAAAGTTCTTAAGAGGATTCACAGTCACAAAAAATCTCAACAATGTTATGCTCTATAGAATTGAGAAGCCATGACATAACCATCTAGTCCTTTGACAACTAAGAATCATATTTGGAGAATCAACATTAGGGGACTTTTCTTTGTCATTCATAAAACCTACTCTCTCTTTTTAAAAGTTAATAGACTTCATTAATAAATTGTTATTTACATAACCAAGTATGCAACAATACTAGTATAATACAAAATAACTAGACTACGAGGTCATAAGGGTCCCTGTGATCAGCTTAGTCTAATGCGCATCTCCTCCTTATGCTATTAGTTAGGTTATCTATAATCTCCCTCACTAACAGGTTAAGTTGGGTATGAAGTGTCACCTCCTGAAAACTCTGCTCCATAATTCTACTTGTGGTCTAAAAATCCTATAATTCCTTTCTTTCCAAACTTGGAAAACCATTGAAGCCCAACTTATCCTAGGTGCTTTGTAATCTGCCTAGTTTCCCATTTGCACTTTCACTAACCAACTAATAGTTTCCTCCCATAAATCAATTGAATAATAAGGGTTTAGAGTTGCTTATAGCCCTCTCTAAATCTTCCTTGTATAGCTACACTTGATCATAATGTGTTCCAAACTTTCCAGTTCCATATAACACAGCTCACAATTCAAAGAACTAATGATAAACTTAAGTTTTTCCTTTGTAGATACTCCCTCCCATCCCCAACCAAAAGATAAATCAATATGTAGTTCTAATATCTCTATCCCAAACTAGTGCAACCCAATTCACTCTATTTTGTTGATCATTCTTCCAAAAGAGTTTGCAGTTTTTCATATTAAACTGACCTAATTTTTAGTAGTCCACTGGATTTCATCTTGTTTCCCCTGTTGTCATCTTGGTGTTTGGTTTAGAATGAGATCATCCCCCTGCTACTATGAAAAGGCCAAATCCACTAGTTATTTTCTATAAAATTGCTCACTTTTATGTCAAAATTCACTAGTCTTCTTAAATGTTGTAACTTCTTGACCTTGTATAGAGGTTCCCTGCAATGCTGGTAATCAAACCAAAAAATAGTTTTATTACCATCCCCAATTTCATGGAGCACCAGGCTTTGTATCAACTATCTTGTGCTTAAGATTTCCTTGAGGATCCTAGACATGTCCTGCTTTATCTTCAATATCCATATGCTTTCATTTTTTATTATCACATTATGGATCAATTTCACCCATAAGTGCTCCTTTTTGCTACACATCCACCATAGATTCTTAGCTAAACATGCTTCATTAATCTCCCTTGAATAATGTAATCCTAATACCCCTTGCTCTTTTAGTTTACAAATTTTCCTCCAGGTAATCTTCACTTTATATCTTCCTTGATCTAATCCATTCCATAGAAAGTCTTGTAGTCTTTTGTCAACTTCCTTGAGTATGATTTTGGGTATAGGAAGATGACTGAGCCAGTACTCGGGATTGATTATATTAGAAGGAGCCTGCCTCTATAAATAAAGAACATATTCCTCCATTATTTAGTCCTTCCATTTATAGAGTTTAGCATTGGTTTACAAACAGTTGCACTAACTCTTTGTTGAGAGATTGGTACTCCAAGGTAGTTGAATGGAAATTTTCCTTGCTTCATACCCATTTCTCTTGCTTTGTTAGCTGCTTCATTGCTAGAGTTGTCTGATAGGTAATAGCAGCTCTTCTTGGGTTTATACAATAGACCAGAAATATTATGGAACTCCTTTAAGGAATGCAAGAGTATATTTATAAAGTTTCTCTCTGCTTTGCAAAATAAATCAAGTCATCCACAAAAGCCAGGTGGGTCAACTTCATACCTTCACATTTGTAGTGGAACTGGAATTCAAGGTTTGTACCTGTCTTGCTTGCTAGGAGTGTAGTTAGGGCTTCCATATAAAGAAAAAAAAATAGGTAAAGAGAGAAAAGGTCCCCTTGCCTAAGGCCCCTCCTCGCTTTTATTAATTTAGTGGGTTTACCATTCACCAAGATGGTCATTGAGGTCGTGGTAACACACTCCTCTACCCATTCCCTGAACAAATTTGGGACATATACAACTTTCAATATATTAAAGAGGAAATTCCAGCTAAATGAATTATAAAACTTGGCTAAATCAACTTTGACTATGCAATTATCCATTCTTCTCTTAAAGTTATACCCTTGCAGTAACTCCTAGCATAGGAGAATATTGGAGCTTACAGGCCTCCCCTTTAAAAATGCATTTTGCTCAGGGCTAATTATTTTCACTAAACTTGATCTTAATCTATTGGCCAAAATCTTTGTAATTATCTTGTATAAGAAGCTATAGCAAGCTCTAGGTTTAAAATGCTCCAGTCTTTCTGCATTACTCTGTTTGGGAACTAGATTTATTTAGGTCTTATTCCAATCCTTAAGAATTGCAATTTTTTGGAAAAATTCTTTAATTACTCGTACAACCTCTTCTCCCAGTATGTCCTAGTTTTTTTGAAAAAATCTTCCATTGTATCTGTCAAGTCCAGGGGAATTATCTAGATTCATAGAAAATACCACCTCCCTAATCTCCTCCCTTGTAACTTTCCTAATCAATTGGCTCTTATTGTCATCATTAACCTTCTTGATTCCTAAGATCACCTCATTAGGAATGGACCTAACTAGGGTTTCTTTCCCATATTGCTTATAAAGGTAGTCAAATGCAATCCTTTTCTTTTCCTCCTAGTCCTCGTGCTTCCTACCTGCATTGTCTACTAATAATTTAATTGTATTCTTGTTCCTTCTAGCTGCTATTGAACCGTGATAATACTTAATACACCTCTCTCCTTTCTTTAGCGAATTCATTCTAGTTTTCTATCTCAGAAGTGTATTTATACTCAACAAAATTTGGTTGTACTTCATAATCTGCTCAACGTCCTCCTTCCTTAGTTCCACATCTTCAAGGTTCACAATTAGCCTCCTTTGACACTTCTTTAGCTCATCTAATGCCTTGGCTTTCTCCTTCTGTTATGGCATAATTGAGTTCTTGCTCAACTTTTTTAACTCATCTCTCAATGCCTTCAGCCTAATGCTCATTATAAAGCCCTTAATCTTCCACCAAGAGCAATCAAGATTGCTCTTAATAAGGAAGGTAGTTGATAAGTATGAATTGCATCATTTTTAGGGCTTAGTTTGATATGTACTTAAATCTTAACTTAATTGTTTAGTATATGTTTAGGAGAGAATTGTGTTAGTTTGTTAATTAATTGTGTTTAAGTGTTTTTATGGGTTAGTACAAATATTTGAGCTTAATTATTTTTATGGGTTAGTACAAATCTTTGAGCTTAATTATTATGTCTTTAAGGCACCTTGATATGTTTGTTAGTATTTTAGGGTCACCATCGAAGAATGGAGAAGTTTTGGAGACATTCGGGTCGAAACAACAGCCCACAATCATGGAACAATGAGTCACAATCGTGACAGAAGAACTGGAGTCACCCCATATGCCACGATCATGACAGAAGGCTTGTAGGTGGTCCACGATCATGGCTTACAGGGCCACGGTTCTTATCTGTGACGGGCAGTCGCGCAGACACTCAAAAATGTCAAGTTTCGAGGGAGTTTCTGAATCTTTTGGTCCTCGAGAAAACCCTAAGGCTGTCCAGAATACAAAAGGTATATAAAGAATAAAACAAAGAAGATGAAGGAGCTTTTGCATTAGCCACTTTTGGAGAGAAACCCTAGAGAGAATTGTTGAGAGATTAAGAAAGAGAAGAAGGAAGAGACAAGTAGAGAAAATCCCGTCATCGAAGTACTTCTCGAATCAGAAGTTTTCGACTCCAGTCTTCATTTGGAATCGTTTCTCCTGTTATTTTCCATTTTTATTATTGTATAGAATTGGAAATAGTAGTCTGATGATAGGATTGTAAATGTTGAGATGTTATATACTCACCTTGGGGTTTCTTTTATCTTTGATTCAATAAAATCTTATTGTTTTATGTTTATTGGAATTATTGGGATTGATTTTTGTGATTGCATAATTCGGTAATAAATTGAGAGGGTGACTCGAACGAAAAATAATTAAATTGGGCTAACGCGAGTTAGGTGATTTAATGAAAACGAAAAATTAATCAAATCGATAATTATGGGAAGAGAGATCTCGCATAGGTTCCCGATAATTTATTGGATAACTTCAGATCTAATTAGATTTTTGGATATATTGTTAATTGAGAAATTGCAATTTTCCATAATCTGATTAGGGTTTAAAATTTAGGTTAATGGTTACAACTTGAGAGAGAGTAATCAACCATAGGATCATCCAAGACTAATAATTCAATAATTCATAATCAATTAGGTTAACATTAAACTTAGGTAAAAATTTCCCTTTCTCTCAATTAATATTTCCTTAAGGTTGATTCTTGAGTATATGTTGCAACTGCTACTTTGTTAATATTTTCGTAATTGATTCTTGGAATTGAATTGCGTGATTGAATTAAATTCTTGTCTTAGTTTTTGTTACATTTTAAATTACTGCGAATTGTTTTGGCCTTTGATTTTATTATTAGATTATTTCTCCTCGTAGGATCAACACCTTAGGTACTATGTGAACGACCCGTATGTTTGCAGATTATCGAGATTATTAATTGAAACTTACACAGATCGAAAAATTACTACTAGCAGTTAAATTCATTCAATAATAAAGTAACCAATTATTGAGAAGTATTTACTTCACTACCAGTGACGGCGGTGGTATTTGGAAGAGACAACAGTGATCTCCTTTGAGATTTTTGCAGCATCATTAATTTCATTGAGAGCTATTTTAAAAGTGGATGGAGAAGGGAATTACTGTTCTGATACCATGCGGAAAGAAAAGGATGTAGAGAGTAGAAGCTTTAGGAAAAGAATATAACTTTTATTCATACTTTATAGTACAACATATAGGCAAATATTTACAGTTGTAGCCTAAGATAATAACGTGTCATTAGCCTAGTCAAAATATGGACTAATATATACAAAACCATTAATCTAAGAATCACCATATAAAGCACTACTAATCTATTATTTACGTAACTTCCAATATGGACATTGAAGCTTAATAGATGGAATCTTTTTAGAAAAATTCTTCATCAATAATTATCACTGACTAAATAAATAATATTTTGTTTGTACTACATAAACCATATCCTGCGAGTTTCATTTAGATAGCATACTGAGAATGATAGAATCACTTCCATCTGAGGATCTTATCGTATAAACCATATCCTGCGAGTTTCATTTAGAGAGCATACTGAGAATGATGGAATCACTTCCATCTGAGGATCTTATCGTGGAACCTTTGTTTTCGGGTTAAAAAACACCAACTCTTAGTTGAATTATTTCTTTGAGATTGTTGACAAGTTTTTGTCATCTGTTTTAAGAATAAAGACCAAAGCATATATATAAGAGCCACAAAATGTGGTTGGCTAAAGATGCAGTGGACTTCAATCCAAATGATAAAACCTAAATTATCCTTCACACCAACAGTACCTTTCTACTTTCCACACAAATATTTACTCTTTATTTTTTATACTGAATCACAAAATTAGAGCTACTGTTACACGATCATGTTCAGGAATGCTTATACAAGAGAACGATGCCCAATTCTTATTGAATTGGTTTTTTTGTATCATTGGCTTCCAGCTAGTTATAATTGCTAAGTTGACTAATAATCATTGATCAGTTTAGTCTGGGATATACAGTATAATTTCAAACACAAGAACGAAGTGATAAGTTATATTTTGTTTCTAAATTAAACACAAGTTTGGTTAAATTCAAACCAATTATCTCTAAATTGAGATGGTTTATGATTTGAATGTTTAAAGACAATATGAAAACAAAAACAAAGACAATTTTTAGTTTATTGCCATGAGATAAGAAAGAAAGGAAAAGCAAAACAGAAATCAAGAATGAGGAGTATAAATTCTTTTTTTTTTCCAAGAAAGTTAAAATTCGAATGATTTAACAACAAAGAGAGATTGAAAAAACTTAAGTTTTTGAACGAATTTAAACAACTGTAATAAAAAGAAGACAACAAATAATTAAGTACTAATATTATAAATTTTTCACTAACTGATTTTGTGTTATATTTTTTTCATTTTAATTTTGATACTTAGTGTTGGGAATTTAGACATCTCAAACCCACACCCAAGGATATTTAATAGACAAAAATATCAGAAAATAACAATACAAGAGAATTTACGTGGAAACTCTCAAACCCGAAAAAAACCACGGGCACCGAGAAGAAAGTCCACTATGTTAAAAATTCTTACAATCACACAATTTTTTCTTTCACCCAATCCCGTAATACACCAACACACTCACAAAGAAATACACACACTACAAGAAATTGTATTTTTAGTGAAAGTAAAAATTGTCACTAAAAGCAGTAATATTTGTCACTATTATTAATAG
>JAOQMP010000005.1:14146480-14164971 GCA_027563575.1 Erythroxylum pedicellare
ATGGAAAGAGTCAGATGTCTACTTTCACATTCAAAGTTGCCTAAGGCATTTTGGGGTGAAGCTTTACTTGCAGCTGTTTATGCATTAAATCGTTCACCATTTGTTCCTCTCCAGTATGAAGTTCCAGAAAAGGTGTGGTCAGGAAAGGATGTTTCCTATGATCATTTGCGGGACTGTTGTTGCAAGGCCTTTGTCCATATTCCTAATGATGAAAGGAAAAAGCTTGATGTCAAGACACGATAGTGTGTATTCATTGGCTATGGTCAAGATCAATTTGGCTATAGGTTTTATGATTCGGTGCATAAAAGACTTATCAGGAGTCGTGATGCTATATTTGTTGAAGATCAAATTATTGAAGATATTAACAAGGCGGAGAAGGAAGTTCCAAGCTCCGATGATGACTCAACAAGCTTCCAATTGAATCCTCCAATAGTGGTGCCGAGACAAGTTAGAGATGAAGTGCAGAATGATTAGCTAGAAGCTGATAATACAGATGCCCCCAATGAAGTTGAACCAGAGGATGATAATGGTGTTCACATTTAACCACTAGCACCTGAAGATTCTGTAGTCCCATTACAAAGATCGAGTAGAAATAGACAACCATCTACTAGATATCCAGTTAATTAGTATGTAATGCTGATTGATGGGGGAGAACCAGAAAGCTTTGATGAAGCCATGAAAGATGAACACAAGAAGAAATGGAAAAAAGCCATGCAAGATGAGATGAAATCCTTGCATGAGAATAAAACATTCGAGCTGGTGAAGTTGCCAGAAGGTAAAAGAGCATTGAAGAATAAATGGGTGTTCAGGATTAAGCATGAAGAACACAATGACCTTTCTCGATTCAAAGCAAGATTAGTGGTTAAAGGATTCAGCCAAAAAAAGGGTATTGACTTTGACGAAATATTTTCACCGGTGGTGAAAATGACATCTATACGTACAGTGCTAGGGCTAGCCGCAAGTTTTAACATGGAGGTAGAACAAATGGATGTCAAAACTGCCTTCCTACATGGGGATTTGAAAGAAGAGATATGCATGGAGTAGCCAGAGGGTTTCGAGAAAAAGGGGAAAGAAGACTATATTTGTAGACTAAAGAAGAGTCTATATAGTCTAAAACAGGCACCAAGATAGTGGTGTAAGAAGTTCGAGTCTATTATGGGGGAGCAAGGCTACAAGAAGACTACTTCAGATCACTGTGTATTTGTGAATAAATTCTCTGGTGATGATTTCATTATCTTAGTGCTCTATGTGGATGTTATGTTGATTGTTGGTAAGAATGTTTCTAGAATCAATAATCTGAAGAAACAGCTAGATAAGTCTTTTGCCATAAAAGACTTGGGATCAGCAAAGCAGATTCTTGGCATGCAGATTATTAGAGACAGAAACGCCAAGAAGCTATGGTTATCACAAGAGAAGTACATTGATAAAGTACTTCAGAGATTCAAATTCGACAAAGTTAAAGCAGTTAGTTGTCCTCTTGCTAATCACTTTAAATTGAGTTCCAGATAGTGCCCTTTTATAGATGAAGAGAAGGAAGAAATGTCCAGAGTTCCATATGCTTCAGCAGTTGGAAGTTTGATGTATGCCATGGTTTGTACACGGCCAGATATTGCTCACGCAGTTGGAGTAGTGAGTCGTTTCCTTTCTAATCCTGGAAAGGAACATTGGGCTGCAGTCAAGTGGATTCTCAGGTATCTTCGAGAGTCATCCAAAATATGCTTATGTTTTGGAAGAGCAGAACCTGTGTTAGCTAGTTACACAGATGCAGATATGGATGGAGATGTTGACTCGAGAAAGTCTACATCAGGTTACTTGATTACTTTTGTAGGGGGAGCTGTAGCATGGCAGTCAAAGTTACAGAAGTGTGTTACACTTTCTACAACTGAAGCAGATTTTATTGCAGCAACAGAAGCCTGTAAGGAGTTGCTATGGATGAAAAGTTCTTTAATGAACTTGGTATCAAGCAAGAGCAATATCAGCTGTTCTATGACAGTCAAAGCGCTATTCACCTTGGTAAGAATGCCTAGTTTCACTCACGATCAAAACAAATTGATGTGAGATATCACTAGATCAGAGATGTGATGGAGACGAAATAATTACAGTTAGAAAAGATCCATACTGATGAAAATGGATCAGACATGTTAACCAAGATTTTACCAAAAGACAAGTTCGAGTATTATCGATCAGTAGTAGGCATGATAGAGCCCTCCATGTAATCGGGAGGAGGAGATTTGTTAGTTATAAGTCCCTCTCACATGGAGGGACATCAAGTTTTCAACAATTCGGTGCTGCATTAGTTGAAAGAAGATAGCTGTAAGGTAGCTGTCTCATGCGGCGGAGTGCCTATATAAGGCACTCCCTGCTTCATACCAAAATACAAAAAATAAAATATAGAAGAAAATCAGAGCAAAGCAACACTCTGATAAAGGGTTGGTGAGTGACAAAATAGTGAGGTTAGTATTTTTAGGTTGGGAAACGCCTTGTGAGCCACTATTTTGGTTTTATCTCTGTATACGTACTATTTGTAATAGTGGAAAATTTATTCTAAATTTGTCCGTAGACGTAACCCAAAATTAAGGGTGAACCATGTTAAATATTTTGTGTCCATTATGCTCATTTTATTTTTCCATTAAAAAAAATACACACGTTGTGCCTAATAGTTACCTCTTAAGATGTATCATTAAGGGACATATTGAAGTTTCTTAATGTGGATAGTGTTGAAGTAGCTTTTTTTTAAAATTTGTTTTGAATCATGCTTTGATAAGAAAACAATCTTTTTATATTTGTTAAATCTTTTTAACCATTGACATGTTTGCGAGGATTATTATGAATAAATTAAAACATATATTATTAAAATCAAAAGAAGGAAACAACATGTAAGTTGTTGGCAAATTGTTTTTCGAATAATTTGAGGTGTTTATTAAATTTTCACAAGCTTATAGTATAAAATGGATTAGTAAATTCTTATCGAGGTAAAAGATGTAGATCTCTTAAGTAGTTTATTTTTTAAATTTCTTAATTTTAAAATTTTTGAAAAATATTCTTAACTTTTAATTTTTCAGAAAATTTATTCTTTTAGACTTCGATTAATAGGTAAGAACGAAATATACATGAGATAAACATCGTACTTGTACAAATTAAATATTAATTATATAGCAGTGCAACCTAATATTTGAATTTGGAGGGAATTAATAAAATTTGATTCAAGTTAATACTTTATTATAATTATTTTAAATTATTAGTTTAAGTTAAGTTTAATTAGTTCGAGTCTATTTAAATAGTTGACTTACCAAATTATACCACATGTATTTCATTATTATAATTTTAGTTAAAGTCAGATATTTTTAAAGAAATATTAAAAGATTAGATATATTTTTAAACTATGGAAAGAAATATCAATCTTTTACCCTTCTTACTAATTAATTAACGACAAGTAATCGAAAAAGCAGAATTTAAACATAAGCTGGTACGTTGGTGCATAGGAATTGCCTCACAAAACCGTCAAATAACGGTATCATATCCATTAGATATATGCTAAGTAGTTAGTTTCTTATGCCATATTTGTAACTCAATCAAACATTATGGCAATCCCTTATTTATATGATAAAAATTTTCAAATCGAGTGATATCAAATATTCAATGGCAATTTGGATTACATAAAAGAAATATTTAAATGAGAAACTATAAAAGATATTTCCTAAAATTGTAAATATTATATTGCATGTTGCTATCGAAATTGATTTAGTTTGGAATTACAAGTTGATTAATAGTCTACCAGTTTCCAAAATCTTGTTTAATTGAATTCCGAATTCGGAACGAAGAACAGAATAAATAAATAGTATCAAATTATATTTAATGATTTATATATTTCAAATATTTAACTAAAAATTCTCTTTAGTTTCTGTTGCCCTTTTTAAGTTCGGATGATTTCACTTCTCATTTCGCAATTAATCGATTATAAGATGAAAAAAGGAACAACGCACCTCAACTCAAATTTGATAAGCCCCCGCCAACGTTATCTCCTACGTGTCACCTTTTCATTGGTCCAGCCGATATCCCCATCCCCAAAAGCCCCAACCAGCCCACTGAATCAACCTCAATCAACTGTCACATTATTTCCTTTATCAAATCCAACGATCACAAATCCTTCATTTAATTTTCTGTTTATTTACCTGGAGTACACAGAGAAAGAGAGGGAGAGACGGACGGCAGAGTGCGCTATGCTCCTAGTAGAAGAAGACCAAGGCCCAAACATCCGTTAATGGAGTTGACGTTAGTTTCAGGGAACCTAACGGCGGCGACGACGACGAAGACGTTGACCTCGTGTGGTGATAGTAAACTGAGTGGTGGCTGGAAGAGGCTGCGGGTGAGTGATGGAGGAAGAGAGAGTAAGAGAGGAGTTCAAGTACTGCCATATGTGGTCAAAGCATCAACGGAGAGAGGGAGTGGTGAAGTGATGAAGGAGCGGGAGCGGACACATGGCAGTTTTTCTGGAAGCAGTGCCATGGAAGCGGCAACATATGATCGGAGCTTTGGCAGCGACGTCACAGAATTTCCTGTTTGGGAGAAAATCGACGCCGTCGTTAGACTTAGTTTCGGAATCGGTAAGGTTGAGCGCTGATAGACAAGAAAGTAATTATTTTTGTAAGTAAACTTGAAGGTGGAAGTGAGAGCTAAAGTTGCTTGATGGTTTTTCTTGCAGGTATTTATGGAGCAATGGGTTTGGCTGGAAGTTGTATATGTTCAATAACTGGAATTGATAGCATGGGAGGGTTCAATCCATGTTTAGATGCCATTTTACAAGGGCTTGGATATGCTGCTCCACCTATTATGGCCCTTCTTTTCATACTTGATGTATGTTCAACACTTGTGTTTCCTTTTCAATTTCGTAAATCTTTGTTCTTTGGAAGGAAACAGATGTTCATATGCTTTACCTTTCGTTTTTTGTATTAGACTTGGTCACTTTGATCTGGTTGCAGGATGAAGTTGTGAAATTATCGCCCCATGCTCGTGCCATCAGGGATGTTGAGGATGAAGAGCTTCGGAGCTTTTTTTATGGAATGTCTCCTTGGCAGGTAATCTTTTCTGCACTGAAATAATCCTAAGATGTCTGCAAGAATAATCGAGGAAATTGCGTCACTTTCAATATATCTTTGCAGTTTATACTCATTGTTGCTGCAAGCTCAGTAGGGGAGGAGCTTTTCTACCGGGCTGCTGTTCAGGTATGTTCTGTGTTCTCGGATGAGAGTTGTGTGATCTAAATCATGGAACTCTTTAACTGTTTCTTTAACCAGAAAGAATTCAATTTAGATGTTGGACACTTATCTACAAGTTTTCACAACTCCACCATTTATGATGGAATCATCAAACATTTAACTCTATGGTAGTATTGCTGTGTGGTCTAGTTCTGACATTGCCATGACATGAGCTGCTGTTGTTTTGTTGCCAGTGATGAACTTGGATGGCATTAACTGTATGTCTATTTACAGAGCATGCAAACCATCATTTTGTTTCAGTCTTTTATCAAGTGTTTTAGACTGTATGTTTCATGGACTCTTGGGAAGTTCAATAAACCCTTTATTTGAGTTGTTAATCATCTCATTTATATGAAGACTCTCTATTTAGCATGCAAGTGAAATGTTTTGGGTTAATATTATTATGAACTAGAAACCTGCTTCGTTAAATATGCCACTTACTCTCTTGCTTAAGAGCAATTCATGCTAGCATTTTCCATCCACTCATTGTATAAGCTCAGTAGAAGGAGTGGCTCCATCATCTTATTATGATGGAAGTGCTTAATTCTATATCGTTACCAATTGCACTGTTTGGAAAAAAAAACATCTATCAATCCTTTTCCTCTTCATAGGGAGCTCTGGCTGATGTATTCCTCAGGGGAACCAATTTGCTATCAGATGCTAAAGGAATGGCTGCTCTGGTATGCGGTTTATATAATTAGTCTTCTTTTTTTATCATTAGTGTTTCTCTGTACCTCCCTATTAAACCTTGTTAGTATTTACACAAAGTGCAGACTGGTGTGCTGCCTCCATTTGTCCCTTTCGCTCAGGGATTTGCAGCTGTAATTACAGCCGCTCTTACTGGTTCTCTTTATTATATGGCTTCCTCTCCAGAAGGTTTAATCGAATTTGTTCAAGAGTTTTGCCTTTTGTTTTCATTTTCTTTTGTTTTGGTAGATATGATTTGATTCCTAAGTTGTTTATTTTCTTCCAGATCCTACATATGTAGTCGCCCCTGTTTTACAATCTCGCTCTGGCCGTGAAGATCTGAAAAAGCTCTTTGCAGGTTTTCTCTCCTCTCTTAACATTCATTTTCAGTTAGCCAGAAACGTTTCTTCTTGCTTTGATGAAGTATCAGAATTAATTAATAAAAAGCAAGAAGAAGGTGAAACTTGAATAGAGTGTATTCATAATGAAGATGACCCATCTCTCAGCAGAGAGCTGGACTCTATTTTTATAACTGCAGATGGTAACAAACTAATATACGTGACGACTGAATGGAAGAGTTCTAGAGCTCTGTATGTAACAAACTTCATAACAGACTATCACTCTAACTAATTACAGAATAAAGGGAAATTAACAATTGTTTTCAACATCCTCCCTCAAGCTAGGCTGTGGTGGAAGCACAACGAGCTTAGTTTTAAGATAATTGAAGCGACTAGAGGACAACACCTTGGTCATGATATCTGCTACCTGGTCTAAAGTGGGAACATAACGTATTTCTAAAACTTGCTTAGCAATGAGATCACAAACAAAATGCACATCAATCTCTATATGCTTAGATTTGGAATGCATTATAGGATTAGCAGCAAGAAAAGTTGCATTGATGTTGTCCCTCCAAAGTATGGGTTTTCAAAACTGTTTAAGCCCCATTTCTTGCAACAAGTAAAGAAACCATGCAATTTCAGCGGTAGCAGCAGCTAAGAAGTGATATTCAGACTTGGTACTTGAACGAGCCATTGCTTGTTGTTTTTTAGAGGACTAGGAAACTAAATTCTCACCAAGATAAATGCAATAACCACCAATGGATTTACAGTCAATGAAATCTGCAGCCCAATCTGAATTAGAGAATTCAGTAAGTTCAAAGTGTTGAGAAGGTTTATAAAACAAGCCTTGGTTTGTTGTTCCTCGAAGGTATCGCAATGCCCTTTTACAAGAACACCAATCTGCCTCTGAAGGACTTTGCATGTGTTGGCTGAGTTTGTCAACATTAAATGAAAATTTTGGCTATGTGATAGTAAAGTGCAGTAAGCCTCCTCTAATGATACTGCAATAGAAACTTAGATTTTGGAAAGGTTCCAACTCTTTGGTAGTCATAATCTTACTCGAAGAGAAAGGAGTTGGACGAGGATTGGCAGAGCTCATGTTTGCTTTCTTCAGCAAGGATTTGATATAGTTGGTCTGGGAAAAGATGAAGATCGTGGGAGCTCCTGGTAGCATGAATGCCCAAGAAAAAGTGAAGAGATCCGAGCTGCTTCAAGGCAAATTCTTTGTTCAACTTATTGATCAATTGTTGAATAGCATCTTTAGTATTCCCAATGATGAGAATGTCGTCTACATAGACAAGAAACAAGATGTAAACACCATTAGTGTTGTAAATTAATAAAGAGGTATCTGTTTTGGCATTAGAGAATCCCAGCTGCAAAAGAGTAGTTTTAAGTCCATCAAACCAAGCTTTAGGTGCCTGACGAAGACCATATAATGCCTTTTTGAGAAGACAAACATGATGAGGTTTGTCTTTACTAACTAATCCTTCCGGCTGTAGCATGTAAAAAGGTTCCTTCAGATAGCCATTCAAACACATTATTAACATCTAGTTGTTGAATGCCCCAATTTTGAGTTACTGCTAAGCTTAAGACAGTGCGAATTGTTGCAGGCTTGATTACAGGACTAAACGTCTCGGTGAAGTCTATACTGGGAGTCTTATTAAAACCTTTGGCTACCAAACGTGATTTATGTCGTTCAATGGATCTATCTGCTCTATATTTGACTTTGAAAATCCATTTGTTAGCAAAAATTTTCATAGCTGGCCGATATGGAACTAGCTCCCAGATAGAATTTCATTAGAGACTTGTTTATTCATTTTCAAGAGCCCGTCATCATTGAGGAATTTTTAGTGCCTAACTCACACTATTTGGCTCAAGTTCTTCAGGTTTGGGTTGATTAATGAGGTAGGTTTTTGGTTTGTATATACCTATTTTACTATGAGTGATCATGGGGTGTGTGTTAATAGCTATGTTGGGTGGTTCGATGGTTGTAGGAGATGCTGTAGGTATATTCGAAGAATGAGAGATGTCTGGAACTATAGGATCAGGTGGAGGTACTAGTTCTGAGGTAGAATAATTAGAATGGGAAGTAGGATTTCGATTGGGTGGACAATGTAAAGAAGCAGGGGTGCAGTTAATACCTTCCAGAGATTGTAAACAAGTAGGGGTGGAGTTAATACCTCTCTGAGATGCCACCTCAGATGAATCATATTGTCTTAACACCTGTAGGTTGTTGGAAATTTTTGAAGTAATAGGTGTATTTTTAGCTAAGGCCTTGTTGAAAGAAGGATCATTGGCAAAGGGAAAATCGAAATCATTGAAGATGACAACTCTAGATGTGTAAATTTTTCCCGATGAATCCAAGCACTTGAATCCTTTATGGTTTGGATTATAACTTAAGAAAATGCATTTTCGAGTATGAAAATTAAATTTATGTTGATTGTATGGTCTAAGTTGATGAAAACATGCACAACCAAAGGTTTTTAGTATGTTGTAATCCACATGATGACCAAAAAGCTTATAAAAAGGTGTTTAATGATGCAGTACAGGTGTGGGAAGTCGGTTAATGAGATAGAAGTTTCAAAAGCTTCCCACCAATACGACAATGACAAAGAAGCTTGTGCTAAAAGAGTTAGGCCTTCCTCTCCACTGTCCCATTTTGTTGGTGAGTGTGAGGAGATGGATGTTGGAATAAGATACCAAGAGAAGTGAGGATGGTTTTAAGAACTCTAAACTCGCCTCTCAAATCAGTTTGAGCACTTTTAATGGGTTTATCAAACTATTTTTCTGCCATTGCTTTGAAGTTTTTGAAAAACTCAAATGCGGATAAATCCAACTATATCTCGAAAAATCATTTAGAATTTGCAAATAATAAAAGAAGCCTTGTTTTGCGGCTATGGGTGCAGTACCCTATAAATCTGCACTTATGAGTTGTAGAGGACAGGTGTTTTTATTTTGTGCATGCTGAAAAGGTAATGTGGGGTTTTTTTCCCCAGTTGACAAGTCTCACAAAAATCCAAAAACATACCATTACTGAAAGGTATATGACAAAGCTTCAAAATAGATTTTACTACAAACTCTTGTGGGTGACCAAGTTTGGTATGCCAAAGTTTAAGTGTATCTGTCTTATTTAGGCTAGACATATAGGCTTTTGGACTAAAGTTAGTAGGACAGGTGGCGGTTGTTGAGTGAGGTGAGTGAGCAGCTTGAGGAAGAGGAAGACAGTATAATCCATCTTTAGTTATACCCCTTTCTCCTGTCCTTGAGCAAACATAGATCCTTGTGAAATTCAACCAAAACAAGATTATCGTTAGTGAGTTTGTGGACACTTAATAAATTCTTGGTTATTTTAGGGACATGCAAGACGTGGTTTAACAAGATAGTAGTTGAGGTGTAGGTAAAGAACTTGAGCAAAAATGCATGATGTACAGTTGCTGACCATTACCTATAGTGAGACCTTGACCTCTTGAATACTCATTTTTGTTGATCTGCAAATTTCCAAGGCTGTCAGTAACATGATGTGTTGCTCCATTGTTGAGGAACCAGTTTGGATCTGTTAATGTTTGGGCCGTGGCAATCATGGCTGACATTTGTGATGGTTGGTACTGTTGCCCCCGAGACATTTGTTGATTTGGTTGTTGTTGTTGAGACTGTCCTTGGTAATTTGAATCATACCGATAGTAACAGATTGCCGCTGTGTGTCCAGGTTTGCCGCAAACCTGGCATACTGGTCTGTTGTGTCCACGTTCTCCGCCCCTATAACCTTTTCCTTGTCCTCTATTGTTTCGGCCTCCCCCACGGTTTTGGTTTAAACGAGTTCCAGAAGTTTGAGTGTACGTTGGACCTCTTCCTCTTTGATGTCCAGTAATAGCAATATTGGCTGAAAGGTTCTGCATATCAATAGTGGCTACAACATTGTACTATTCTAGACGAGCTTCTTGGTTCATTGGTATTGCATAAACTTTATTCACACTAAATTTATTAGTCTTTGTTATGATACTAGTGACAACGGAATCATATTCAATACAAAGTCCAACCATTACATATATTATAATATCTTCATCAGACACCACATGTCTGATTGAATTTAGATTATCAACAATGCCTTTGATGTTATTAACATTTTTAATGATGCTTATGGATCCCTTTTTAGTGGTTTGTAACTAAATTTTCAATTAAAGGGCTCTTGCTTGAGATTGTGATGCGAATGTTATCTTAATGGATTTCCATAGCTCACATGATGTATCGTAGTTAACAAGTTGATTGAGAACTGGCTCAGATATTGAGGATCGCAACCAACCTAAAATGATCTGGTCTTGCTTACTGTAGGCAATATATTCGGTGGACAACGTTTTTCCTAGTAATGATCCATCTAGTGAGTTTGAATTCAGCACAAACTTTGATGGTGGTGATACCTTCTCGTTGATGAATAAATTGAGACCAAATTCTCTTAGTATCGTTAACACTTGAGACCTCCATACCAAGTAATTATTACGATCTAATTTGATGGCCAAGGAAAAATTTAAATTCGAGGTGATGTAGTTGGATCAAAAGAAGATGAGCAACTTGGCTCTTATACGTATCATAATTAATTAATAAAAAGCAAGAAGAAGGTGAAACTTTATTAGTGTATTCATGATAAAGATAACCTATTTCTCTTTAGAGAGTTGGACTCTGTTTATTAACTGCAGGTGGTAATAAACTAATAAACGTGGCGATTGAATGGAAGAGTTCTAAAACTCTGTACGTAACAAACTTTATAACATACTATCGCTCTAACTAATTACAGAATAAAGGAACATTAACAATTATTTTCAACATGCTTTATGGAGATTGTAATAGCTCTTCGCTGACCAAGGAACTATTGCTTTTTTGTTAAATTACCTTCTTTTTTCCTTTTACCTCCATCTATTTTATTACTATTGTTTTCAGAGTGTTCAAGGATACTGGACATCCATTTTATATTATTGTTCGAGTGGTCGTGGATAAATAATTACAGGATGTCATAATCAAATGTTTTACTAGGACAGAAGATCATAAAGACTACTGAAATCAAAGTTAAAGAATCTGAAATTCTGCATGATATTGAACTTTGCTCTATTCTCACATTTTGTGTTTATCAATTTACTTGCCTGAAATTTCGAATTAGCTAACTAGTCGTCTCTTCTATTACCCCCAAAACGTGCAGCCTGGTACGAGAGAAGGCAAATGAAGAAGATCTACTCTCCCCTTCTAGAAGGGCTATTGGCACTTTATCTTGGCTTTGAATGGATTCAGGTTAAGTCTTGGGATTACTTTGTCCAAGTTTTACTATAATTCGTGAAGGCTCAAACTAACAGTTTTCTTCTTGTTCATTCCTGACTCCAAATCAACAGACAAATAATCTTCTTGCACCCATGATTACTCACGGCATATACTCGGCGGTTGTTTTGGGACATGGCCTTTGGAAGATACATGATCACCGGAGAAGATTACGGCAGAGGATAAAGCAGCTCAAGTTGGAAAAATTAAACTCAAACAGATCATGAAAAAGATTTTAGGAAAAGTAGAACGAGGAAACTTGTACATCACCCGTTAAACTTGTAACGTATAAATGTGAGATTGGATTTTGATTTATAATGTAGAAGTAAATGCATAATAAAGATTATGAATGAACAATTCTATAGCAAGCATACAATTCATCATTCTAAATGCAAATATGTACTATTATGTATGGTTCTAAGGCGAAGGTCGGAGCAAACTTGAGCTCAACTCAAGTAAATACATAATGCACCACACTGAAAATTGGAGAACAATTGCATCACAATAATTCATGCCTTTATTGCCTATAAGCAGGAATCTGGTTTGTCACTATGCTCCAGGGTACATCAGTTCTCTAGTTGAGATATAATGCGAACAAAAACCCCGTATCCTTCGCACATGTCCGAAAGCAAGCAGTACTCATTTTTGGCATGGTATGTAGCCATTAAACCTGGATGATATGTTAAAAATAAATAAATAAAGCAACTTAAGCTTAACAATGAAATGGCAGGATTGAATTTGAACATCAGCAGATCAAAGATTTCCTATATAATAAAACAATTTCAATAGAAAATGGATTAACTTCCATAAGCAACCAGCAAGCAACGTCCCCATGTGTATACCACCTCAGTTTCTTTTCTACATACAGAAAGGTTTTTGAGTGTTTTACATAAGAAACCAAGTTGGACATTCATACGCTAGTTTTGATTTTAGAAAAGTATGGACAGTAGTTCGTCAAGAATAATCAACTTGGCATAATTTTCTTCTTTCAGATTCTACTACCTTTGATGAGATATATTTTCCACAAGAAAGCTCCATAAGTCCGGCAAAGAATTTTGACACTGGTATGTATCTCCAAGATGGAGATATATATGAAACATTGTTGGCAAGATAAGACCTCTCCAATACTTTTAATGAATGGGGGAGAACTGTCTTCACATAATAAATTGGGGTTTTCATACTCTTGTAAATGTGTATGGGGACAGAAAGTCTTGACTTTAATTTCAAACATCTCTTTTGTAACTTGCAAATTAACGTTCTATTCTAATCATATGAAGGCAAGAAGAATAAAATACTTGACGACTAAAGGGAAAAAAAAAGCATGGACTGGGAATCAGCAACAACTCTACCAGATAAGACGCTACAAACGGCACTTAGCAAATGTTCAAAATCACCATAGACAAGACATCATTAGCCTAGCATTCTAGAGAACTTAAATGAAGAGCAACATGTCAGAATGAGTCTACCGTAGCCCGCAGTTTGAACATCAAAACCTTCTTCCTGCAAAATGTAAGGGAGACAACAATGAAGAAATGATTATTGAATTGTGAACATCCAGTAAAATAAGAAGAGATATATCTGACTTGCAGCTCTTGTATAAGTGGCAAACTCCCGGTGATGGAATAAGGCTTCACATGTCCAACTACCTCTTCAGTTGCTTTACACAATATATGGAAGCCAGGAGAATCAAGATTACAAGCAACCCCAGATGTTGCATCATTGAATGTCAAAGTAAGGCTGCAAGATAAATAACCATCAATAGTTAACAAAAAGACAAATATTTAAACATATTGTAGGCCACATACCTTCAAAAAAAGTAATTCATTTCCTAGACATGTAAGCTCAATTATGTATAGTAATTTGGACTCATCCAAATTAAATCTACTTATAATGAATGCAGAACAAAGGAGATACCTTCCCCTCAGATTTTCTTCTGGTAGCACATATTTTGAAACTGGACCTCGAGTATCTAGCTTGTCTAGATTGTCATTTATGTCATCCACATATTCTTGTAGCTTTTCCATCACATCTTTTACACTGAAAGAAACATTCCAACAGAGGAAATATCAGAAATTCTTACGTAGATCTATTGTTAAAGTCTTCAAGGAAATAAATATTCAAAGTTGCCTGTAAACAGATTAAAATGAAGAGCTGAGACTTTGGATTTCAGAAAAATAAAAAAGGAACATGGCTTACTTGTAAAAGGGAGTTAACCTGCAAGGACCAACGACAGAAAATGGTTAGTAATATCGATATCAAAAGTCTTGATCACATCTTCCTGACAAGATTATGAACCTGACATCTCCTGAAATTGAACAGTCGCCTGGGATTTGGTTGATCCCACCTCCAGGATCTGAAAGAAACATGAAATTCACAAGACATTCCTTAGTTAAATCAATAAACAAATACAACTAATATGGGGCTTACAACTCCACTGGGTTGGTTTCATTGTTGATGGTGTTGCAAATCCATAGATCTGCTCCTTTGGGTGAGGTGGGAAGTCCTTGTAAAATCGCATTTGCAACTCTTTAAGGGCTTCCATGGCTAGCTCCAATGCATTTATAGCCTGCATACAATCCATAACTGGTAATAAACAAAGACCAAGTTGAAATTGGTTATGTAATTCAATGGTAATATTCCTTAGGCAAGTCTTGCAATTGCAACCGCTAGAAAAGGGAAACGAATTGAGAGACTCAGAAAGTATGTATACGTTCACACTCTCTACAAATTGCAAGCTTGATGCTGTAGTCCACTCATACCCTGTTTCACATCTAACCTATTGAGGACCATACATTCTAGGCATTTTGCTAAATACTAAACCATGCCCACTTTCACATAGATGGGGCAAGTATGTGTCGCTAGTCCAAGACAAGTTTTTAACATTAACTGGTTCATTCATCGAGTATTTGAACAACCAAAAAGAAAAAGGCTAGAGGTATTGTTCTAAGAAGTTGCAAAATACACAGTAATTTATAAAGAAGTTCATAAAATATCTATAACACTAGTGTATTATCATGCTAGGATAATAGTGGTAACATGTTATTAGATTTTCTACAAGTATCTCTAAGGTTTAGAAACCAATGGGGAGGTTGAAGATTTTACAACTTGCAGAATTAAGCAGCAATGAGAATAAATCAACACTGACTAGAAAGTTCAAAATGATAGATGACCAATCCTACAACATACAGTTTTCATAACTACCTTGTGGGCTAAACCACTGTGAAAAAGTTTGCCAGTCACGTGAAGTTTCCAAGGTATCATCCCACCAGTACCAATGCAAGGTTGCTTATCTGCTGTGTCAATCCAGAATCTGGAAACACAGCACTGGAGTGATCATGTTATATCAAAAAAGAGAAGAACGGGAAATATATTCATAAAGCCCCCAGGAAATGATGATGCTTTACATATGTAAAATAGTTTTTGTTCAATCAATAAATTGCTTACAGAGGACCTCCTTTTAGTTTATCAAGCAGCCCGTCTTTCACCAGTGCATCAACACCAACCCCTGTTATTGTAGAATTCTCTTCACTAGCAATAAAGATTGCAACCACTGATGACTTCAATTTAGGCTTAGTCTCTCCCAATCTTTTCATCAATAGAGTCACAAGGGCAACATGTCCCAAACAATCTGTAGTTCCACGGCCACGGAGTTTATCCCCATCAATGCTCAATGAGAAAGGATCAAACTCCTGCAAACCCAGCCAGAATGTAACGTGGATAATAAATTCATTGTATGCCTTACCGGAAACAATTTGCAATTGAAAAAAAAAGAGCAAGGAATCTGAAATTCAGCGATACTCTCAACAAGCAATGCCATCACTTAATAAATTTTTTTTCATAAGCTCAATACCTCTATTGCAAAAGGCAAAACCCTGATCAAATCGTTTAATTCTCTTGAAATGGCCAAACTTCAAATTAAAAAAAAAAAAGGCAGACTTTTATGGCCACGGAAAATCAAAGCACCGAAAAATCACATCTTTCAGTAAAACAATCAGCAAAGACTTCCAAATATACCGCAACAAAGCAAAAAAAAAAAAAAAAAAAAACAGCCAAGAGCTAAATCCAGCTTAAATTCAAACCAGGAGATTGCATCATAAATTCAAAAAGAAAAAGAAAAGAAAAAAAGTCATTAAATTTAGGAACTAATAACTCACGCTACCCTTAAGTGCAAAGTTACAAAACTCATACGAGGAATCCAAACCAAACCCAGTTCACTTGAATCAAAATATAAAAGAAAAAGCAAAATGAAAAGGACGATAGAATTCAACCCAGTCGTTAGGATCAGCAGTGACAACATCCATGTGCATGCCGACAAACGACAAGACCTTTCCTGGTTCAGTGCCAGGGTACTGAACGATGAGATTGCCTCTCCCAGGGAAATAGGAGACATGATTCACAATCAACGGGCCTCCTCCAGAGGTTGTGCTAAGAGGGAGGAGAACATCCAACACATGTTTCACCACTCTGTCCTCTTCTGGTATAAGCTCTGGGGGGTTGTTTTGCACATATTTGGATTCTCCTATGACCTTCCTTAGCAGTGAAACAAAGGATTCTTTGTTCAAATCTCCAAGGGTTTCTTCAATACCAGCCATCGTGCGAGTTACAGTCGAAACAGAGGAATGTAGTTCCTTCGACCTCACTTATTTTTTTTGTCAGATTCGCCAAGACATCGCTCCTAAGTTTGGCCCTAACGCAACTTCACTCTCCCGTAATGTGTACGTGTTATAATGAACATGTTATTAAAGTATAGTATAATCTTATTATATATTTGATCCAAAATTTATTAATAAAATGGAATGTTATCCTATTATTTGAAAGGAAAATTTATAATAAAATTAATAAAATAAAATGAAATGAGATATAAGAGAAGGGCTTTATATTATATTTCAGACAGTAAAAATAAAAATCTCTAAAGTTTAGAAAAAAATATAAAATATATTACATCATAAACTATTCTTTTAAATAACATTTCACTATATTAGATTGCGAATTATTTTATCTCTTTTAAGCAACAATTTTCTAATATTCATCTATTTATATTCTAATAAAAATCTGAAATGGAAATTTGGTCATTGAGTATAAGGCAGCCAAAACTTGTTGCTAGAAAATATTGTATGATATTATTTTATGATCCGGTATTTGTATTGCATTATTTTTCTTGTGGTACTACTACTAAATAATAGCCGATGTTGAATCGCATTTTTTAGTTCCGAATTTGAATTTATCAATCTTAAAATTACAATACAAAATGATGATTGTTATTACATTTGCAACATTTATTATTTATTGATTAGCATATTACTAAAATAAACTACAGTCATATTAGTATATTTAATTACAACATCATTCTCATAAATTTACAACATAGCATAATAGAATAAAAGAATCCACTTAATCATATTTATTATTTAAGTATGAGTAAAATTAAAATTACTTATTTGTATCAGTTAGGAGTCCCATGAGTAATTAACCTGATGTTTTTGTCTCCTTTTTATCACACATATATGTGTAGCTTCCCCTTATCCATATTCACGTGTTTCCAGAGATTGTTTCATTTCCAGTTTCCTAACAATCAGGCCCACCTAAAAGTCTCATATTCTACCAAATTAACCGATCACATCTTGATGTTTGGTTCTTCTTCTTAGTTCTTACATTTTGGCATCCACCTGCATTGAATAAAGGAAATAAAATCTTTCTCGAATTTAGCAGAAAAATTTGAAAACTTTATTATCTGTTTTACAATATAGATTAACCTATTTCTTCCTAGTTCCTTTGTAGGCCTTAGATTTTATTATAATATGCTTTCATGCTAATAAAATATATTTATATTAATAAAAATGAGTGTTATGTAGAAAGTTAAGTATATGGTTTTGGGATCCATTCCATTCCAGCCGTTACCGACCGGAAGGCACCGTACTGGTCGGAAACCGGAACCTGGATCCCAATCTCGGTACCGGCCAGTACCCAACATACCAAAAATTCCGAACCATTTCGGAATTTTTACAAACTTTGAGGACTTATTTGCAAAAGAAATTTAACCTAAAAAATCTACCCCTCTGCTCTGCTACCGCCCCTCTTTCTTCTTCACTTCATTCTTCTACTCTTCTTCTTCTCTCTAACCCTCTCTCTCTCACTCTCTCGCTCTCACCGTCTCTGTCGCCAGCGTCTGGATCCTCTCACCGTCGCCGACGCTTGGTTGGTGTCTTCTTCGATTCTCCTCCTCGCCTCGGTTGTTCTCTTCTTCGACATCGCCTCATCTGTGTAGATCTGGCCGCACTACTGCACCTCTCCTCCTCGTCGCACCACCACCGACCCACCCTCTTACGCTCACAAGTGGACGGCTTCACCTGGACAACCCCACGAGGCACGACCCGAAGCTCCAACTGGAATACCCAAGTGAAGACCCGAGTCATCCGACGGTTAAATAATTTTTTTGGGTGTGTGTTGACTGTTGATACTTCATTTTATTGGTTGATCCGTTGATGAGTTCCTGTGTTTTTTTTGTTTCAAAAAATTGCTGGTAAATGAATTTTTTGTGTGTGTTGTGGATTGGAAATGGATTGGATTTGTTGTGTATTAGTGTTGATCAGTTGATGAAAATGCTATCGGTGGGTGGACTTGTTTGTAGAGGAATGGATTTGGATTTTGATTTTCGAATAGTGAAGTTGGAAGTTTGAATTTTTGAATGTTTGGAAATTGAAATTATTTTGGAATAGAATTTTGAAATGAAATTTTGAAGTTGATAATGTGAAATTGTTGGATTGAAGTCGAAGAATACCGTGGGTATTGAGTTTGGGTAAGTAATTTATGTTATTTTGTTATGAATTTGTTAAATGAAAATTAGAATTGGAATTGAAAATGGAAATTTAAAATGGGATTAGTATGTAATTAATTAATTATGTATTATGCA
>JAOQMP010000005.1:14194822-14210195 GCA_027563575.1 Erythroxylum pedicellare
GATTGGCTTATAGGCATAATTCTAATAATCTACCACTTGACCTAGACCCAATCAGTCATAAACTTCAATCCTATCTTCCACTTGTGCTTATCAAACTCCTTGATCCAAGCACCTTAGTGAAGGGATCTGCAGCATTCTCCTTTCTTTCAACCTTTTGAATTTGAACATCCTCACGCTCAATAATTTCTCTAATCAGATGAAACTTTCGTAGAACATATTTGGATCTTTGGTGTGACCTTGGTTCCTTAGCTTGTGCAACAACACCAGTATTGTCACACAATGAAAGAACAACTTCCTTTATCAAAGGAACTATACCAAGTTCAGTTAAGAACCGTTTCATCCAAACAGCTTATTTTGCTTCAGTAACTAAATCAGCTACATTAGCTTGCTTGGAACTTTTCTAACTCACTGCTCCTCCATTCAAGGTAAAAATATAACCAAAGGTAGATTTGCTATCATCCTTATCTAGCATCAGTGTAGCCTATTAGCTTTAATTCACCATCTCAATATATAAGGAATTGGTCCTTAGTTCTTCTCAAGTACTTAAGGATGGTTTTAACCACTTTCCAATGCTCCTCACCAGGGTTACCTTGATACCTGCTTGCTATTCCTAGCACATAGGCTACATCAGGTCTTGTACATGTCATGGTATACATGATAGATCCCAATGCGCTAGCATATAGGACCCTACTTATGTGCTCTCTTTCTTCTTGCGTTTTAGGACAATCCTCCCTACTAAGAGAAATTCCAATACCTATCGATAGATAACCTTTTCTGGAATTTTCCATGTGATACCTTTTTAAAATAGTATCAATGTACATAGATTGGGAAAGTCCTAGCAGCTTCTTTGATCTATCTCTATAGATCTTGATTCCAAGAATGTAAGCTGTTTCCAAATCCTTCATGGAGAACTATTTAGATAACTAAATCTTTGTCTTTTGCATGATTGGTACATCATTTCCTATTAGCAATATGTCATCAACATATAGCACTAGGAAAATAACTATGCTCCCACTAACCTTTTTGTACACACATGACTCTTCTTCGCATCTAGGGAAATTAAACTTTGTGATTGTTCTATTAAAGTGAATAACTTCGTGAAGCTTGCTTCAATCCATAAATGGATCTTTGTAGTTTACATATTTTATTAGGAGCAGGTGGCAATGTAAAACCTTCAGGTTGAGTCATATAGACATCTTCCTTGAGCTCTCCATTAAGGAAAGTTATTTTCACGTCTATTTGCCATATCTCATAATCATAATATGCAGCTATAGCAAGTAGAATTTGAATATATTTGAGCATTGCCACAGGGAAAAAAGTTTTATCATAATCAATACCTTCTTTTTGATTATATCCCTTGGCAACAAGGTACGCTTTATAGGTTTCAACATTCTCGTCCACTCCAATTTTTTTCTTAAATACCCATTACATCCTATGAGTTTTATATCCTCTGAGGGATCAACCAAAGTCCATACTTTATTGATTCTCATGGATTCTAACTCGGATTCCATGGCCTTAAACCACTCACAATCTGGACTTGCCATAGCCTCTTCGTAAGTCTTAGGGTCATCATCAATATGATTATCTTCGTCACCTTGCGCTATTAAGTTTAATCTATCTAGTGCACGATGATCCCTAGTAGACCTTCTAAGAGGCTTATATTTAATAAGTTCATCCTTTACTTGATCTTGTTATTGCATTGGTTCTTGGACAAGTTCATTAACCAGTCTAGTATCCTCAACGGTTGAGGTTGGTACCGTATGTGTTAATTTCAAGACATCTAGTAAAGGTTGCTCAACATGCATCTGATGCTCTTGAGCTTGTGTTGATTCATCAGAATGTTAAATTTCATCAAGATCTATTTCTACACCATGATTTCCTTCATTAAGGAACTCCCTTTCTAAAAAGGTTGCATTTCTAGCTACAAACACTTTGTATTCAGAAGGGTGATAGAAATAGTATCCCATAGTTTCCTTAGGATAGCCAACAAATCTACACTTGTTAGACCTTGCTTTAAGCTTATGTAGCTGCAATCTCTTGATATAAGCTGGATAACCCTAAACTTTCAAATGTTTTAGGTTAGGCTTACATCCTTTCCATATCTCATATGGAGTTTTAGTGACTGCTTTACTGGGAACTTTTTTTAATAAATATGTAGCAGCTTCTAAAGCATATCCCCATAGGAAGATAGGAAGATTAGTGAACCCTATCATGGATCTCACCATATCTAATAAGATTTGATTTCTCCTTTTTGAAACATCATTGTGTTGTGGTGTTCCTGGAGAAGTCCACTAAGATAAGATTCCATCTTGCCTTAGATAATCAACAAAATAATCACTAAGATACTCACTGCCGCGGTCAAATCTTAGTGCCTTTATACTCTTACCAGTTTGCTTTTCAACTTCACTACGAAATCTTTTAAACATTACAAATGATTCAGACTTATGTTTCATAAGATACACAAATCCATATCTTGACATATCATTAATGAACGTAATAAAATAAGAATATCCTCCTTTAGCTTGAACTTTCATAGGCCCACATACATCAGTATGTATGAGTCCTAAAATTTCACTATCTCTCTCTCCAGTTCCAGTAAAAGGAGATTTGGTGATTTTGCCTTTAAGACAAGATTCATAAGTTTCATATGATTCATAATCATATTGACTAAGGCATCCTTCCTTATGCAACTTGTTTACTCTTTTCTCACCAATATGACCAAGTCTACAATGCCAAAGGTAAGTTTGAGTTTCTTGATTATCTCTCTTCCTTTTTTGACCAGAAACATTCATAATAAGATAAACAATTATTTCAGGTAAGACATAAATACCATATTGTAAATAACCACTTACATGTAATTCATCACCATGGAATATATTACATTGGTTATTCTTAAAGATTTTATGAAATCCACGCTTATCTAATGACAAAATGGAAACAATATTCAAAACAAATTTAGGAACATAACAACAATCTTCTAATAATAAAGTCTTTCCTGTAGGCATAACAAGAGAAATAGTTCCTCTATCTAGGGCAGCAACACTTGCTCCATTTCTAATTTGTAGCTTAACTTCTCCCTTCTTCAATCTCCTACTGATCCTTAGACCCTGCAACATCTTACGAATGTTAAAGCTACTACAAGTATCTAATACCCATTTAGTATAATCAATAGTAGTTAAGGAAATAATGAAAACTTTTTTCATAAATGTCCCACCTTGTTTCTTGCCTTTCAAAGTAGCCAAATACTCAGGACAATTCCTTTTCTAGTGTCCCTTCTTTGTACAGAAGAAACGTTCAGCATCCTTTTGGTCAACTTTCTTCTATTTACCCTTGGATTTGTTCCAGACACCCTTGAGTGCAAGATGATTTTTCTTGGGCTTCTTTTTGTCCTTCCACTTACGCTTAGAAGAGTTACCAACCAGGTTCACAGACCTTGTCACTTTCAACTTCTCAGATGATGCTACTTGATTTTCATAATTGATCAAAAAGTTGAGCATTTCATGAAGATCACAATCCATCTTTTTCATGTTAAAGTTAATAATGAATGGTGAAAAAATATTAGTAAGAGACTGTAAGAACAAATCTTGTAACAACTCTTTCCCTGATGAACACCCTAACTTCTCAAGTTGTTCTATAAGATTAATCATTGTAAGAACATGGGGCTCACAGGAGATTTGGACTTCAATTCAGACTTGAATAGGGAGTTAGATAACTGATATCTAGCAGTCCTACTTTATGACCCATACATCTTCTTAAGATGTTCAATGATTTATGGAGGTTTCATACCTTCATGCTGTCTTTGGAGTTCAGAAATCATTGATGTCAGATTAATGTACTTGGAATTAGTACTTTGTTCATTGTATTTAAAATATGCATCCAGTGCATTAGCATCATCAATTCCCTTAGGAGGCGCTTCCTTCATAGGTTTATCAATCACATCGATGAGTTTTTCATGCATGAGAACAATTCTCAGATTATAGTATCAATCATTAACATTGTTACCCGTTAGCTTGTCAGTATCAAGAATGCTTCGTAGTAATATAATAGACATTTTGAGAAATCTAATAAAAAAAGAAAACATCATAATAAGAACACAATCATCTATCGTTAAGACATGGACTTTTATCTAAATGATATAAAATTTTTAAAACATGAATGAGTCCCTTAGTTGTCAAGTCTTTAGTAATGCATAATTAAAGAGTAATAAATTTCCTATTTTATCATATAAAATTTATAGTAGGCTCAACATTATATAGTCCCTTGGTTGTTAGGTCGTTCCTATTAATATAATTTAATTTTATCAATCCAAAAACGGAGAATTGATTAATATTATACTCCCTAAGTAGTCTAGGTCAAAAGTATAAAATTAAGTAAATTCTCCACATATATGCATCATATACAATATAAAATATTATTTATCCCTGAACTACAAATCACCTGATTATCAGATCATTCTTTGTAAACAAAAATAAATATTATTATCTTTTTGGGTGGAAAATACTTTTTGATAAAATATCATATATTATGTCAAAATAAATTCAAAAATTTTAAAGGGTCAAGATTTCAAGTTATTAAAACAATTTTAATAATATTAGTAATCATATCACATTTAATAAAAGGCCCTATATATCAATTTTGCCCAATTGATCTGGCAAAACTCTCACCTTAAAGCAGTATTGAAATCGACGCCACTTCAGGACATAAATATAGTCTTTTATGATGACTTGAGTGTTCACGATTCAGAAACGAAGAACAACGCCCAAAGGAGTTGTTTAATAACCAATTGTTTGGTTAATGGACAATTGCTAAATGAAACTTCAAGGGATAGGTCCAAATAACGCAAGTAATGTTACTAGATAAGTGGATGGGATCTTGCAGAATAATTGAAGTACAACATCTGTTAAAAGCCTTTAATGGTTTTTCCATGAAAAAACATCTGTCTAAAGCTTTTAACCAAAACCATTTAAAAAACCTTTGCATTAACCATACGTACATCTATTACAAGCATTTAATGAATTTACTGTGCACATCATTTATGGATAACATGTGTCCAATGCTAGGTAATGAGTTTACCGTTATGCTGTGAAACCAATTTCACAGTGGATGTCAAAAGCTTTGAACCATTGTTTTTAAAACCATGGATTATGATAACAACTGTCTCTCATTTTGTTATCTGTGAAACCAATTTCATACATTTTAAATGAAAAACATATGTGTGTTAAAAAAAGAACACAACAATGATTGTTCAATAAGGACTTCAATATCAATTGAAGGATCGCATACATGATGAAAATAAAAATGTAATCATATCTTTGTCTATTGTGTTTAACAAATATATTAATAATAAGAAAAGATAAAAATAAATACTTAAAATTTATGAGAATTAATTGATACTAAACTTAAAAAGTACATTTTCTATGTACTCCACATTAAAATATACATTTCACTTTTAATACTTGATATAATTATGTTTAAATTTGAAAAACCTTTTCTTTAAAAATGGAGAAAACAATTTTCCAATCTTTTTCTCCTGTTTACTTTCACGTACTTCAAACTAAAAATGAAAGAGTATTAATATATCTCTTCTTTTCGTAAGTTTTTAACATTTCCTTTTCAAAAGGAAGAAAACTATTCACAACTCCTACCTATCTTTATTTCGTTTTGGTTAATTATAAAACCCAAACAATAACCACCGAAGGCAAGGACACCATCTAATGCCTTCTTTTCCATTTTCAATTTTTTAAAATTATTATTATTATTTATAAATGAAATAAAATAAAACTTTTTTATTTTATTCATTTATTTTATACAAGAGAAATTTTTATATTAATTATACTTTCTGTGCTAGCAATAAATATAATAATATGCCATATAGATTATTTAATAAATTATCTCATAATAAATTAAATAGTCATAAACAAACAATATTACACTCGTAAGTGTGTAACCACATAGGTTCATCACTAAGCTGGTAGTAATTAATCCAATTAATTACTAATCAAGGTTGGTGTCTAATAATACTCCTCAATGACTAGATAGTGTGAAGTAACAACCTTTAAAAGATAGAACCTAGTTAAGAATAATGTATTATTATCTTCTATCATTACAACTTTGGATTATCCTAAGGTATGGTTTATCTGTTAAACCCTAATAGATAACCAACTATGTTACATGTAGATCATTAATAATTGGTAAATGACTTAAGAAAACCCTTTTCCTCACTTATTCAATCTCCCTGGCCAAGGTCTTGAAATAACCATTCAGATCAATGACAACATAAAGCTCAAACTCATTACTTAGAATCGATGGATCCCATCTTAACTCACCACTAATCAGATAGGTATTTAATTATATCCAATGATCATTCAACTATCCTTTTTACATACTAGGTGTCTGAGATCAAAGTATAATAAGTGACCTATTGATTACTATGATGATCTCAGGTCAAAGGAAAAATATACATTTAAATCCTTATTAGAATATCCCACTTGATAGTTCATAGATAATATTAACCACTAGAAATTCTCAGTTTGGTTAGTTCAATGATCATATCCCCGTATGCATCACCTATATATGTAACTTAGTAAATGAGATCTATTAATATCCATCCAAAAGATACTATTACATACATATTGATCTAATCGGATCATTAAAATCCTTATTTGATGATCTTATGATTAAGAACACTTTTAGATTAAACCCTAAAGACTTGACTCTTATCGTCATAATCTCTATTATGATGGCAAGTGTATAAATTAATCAAGGATTTATCATATTAGAATAACAATAAACATAATATGATAATATAATCATTTGCTATATTATTAAACAAAGTTAATAATTACAAAACAAAGTGTTCAATCTATTACATAATGATTGAGTGATGGACATAATTCTAACATGGTATTTGTCACCATACCATTCACAGGAGAGAATTTTGCAGTATGGAAAAGTGCTATGGAGACAACTTTATATGTCAAAAACAAGGGTGGCTTCATTGATGGCATCCTTAAAATAGCAAATTCAATGTCACAAAATTTTCAGCGATGGAAAATGAGGCAACGATTAAAGCGTATTGAGATACTCTTTAGCCAAAGACATACAAGAGAGCATCATTAATGTACAAATAGCCTAAGAAATTTGGACAGAAATTTGCAACATATATGGAGAGAGCAATTCACCCCGACTCTACAAAATAAAAAGGGAGTTCCCCAACATGTTCTAAGAAGATGGACAAACTTTAAACCAATACTACACCAAATTCGAAACTTTATGGCAAGAGTTGCAAATTTGTGATCCATTGCCAAATTGCAAATGTGATACAGTAAAGGAGCATTAGAGGGAAAAGGCTCAACAATTTTTGCTTGGATTGAACAGCAAATTTGACCCATTGAGATCAAATATACTATCAATGGAGCCAATCTCTTCACTTAGTAAAATATTCTCCTTGGCTTTATAAGAAGAGCAAACCTTTACGGGAAGGAATGAGCAGTCATCAACTAGTTTTGAAGGTCAACCTTTGTAGCAAAGAATAATCACAGAGGAGCTTACATGAATAGGAATCAAAATTCAGGGAATCTAGCGAGGAAAGGGTGGTAGCATTGTAACAAAACAGGACATCTCAAAGAAGAATGTTTTAAGATCATCGGATTTCTGCCTAATTGGAGAAACGACTAACAAAGTAAAAATAGTAATAACTGCGCAGGAAAGAGCAATTATGGACAAAGACATGGCTACATGACAGTAAGTGACCATGGTTCAAATGAGAGGTAGTGGCGAGAACCAAAACATAGTAATGCTAAACCTAGTGGGATGCAAAAGCAACTATATTGACCAATGTTTTAAAAATTGGACTAGACATCGAACCGGTTAAAGGAAAAATTTAAGGTTTAAATATTCAATTGGTATTGAATCGTTATAAAACCAATATATAATAAATAAAAAGTAAAAATTATAACAATAAATACAAATAAAATAATTTGTTGAAATAAAAATATACCAATGAATTAGAGGTTATACTAGACTATATAGCTTATATTATAGAAAAAATTAATTAACCTTAATAAGTAAAATATATAATTAAATTCACAAATGATTATATGAGTAATTATATATTTATATTATTATTTTCTTTGACTTATTTTATAAAAAATAAATTTCATTATAAATATTAAAAGAGTCAATATAATTTACAGTAATATTAAATTAAATGAAATTATGGTACAAATAAAAAGTTATAATTTAAATAATTGAACGAGGTTAAAAGTAAATAATACGAAATACAAAATACAAAATGAAGTAACTAGATGGGCATAAAAACTTGAAAAGTAATTATTGATTAAATTAAAAGCATGTCAACGTCTTCTGCTCTTTAGTGTTACCATATAAACAAGTAATTTTAAAAGGCTATATTAAAATAATAGTTGTTGACTGAAGAGGGACACCGAGTGGTCTGATTTGTGAAATTGATTCATTGCATCAACAAGAAAGGGGCCATTTAATTATATGGGAATGAATTACGAAAAAAGAAACGATGAGCGAGTAGATAGATTGTTTGTTATTACTAACTAATAATAGAATGATGAAAAAAATCTCACTTATTAAACTTGTTACAATAATTACCATAGTTTTTAACTTTGGAGTTTTCGATCAACAAAAGATATATAAAACAATGAACAAAATTAGCTTAACATGAAATAGACTTCAACCATTACATAAAAATAATTAATCAAAGCATCCTATAAAGCTATCAACTTATGCTTTCTGAACAAAATTAAAACCATGAATAACAGTGAACAAACTCAAACTCTATACAAACATAGATTAACAACTAGAATCAACATTTTACTCCATAAACCATTCATCAATTCTCTTTTTTTTTTTGTTCTTCTATCCAATTCCATATCTCTTACAAACCAATTCCCAGTGATAGAAATGGTAGACAGACTTATTTCTAAACATAATATATAATCACATTAAACTATATGGAAAACAACACATAACAATATCAATAACTACTCGTCAAAATCATCATAACAGCAACTCAACACACCTTCCATAAGTAAACTAAACCCAACTTTCACACCCACAAAAGCCTTTCTTGATCCTTATTCTCACAATAACTTTGACACCCAACTCCAGAAATAGAGAACGATAATCTGCTAAAAACCAAGGATTATCTTTGTTCTCACCCTAGCTTAGACACCCACATCCAAAAATAGAGAACAATAATTTGCTACAAACGTGAAGGATGATACTTGTTCTCACCTTAGGTTGGAGTTTGACACCCATCTCTAGAAATAGAGAACAACAATCTACTAAAAACTAGGTATGATCCTTTTACTCACTTTAGCTTCAACATCCATCTCTATAAACAGAGAACAATAATCTGCTTCATTATATTCAACACCCACATCAAGAAATAGAGACTGACACCACCCGTCTCTAGAAACATAGAACAATAATCTACTACCTTAGCTTTGACACCCATCTCCAGAAATAAAGAATAATAATTTGCTAAAAACATCAAGGATCAACTCACCATGAGAGGTTGTTATGCCCCTTGTCCCTTTGATGTAAAAAATGTTGCTCCAATATGACCTAACTGGCAAGTGATCCCAGTTCGTGGCAGAGAACAAGATAGCAAGTGAGTGTACCTTTGTTCTCTTCTTCTCCACCAAGCACGGACATTTAAGGATAACTGTAGGTCGGTGGCTACCCTTTATTTACCTTGAAATCGAAGCAATGACGATGAGATTTGTGAAGTGAAGATAGTGAAGAAGAAAGAGTAAAGAGAGGAGAGCTTTTAAGTTTTAATTTTTTGATTTCAAATGTTTACGGTTCCAACTGGTTCACCAATAAACCAATCAGTTCTCTCATAAACTGGCCAATTTTTATATTTACAGATTATTAAATGAAACTAAACTGAACAACTTGACTGTTCATACTATTTTTGGTCGAGTCGACCAGTTCAGCTTGGTTTTTAAAACACTAGTATTAACATAATCCTCTCTTAACAACAAATCAATACAGCAAACTTATACAAATCCTTGGACTAATAAATAATGATACATCTAAAATTATGGTAATGACACCTTAGATAATTTTGTAGCACTTAATTAAATTTATGGATAGTGAATAGTGATGCCTCTGACCATATGGTTAGAGATAAAAATATACTTAATGATGTGAAGTGTGCACATTCGTATCCATATGTGAAAATACTGATGGCTCCATCCTCTCTATATCAAATGTTGGTAATACATGTCTTACATCAAATATCAACTTAAAAGATGTTGTTTTTCTTGAGAAATCAAGATGAGATCCAATTTTGATCACAACAGAATAATTACAAAAAATTTTCATTTTTTGCTTTTTCAAAAACCAAGATCACTTTAATTCCATAAAATAATTAACCTATAAATCACAATAAAATGTGAATCTTAGTTTGTACCTTGTTTTAAAGCTTGATCATTTTTTTGTTACATCCCTCTAATCGTTTCTGAAATTGATTTATCTCAAAGACTATAGTCACACAAGTGTTTGGTCTCTAATGATATCCCTAGAATAGGTTGAAAGAACTCTGTAACTCTTACAGAGAGGGTTATGCAAGAAGTGCTTACTCTATTATAGCTTAAGCCTATTTATAATAATTTTTAAACATTTTAGTAATTTAATTGAGATTAAATCCTAATTTCAATTAAACTTTAATTATAATTACAAATAATTCTAATTAAATACCAATAATACACAAATAAGATCTAATATTTCATATTGATCCTTATTCAATAAATATCTCATATTTAATCATAAAGTTTCTCAAAATTTTCTATCAAATCCAACTTGATTAAAATATCTTTTCTTTGTTCAACTCATTCTTTATGTGAGACTCATTAGGTTTCTAAATATGTTGATAATAATTTAAAATTATAATTATAATTCATATACTTCTCCTTTTAATTTATCTTGAATTCTCCAAGTAAAGAATTTATAATCATAGATCAAAATTGACGTCTAGCAAGACATCACGACCAATCAAATATTTAGAAATGTCAAAGTGGTTTTGACTAACCTTTTTGTGTATGATTTTTCTATATAATTCAATCCTTTCATCATATAATGTTTCAATTAAACATAGAGCATGAAATATCATTCTACCTTGGCTAAGGATTTCCTGAATTAATATTAATCAAGAACAACAAAATATTCTCCTTAATTATTTTAGGATGATAAATCACATCTTGATCACTTAGCTATGTCTATGTAGTTTATGTTATATCTAATGACTAATGAATGAGTTATCCATGATTAAAATAGGTCATAGGTAATATCAAAACATAGCAATCCCTATACAAGATCACTTTGGAGAACTCAAGTCAAAAGATCACTTATATAATCATCACAATGAGAATTTTCATAAACATATAAGTAATGTTCTAAATGAATTTCTCATATCGGGTCAATTTAATAAACTTGTTCTCTAACAAGCACCCACACGTTTGTTTAAGTATCCACCCACACGTTTGTTTAAGTATTTTCATACTTTAGTCTATGAGATCAATTACTTCCTTCACAAAGAAAAACATAAAGTGTGATCGTATTTTTATACTCTACTAATGTCTTTTCTTAATAGAGCAATGACTAGGAATAATTTAGGGATACTACTCGAATGTAATATAAATCTTATAATTATGATCCCATTATAATTTTGTTTGCAATGCATAATTATCTCATGGACTTTGTCATATACATCTATAGGGATAGCAGTCTTGACCTAGCTCGGCCCAGCCTAACTTTGGTTTGGGTTGACCAGGCCACGGGCAAAGACTACTTGACCAGACTGAGTCACAGGTCGGGCTCTGGCCAAGGCTATCCCAACCTGTGGCTCGAAGGGAATGTGAAAAATGACGTCATCAACCCATCAGGCTATAGGTTGCCTAGCCTATGGATCGGGCTAGGTTGGGCTCCACCCTATATATCTAAACATGTACAAGATAAAGAATGTTTTAAAATTATTTTGTCATTAAACTATAACCAATCGATTGGCTATATGGTATAAACCACAAACTCCCACTTGCATTAAGCCAATCGTTTAAGTATCCTATACCATATCACCTTACAATGATCATGCTACTATTGGGACAATGGCTTAATGAGAATTCTACAAGAATCTCTATAGTTAGCACTTGCTTAAATCTTACAACTTTCATCTTAATTATCATCATAATTAAGCAAAATTGCCTAAATACTTCTTTGGATCTTTGATGAGACCTTATCTCCTTTTACATGCCTAATGACTCTAATATTCTACAGTACATTACTATCTTGTACAATACAAGTAACTGTATCAAGTTCACTAAAGAATTTATTGATCCAATTAATCATTTCCACTAATGAAAAATATATTATAGCTTAATTAGCAACCATTGCTACATTGGAACCTTTCCAATCTTAAATGATATTGTTTTAAGTAAATAGACCTTAATTAGGATTTATTTCTAAAGTTATATCTTTATCATCTTGAACTCAAATATCAACTCATACATAAAATAATGGATGTCTTTAATGCTTCAAAAGTATCTAATATCTTAAATGCTAAACACCTTTAGTACACCTTAGACTTAGAATAGGTGAACAGCTTCTAATCTATCTCTATAAATCTAATTCCTAGAATTAAGTTGTTACCTTTTCATATCCAACAAGAGTTGCTCTTGGACAATTGTATTTTCAACAATTGAAAATTAGAATTATTGTTCTCTCTGAGCAATATGTCTCCATAGACTCCCATTGAAGAGGAAAATTATACTCTAGTAACCTTTTCGTTGATATGATAAATTCATAATCATCTGAAAAAAATATTTGAATTCATCAAGAAAGTGAATCTTTCAATGTCTCGTAAGCTTTCAACTATACATCAAATGTATCAATAAATCCACTAGTTGTAATTGGATATATTGTCTTAAAATTTAAACTTTTCAACTTTCATCTAACTCCCACTACTTGTCTTGAGAACCATTATCCTATAAGTATACATTGAAACAAATAATTTGTTCAACAAATCTGTAAGATCATATCTAACCTTTTGGATATCTTGTAACCTTTTATTATTAAATTTAGTTATAAACTTAACGGGTGCTTTAACCAAGCATCACATCCTTAAATCATTAATTTTCACTCTTTTAAAGACTTATCATTTCATATCTAATACGAAATCTTCTAATTGATTTAATTGGAACTATAGAAGGTAAGTCTTTATACTAGGCATAGTTACAAAAGAAATAATATTGTACCATATAATATCTCATATTGTAATTTTCTCCTCACATAAAATCATAATCTTATGAAATTTTATTATAAAGGTATTCACTAGAGAATCTCAATCCTTATAGATAACAAAAAATTTAAAACTCACCATAATGATCTCATCAAAGTGCTTTAACATTCTCAATGCTTAAACTCTAATTAAATTTAAATAATTTGAACTTTTCAAAATTTTCAATCATTATTTCATTTAATACATATGACTATATCACATCAAGTCATTAGCAATATAATGAAATATAGGCATTAACCTTTTATGAATTGTTATTCCGTCCAATACATCACATGTATAAGATTTAACAATTCATTAACATCATCATCCTTTCATTGATTATTCTTCAACATGACAAGTTTCACAAGTTTAATATGAATCATAATAAAAAGGATACACATATCCTTGTACGTAACTTTATAATTCTTATTATGTTGATTTAACTAATATGATAGAAAAGGATAGTCTCGATTATCCAACTTTGTATTCTTTCCATTTATGTTAAGCATAAGTCTCATTTGATCTAACACATACAAACTATTTGTATAAAATTGGATCAACTACTTTTACTCGAGAACCTACTTTTTATTATGCTTTGAGCATTATAATAATGTTGAATCTAAGTTAAGGATCAAATACTCATACGTATGAACTAGAAATACATATGATCTCTATCATATCTTGTATAGGAAAGAAAATTCATGCAATCATTTTTCTTCTTATAACAATTGTTATCATACTATGGCAAATTTCTTTATTTGATGTCCATGCTTATGCTTTTAGTAGGCAAAATTAAGTAGAAGAATTCCAACAAGATATTATACCTTTTAGCTCTACTCTTTGCAACCTCTTACATCTTGCCATTATGGTGTTGACATACATCTTGCATGTTATTACCAAAGTTTACGAGACATTAGTCAACTCAAAATATTAACACATTTTATCATAAATATGATTTTGACATATCTCTAAAACTTTTTCACTGAATCCTTAATAAGGATTATAGCAAAAATTACATAATAGGCATACATATTTCTATCCAACTTTGAGAACTCTTCTCAAACATAGCCTATGTCTAAGAAATTAGATTCACTAACTTAGTATCAACTATACTAAACAAGGTAAATTCTGCTCGAAACAAAATATAAATGTAAGAAAAGCAAGAAATTAATTATATGCCATAACTACCTAAAAAGATTAGGATTTTAATTATGTATTTGATTATTCTTACTATTTTATTTGAAATAATAGCCCTCACTACTATTCATAAAGATTAATTTAATCTTTTTAATGGGTTAGGATCCCATTTAAATATATTTGATCTTAAGTTTTCTTAATAAACCAACTAATTAGGCAGATAGTAACTTTATCAATTATATCTAATGCGACTCCTAAATCCGTTAGGTGACAACAATTGCTAAACATATCTTATATGTTATTCCTAACCTTGCCTCTAAATTTATGTGATCATGAGTTTACTCATCAAAATCACATTAATTTAGTTAAATAGAACCTACTATTATAAGATTAAACATATTCGGATTAAAGTGAACTTGAATTTACTAAAAGTCTAACAATAAATAGAACTTTAGTTTATTCTTATAACAATAGAAGGAAAAAATCACGTTCTCAAAATTTATTTAATATTTCAAACGAGGGATTTAATTTTGTTCGTCTCATTAAACATACAAATGCACGTAAATTTTCACAAATATAAAAAAATAATTTAACATGCATCTATAATAGCAAGCAACTTATGCTCTCATAATCAAATTACATGCATAAAATATCAAGCTTTATTTGATTCTAGTTATTGGTCTTTAAAATGTAAAATAATATTTCAAACTTATTGGAAAAATTAAATTAGATTAAACTCATTGGTTCTTAAATGAAATAAATTCCTGCTCTAAATAGATTAATTTGATTTGAAAATAATTTTCAAATCATATTGGAAACTATTTATAATTATCTTGAATCCTTTAATAAAATTTAATAAAAAAAATTCCATTAATTATTCTTCTTGCTCATTATAATTTAGAAAAATCTCTTTTTCAAAATTAT
>JAOQMP010000005.1:14219193-14233102 GCA_027563575.1 Erythroxylum pedicellare
TATGGTGATTAACACACAAGATCTCATCTTGGTGTTAAGACTTGATGGGTAGCTAGTCCATCAAACTCCTAGTGCCAGTTTAATCACCAATCTTCATAAAACATCTAGAAGTGATGATATCACTATAAACTCTTTATTTGAGTGAATATTCCTTGATACATGCCTTAATTAATAATTCCAACATGCAGACACTGGATTAATACTCTATAAAAATCTATTCCGATGATATAAAAAATTATAATGAAACGCATATGAACTCACCACTCATTAAGATTGTGGTCTATGATAAGCAAATGCTAAAATGTATGTTTTAAGAATAAAATAACGGCCTACTTTATTCTTGAAAACATACTTAATTCCAGATTCATTTAATAGTGTCATTATCGATAGTTGACTACTATTATGATATGAAACTCATCATTCCCTTGAAGTAAACTCCTTTACTTACATGGAGATAAATCACAACACTGCAATCTAAATTATAATCAAGCGACCAACTTGATTATTCAATTGCGAATCAATTAATTTAGATTATAATAATATACATGTTTTCCATACATCTTCATGTATATGTATATTATTAATAAAAGAATCTTGGTTCCTTATGATATTTATATTATGCTTATACAAATAAAACGACACTCGTTTGTTTTATTAATAATAAATATTTTCATTACAAAACTGTAACTAGAAGAAGATTAAGTTACATGTAAAAACACTTACTTTCCAGGGCACTATATTTACATAACTCCAACACTCACCATATCCTTGAGCGTTTTGTTTCGTCTTTCAGCAACACCATTCATGCTAGGCAAACCTGATATAGTGTACTATGGGATGATACCGCATTTTTCTAGGAATTTAGTCAACGGTCTTGGATAGTGTTCACCTGATCTGACATATCTATTGTAGTACTCGCCACTATGGTCAGATTTAACACTTTTAATCCTTTTGTTGAGTTAGTTCTCAACTTTAGCCTTAAAGTTTTTGAACATGTCCAAAGACTTTGATTCGTCATGGATGAGATAAAGGCAGCCATATCATGAGAAGTTGTCTATGAACATTATAAAATACGATTGACCATTCCAAAACATCGTAGGGAATGTCCCACAAATATCTGTATGGATAAGTCCTAAGACGTCTGAAGCCCTATTGGCACCCATTCTCCTAATATTTGTTTGTTTCCCTTTAATGCAATTAACACAAGTATTCCTTTAGATGTAAGTCTCTCAATTCTCCTTTCGGAGATGTAACCTAATCTCTTGTGCCACAATGAGGCAAAGTACTCTCTGGTTTATTTGTGCTTTAAACTTCATGTACCTACGTGCAAGGCTTCATTAAATGAAGCATTAATGTCAAGCATATATAGATTATCATAACCTAATAAAGAATCGGCACCAACCAAATTTGAATTTTAAAAGAGAATAAATATTCCATTTCTAAATGAACAACAATAACCATATTTGTCCAAAGCAAAAATAGATATCAAATTCTTTCTAAAAGATGGTACAATAAAAGTTTCAACTAAATCCAAATAAAATCCAGTTCTTAACAATAATCTAAAAGTCCCTATTGCTTTTACTTCTACCAACTTGTCATCTCCTACATAGATGTATCTTTCACCATCACTTAGTTTTCGACAACTCAGGTAACCTTGCATAGACATAGTGATGTGGGTTGTTACACAAGAATCTAACCATCATGTGTGTCTAGGTAGCAAAGTCAAATTAACCTCAGAACAAACCAAAATAAGAAGCATACCTTTCTTTACACACCATGTGTGATAATTGGCACACTGCTTCTTTACATGACCTTCAACTTTATAGAAGAAACAACCTTTTGTATTTTCTTCCTTTTTTTGTTTCTTTTGTGTTATCAGAATTGCAACTTCCTTAGTTTTCTTTCTTTTGTTCCTTTTATCCTTAGATGTTGTGGCTAAGTAAGCACTTTTTGCCTTATCATACTTCAACCTTTCCTCTTCTTAGACATGTTGTGAGATAAGCTTATCAAGAGACCATGTCTCTTTTTGATTATTATAGCTCACCTTGAATTGATTGTATTGCATTAATAAGTCTTCAAATAATTCCAATTTAAGTGCTTTCAATTTTGAAGTAATGTGAGACATTTTTATAATTTACTCTCTTATGATTCCTTTTCCTACATACCTCATTAAGATAAGCTTTGCCAAAAGTGTACTTGTTTCATCCTTTTTATTTTTAGCAAATCTGTTCTCAAGATCCTCAAGGAAACCCTTAGCTGTAGTAATCTGATCAAACATAGTGCCCCGAAAAGCTTCTAGAATGGCACGTTTCGTGATCATCAAGCTCATATGATTCGACCTTTCCCACTTTTCCATCTCCCTCTTTTGATCAGAGGTACTCTCACCAATAAGTGGATCAGGTTGATTGACTCGTAAAGTAAGATCCAAATCCATGACTCCAAAAACAATCAAAACATTTTCCTTCCATGACTTAAAATTGGTGTCATTAAGTATAGCAATTGAACTAACACTAGCAGAGATATTTGCAGCAGAACCAAGAACTAAATAGAGAACAAAACAAAAAAAATCTAAATACTCATATAACAACACTATAATATGCAAAATTAATTATATACAGATAATGGTAGGGCCCCATGACAAGCTAACTTGTAAATGGTACCTTGGTGTAGTATAAAACACTAGCAATAAGGCATGTCAAACAATAAACCTTTCTTTTGATCGATTTAATGTTCACAACTTATATTGAATAATTGCCACACGTTTGCCACCACAAATGTACATGCAATTCAAGTCAAATATTAACTTTCCTTTGGGCCAGTCCATAGTTGTACAAATAACATACACACAAAACTTTTTAACATTTTAAGTTAAATTAATTTTCATAAGAGAGGTTGCTTTGGCAATATGTTGCTTCAATTAATTTAATTTCAATTGCTATATATTTCTTTAAAATACCAAAATTTGAAATTAAATTACCAAATTTTGCATAAGCTATATGAAAGCGTCATAGCTCCAATTTCTTGATGTTATGACACTGACAATCCTATCAACTCAATTCGAGAATTGGGTCAAAAATTTTACAAATCAAACCAGAAATTATAAATTTTGGACCCCAAAACTCATCATAATATCAATCCATAACGTGCATAATAACAAGTATAAATTTAAAACTTTCCAAGATACTGAAGCTTTAGGCTTATTTATGATCTTTATCTAAATCCTGAAGCACACAACATGTATAAAGTTTTTTTTGGTCTTTATCCAAATCCCGACGCTAACATGTATAAAGCTTAAAAAATTTTATGATATACCGTTGACATCCAATGATTAAACAAATCTTTATACAATAGTTAAAACGTAAAGTAGTATTTTTAGGTTATTATCTAACAGGCAAAACTTAAACCAAAGCTTTATGCATTAAAAGACAACAAAAACATTCTTGAAAACCATTAAAGGCTTTACTTTACAAATTAAGGTGTTAAAACCTTATACGTATACGAAAAACAAGATCTGAAACCATGAGACCACTAAAATATAATTGTATATGCCAATAACCAAATCTAAAGAAAAGATACAAAAGAAATTCTAATAATATGGAAGACAAAAGAAAACAACCATTCTTGATGGCCCAATTATGAACAAAGCTTTGATACCACTTGTTGGGTTGTAATCTTTTAAAAACAAGGCCTATATATATCAAATCATAAAGAATCAAATAAAAATGGAAGCATACATGAGTCCAATATGAAATTTGCATTGGAGTTTTGCAGTTTGTCTTCCAAATTAGAATGTAGCCTTTTTCTAGAGTTTTCCCTAACTCTCTATTTTCCATCTGATGATGGGTTATCATAAAAGAATTATGTGTACATTTAATTTGGAGACCATAACCACTTATATTAAGGTTAAACCCTAATCTAATTTCTCTAATTTCTAGTTTGGCCCATTATAAACCAAATCTCTACACATATAAAACTCACTCTTAAAATATATACATGAAGCCCAAAATACCATAAACATATTAGACCACCTAATTAATTGGACTCAACATTATATGATAGCCTTTATATACAGTTATACACATATAAGCCCACATGTTTGATTAAAAAATCCTTACAGATAGAAGTTGCAAAGCTCCTATATCTCATTCCAGATTTTATCGGAGAACTCATACTGGACGAAAACATGTTCATGTGTCTCTTACTCTTTCTTACACAGGTAATAATTTAGGAAATGTCAAGGAATTTTAGTTTATCCATTATCCCAAATCTCTTCATATAGACAGTTTATAACATAAACGAGACGTTTAGCAACAACTTATTCCACCATATCAATCGATTCTCTATATATTAGGTGTTAAAAACTTCTGGCATTAGAGTCTTTGTCTAAGGAATGCTTCATTTAGATATAATATCATCCATTAAAGGCTAAGGTGAAACTTATTATATTTTCCTAATATTTTAGTGAAATTGGTATTTAAATATGTATAATCACTTACAAGTATATATCACTTATTGATCTAATATCAAATTTGATCAAAAAATCATTTATAATTAGTTCTTAAATGTTTGTAAGATATGATAATTAAGTTGAAAAGATTACTTGCTATCAATTAACCTTCTTAACTACTAATAAAAGACAAAACTTCTCAATTACAAGTTTAGAGTAGTTTAGAGCTTAAAATAAAAAATTTAAGATACATACAAAATTAAAAAATATAAATAATTTTATGATCTCCAAAGTACGTATCTCTTTTTTATAAGTTGAAAACTCTCTGGTATCTGTCACCATAAGGGCAACCGACTAAATCTGGAGTCAAGTCGGGTAGGACCCTTTTAAGTGACATAATTATGATAGGATAAGTTTAGTAAGGCCTACTTGAGTACAACGGTATCAACTAAAGTTTATAATTAAGTATATTTATATAAACATAGTCTATATAAAAGAAAGTATATGATGTTTTTCAAGTTTAGAATTTTGATTAAACAATAGACAATTATATCTAACAACTTTTAAGAATGAAGAAACAACTAATTGATCGAACCCATTAAAGATCTTCTTGTTGGTTCTTATTTATTTATTTCTTTCATACAAATTTTACCCATCCTAATCCACCATTATTTCTCAAGAAGTAGTATCATAGCATAGTTGAAATAATAATGACTTCATTTGTAAGGTTAACAGTGGAAAATTGTAATGAAACTAAGAATTTTGGACTATAACACAATGATTAAAGGATTTGATATCATATTAAGGCTTATTGAAGGGGTTTCAAAAAGATAAGTCAGAAGAAATAAATGAGCTTAGTTAGGATGAGTTATAAATGCAAAAGGCTAGAATCATTTAATTATGTCCGGCAGATAAGGTCAGGTACTACATCATGGATATTTCATTACTTAAAGAGATATGAAAGAAGCTAAAAAGTTAATACATCTTGACATCTCTTACAAACAAGATATATCTAAACTAAATATTATATAAGTGAAGATGTAGGAGGGATATAAAAAACAACATATCATTACATTCAACCATGTAGTTAGTGACATTTTAAAGCTTAATGTGACTATTATATAAGAAGATTAAAAAAATGATTCTAATTTTTTGTCAAAATATGATAATTCAAGATTGAGAAGTTCAATGATATGTTTAGGAGATTAAGTAGTTCTCAACTAGCTAAAAGAATGAAATTGGTTGATATTATGACAATACTAGGTAGCATAGATATCATTATGGGAGAAGTTAATCATTGAAATAATACTTGATACTGTAGAAGCAATTGATATAAGAGAAGTACAGGGTATCCATTCTTTTTCTAAATTGGAATCCTTAAACTTAAATGGGATCTATGAAATTCTAAGGATGCTTATACCTTTTTCTACTCTTATATTGGGAGTTACAATAGGTATATTAGTAATTGTGTGCTTAGAAAGCGAAATATCTGTAGGGATACATCAACTTATTGGACCAGAATATGCCGTTCCTTTGGGATATACAATATATAATAGATTTAAGTAAGAATGTGATCATTTTGTAAACCTTACATGATCTCTTTGTAAACCTTATATTTAATAATCATAAAGAAAGAACCAAAATCAGTGAATAACATCTACAAACTAATAGGGATCATAATTTTAGGTGGAGAAGCCGCAATAGTTGAGAAAGGAAGATATTAATATGTTATAAGAGATATGGATAAGTCATCTTGGTGAGTCAGGGATAAAGAAACTTTATAAGGAAAGATTACTATAATGTATAACAGCATTTTGGTATATGTTTACTATAGTTTTAGAAATTAAAAGTTAGATTATAAGTATGCCTTCTAAAGATGCTTTAACACCTAAGGAAGATGAAGGCAATGTATAATGATGTGAGAGACCTTTTAAAGGACTTTCATCAAATACCTGGTACACTTCAAAAATTCATCCCTAACTTGTTTCAAAACTGTTTTTTTTTTTCATTATTCACCAAGATTATCACAAAACAACAAACAATGACCCATTAACAACCCAAATAAACCCTGACAACTCAATCCACAGTAACAAAAACAACAAACATAAAACCATTTAACAACAAAAATTGAAGCAAAAAAAAAAAAAACCTAAGAGCAGAGCATGAATGACCAACCTTGAGATGGTAAACCCAAAATAATAGAAGCAGTCGGATGAAGATGTCGAGCAATATTAATGGAAGAACAAAATGATAGCAGAGGAGCAACAAAGAAGAACGATAAGGGAGGTGGGCTTCGGTTTTATGGTTTAAATTGAAAGGAAAACTACAGAAGAACAAAATGACAATAGAGGAGCAATGAAGAAGAATGAACCACAATACCGATGTCCTTTGAATTTATCTACGGAATGATAGTTCTGTAGGTAAATTACCGATGGAAACACCATTTCATTGGTAATTCCCAACAGAATGGAGTTTCAGTAGAGAATTTCCCTACAGAATGATAATTACCTATGGAAATTTTTTCCGTCAGTAAACTTTGTATGCAAATTTTACAAAGAACTATTGACACCTATTTTTACAACTTTTACTATTCATCACTACATTTTGTAAGCAAAGTTTGATGGAAAAAATCCCTCCTATTTTAACGATGGATTTTTTTGTCTCAAAACATCATTTTTTCCAATAAGTTTACCTATGGAAATCAATTTCCATATCTAATCTAATTACTACGGAATTTTTTCCATAGGAAATTTTTTGTCAGTAATTTACAATTTTCTTATAGTGATTAAAGTGATATTGATTTTTGGAAAATCAAAATATGAAAATGTTTTGCAATTATTCCATTGTGGATAGGATTTGATCCCATCCTAATTTTCCAACAAACTTAAGTCTAATATAGTCAATGTAGCATGATGGTATTAGTCTAATTATCGAGCCTATGTATCATACACCAAATTAGACTTTTTAGTCTTTAAAAATTAGAAGTATATACTATTGTCTAAACTAAGCATTCTTTGAGCCAAATTTGAAAGTTGTAGTTTCAACTTGTGAAAATTTAAGTTCTTGAGTATTAAGGTCATCCCCAAGACTTGAGGTCCGAACATTATTTTTTTTGCCATCCTTTTGTTGGCTTAAGTCACATCCGTAAACAGGTAGGAGAATAAAAGTTCATTTGACACTTTGTTTATGGAATTCACATTTCCCGTCATATATATCCTAAAGATGCATTGTTTTTTTTTATTTTAATTAATGACAACCCTCAAAGATGCAATAAACCGTTGTTATATATCCTAATGCATTTTCATTAGGTACAAAATTAGAATATCGGCATGCATATCGTACTTCAATAGCAAGGCTATGAGAACTGTTGTTTCTTTTTGTTTTTAATTTCTTTCCTCTTTTTTAAAGTTTTAAAAAATCAAATCATCAGGGTTCTTTTATATTAAAATTGTTCATAGTTTGACGATCTTCCTCACAAGTCCACTACTTTGTTATTTCATGATTAGAAAATATATATACTTACGTTTACTCCTGCATGTCATATTCAATCATATTATTTAATTAAACTTGTAATGAACAAAATGTCTAAAGAGATTAATTTTTTTATTTTATTAACTAAATCCAGACAAGAAATCTGGAGTTGTCCTAGTATATGGCATAACAAAGAATCTAAAATCAAAGACAAGCAACTGATCAACAAATAATGAATAGTTGTTTCTCCTATAACATGAGTTGTAACTATCCAAAAAGGTTGCTAGCTAGCTTCTTCAAGTTATTACATAATATTATTCTTATATGCAACCCTCTCTCTTTAACTTTTTTAAGTGGCCTATGTCTTCGTCTTGAATTATTGTAGAACCCACATGAGTTTTTCACTAGGATATAATAATAGCAAATTCAAAAAATGAAAATGTCCGCCTGAAATAATCTTTCTATACAACTGATAATACCAATAGTAGCTCAAATATAAAATGGACCTCATTGGCTTACTATTTTATATATATATATATATATATATAGATGTTTTATTTGCTATAGTCACTGGGGTTTGAGATTAAGGAAGTACGATAATAATAATTAACTACTTCAAGTCAACACTTGCGGATTACACTAATCATATTTCAAAGTATAGTAGGATCTGCTTTCGATTATTTATGATATGTCCAATCAGGTACGGACATAAATATTCTTATGGGGAAGTAAAAAAAAAATAAATCAAATGTTGTTTCTTATCGGTAGGCGAAATAAGCTATGGTACGTTGTTCTAGAAATCCTTGCCATGTCAAACTCCTTTCACTTCCGAGGTTTCCTGAAAGAGATTAACAACAAAAAACAAATATTTAAGTTGTTTTGGCAACCCTAAATTGCATTGTTAGCCGCAGACGGCTAAACGCCATCTCTGCATCGGACAACCACTAATGTACACCCAGTTTCTTTAGATATGCACGTTTTTGGATCACAAGACAAGAAGACAATAACAAGACTGAGCATTAAACATTAAGAGGGGGAATGCGTATAACAGACGGATTAAGACAAATTGTTAGATTTATCATTCTCTAAACAAAAATCAACCGAAGCTCAAACAAGTATTTTAATGAAATTTTTGTTATTTTAAATTTTCTAATACAAGTAAAAACAATCTGAAATTGGATATGATTGAAATATAGGTAATTTAAACCAGAAGAACCAATACTTTTAGGTCAATAGGTGCATGTAAAAGAGGCTATGGCATAGTATATAATTGAGCAACAGCGCTAACTTTTCAATCTCACTGTTTAACGAAGGAAATAGTTTCTTCATTTCGTTATTACAGTATTTTGCACCATATCCATATATTAAATAAAATAAAATATCTTGAAAATTTTGGGTATTGATAAAACAGTAACCAGATCCTTTTTGTTCATAAGAGATGTACTAACATTTAGGATGTAAGATTAGCAACTAATTTTAAGACTTAAAATCAGGTGATGAGAGTGTTTTCCTCTACATTAACCCCTTTATTTAAAAATAATAAACTCTTAACTATCCAATATATTTCATTAGCATTCACGGGTGCTTGAATGCGTAGCAATTAAGCATGCTGTTTCATAAGCACACAAGTATAGGTAAAAGGTTAACCGTGGAAAAAATGTTATAAAACTTTTACTGTTAGAACTCCAACTCCAAAGAGTTTGTGTTTTCCGTCACATTGTAATGCAAAGATTATGTCTTACAAACATTTTAACGTGATTAAGCTTCAGTTGTATAACCTCCTAATACTTTAATATGTCGTGTTTACATCATAATTTCGTATATATGTAGAGAGAAGGATTACAAGATATTGGAACAAGCAATACTGGGGCGTCGAAGCTAAAGTAAGAGGCATTGTCCTGACATGTGAAGATAGCTAGTTGCAAGGAAAAATGTTCAAGACGTTGATTGTACTACATTCCAACTACTTGATACAAAAACCTTGTTGATACTACCGGAGTTAGTGTTCGTTTTGTCTCATCTCTCTCTCTCCTCAGCCCATCCCCCTATTTAACTCTTTTCTTCAATTTGATCCACATCAGCTCTATCACACATGAAATGTTCTTTTACTAGTACTATGGCCGCTGAACTTGGCCTTCTCTCCTTGAACCAACTCCAGAAACTAGCTCAATCCCAACAAAATCAGCACCAACATCATCAACCAAGCCCTGGTATGCACTCTGGTGTCTGGATGTGGAGCCCTACACAAACTCAAGAAGATGACGAGTCATGGGAAGTTAGGGCTTTTGCAGAGGACACAGGTAATGTTATGGGCACCACTTGGCCGCCAAGGTCTTATACTTGCACCTTCTGTAGAAGGGAATTCCGGTCAGCTCAAGCCCTAGGTGGTCACATGAATGTTCACCGCCGTGACCGAGCAAGGCTTCACCAATCTCAGGTTCCGAGTTCAGTTAACCCCAGCTCGTCATCAACATCCACCTCTGCATCTCCTTTCACTATCCCAACCCAAGAATTTTACACAAGTGCCGGTCTCTCCTTTCTCTGTCAATTTCCTTACAACGAAGGTCGGGTTATGCCCTCCGCAAACATGAATGCATGTGCTCTTGACTCTCCTTCAACTCTTCTCTCTATGTCACAATATCCACGCCCCATCATGGTTGGACAATCTCTTAATTTTTCGGTACAACCCCAGATGGCGACGAATTCTTGCCATTTATACCATAATAAGGCTGAAACCTCAACGTCCGTCGATTACAGCAGTAACATCACCGGCATTAACAACTGCAAGGAATTAGGAAATCATGAAGAGCTTGATCTAGAGCTCAGGCTAGGACATAGTCGACCAACAACATCGTCATCATCGTAGGGGATAAGAAAGCTGAGTGTGAGAGCATGATTTGTTTGGCAGCGCTGGCGTCCGACGGAAAGGGAGTGTCATTACTTTGTAAGAATGAGCCTATTTTTGCCATACACTACCTCTGTGAGAATTTCTTTTATGTTTCTCTTTTAAATCAATCAAGTCTTTCGGAGAGTTAAGCTGCCAATGCCATGGTAAAGTAAAAAAGTACAAAAAATAATAATGGAGGACAGTGGGAAAGAAAAGGATGGTACGATTTTTAAGTTGCGAAAAGGACGTTCTTTTATAATTTGATGAGGAATAAATGAAGCAAAGATTATCATTATGACAAAGTTTTGTGTGATCATCAACAGGAAATAAAGTTGTCATTGCTCTGTCATTTTCTGTTACAAAGCTCTGTATAAAGTCTGTCTCTGGGCATATATTTCCGTGGGGATTATTTCTTTTCAACTCTGTCCTGGGCATGCATCAAGAACTCTTCTTTCGACAAAAGTTAAATGTCATTTAAGTTTTTTTTCCCACTTTTTGTGGGGTTTCGGGATTTCTTAAAATCACTTTTAAATTTGATAACACAGAAAGAAACAACATATGCACATGGTACAATTATGTATTGAAGAGGAAATTAGCAAATTCCATGAAGAGTTCTCACGTCATTTAATGAATTGGTGTTCTTCAGACAACTGTATCTATCTTGCTCGTACACCAAGATCCCGGCAGTGTAATTATTTCTATTTCCAAAAGGATCGACTACGTAAATTTTCTTATTTTCTCTATATGAATTGTAATTTTTTTGTATAGGGCGATGGCTGCTTATAAGGATTTGTATGGCAACACTACCAAACTCTTCCATTGAGGTCCTTTTTCTTTTCTCGTTTACTTAAAAACATCGAATGGAGTGTCTGGAGTATAATTTTGAAAACAACGGTTCCTTAACCATCTTGTATATATATATATATATATATGGATACTGTAGCTATGAAATAGCCTTCACGTCCACAGTTTTTTTCAGTGAATATGAATAAACATATCAACACAAAGCCGAAATGTTCGACTATTATCGCATTGGTTTTTGTGCAAGTTAACTCGAATATCATAGAATAATGGGAAAATATATTTTCTTTCATTGAAAATTTACGATTCAGCGGTAGAGCTAGTTTTATAAAAAAAACTTTCACCTTCATTAGGATTCACTTCTTAAGAGCTGATGATGGTATATGATCGCCTTCATAGATTAGCAAATAACCAAATGAACCATGTTGAAAAAAATTCAACCAGAATATTTATATACTTTTTTTTTTTAAAAATGAAAGAGCTTCTCTCTCTTATATATATATATATATATAAATATATATAATGGTTAATTCTCCACCGTTGAATATACTATTCAAACATTTCCACCGAGTTGACTCTGTTGACATCTCTTTTGTGCTTTGGTGGTAAGGACATGGTCAACCTTTTTCAATTCTTGATCATTTTGCATTAACTGTATAAGAGAAGCAACGTAGCTAGCGACAAAAATGAGGATTTATTTGTGAATTACTTGACAGTGTCTTATAACTTCATTGCCCAAAATTAATCATATGAAATTAATTCTAAAAATTAATATAGGAACTTAAGATTCTATAAGTGTTAGATAAATACGCACCCATTGTAAAATAAGTTGTAATTTTAGGTTAAATTAAGTAGTATAGGTATTTATGATTGCTAAATAGATATGAAGTTAGTAAACGTTAATAACAAAAGATCATAAGAATTAAGTAAAATCTGACTAGAATTAAACAAATATTAAATGAGTTTTTGATATAAAACTTTTTAAGAGTGCATAAAATTACTAAAAAATTAAGGTCTTAAAGAATTAAAATCTTAGAAAAATAGACTTTTTTTTGAACTTTTATATCAAATATATTTAAGTTCTTGATCTTTTTATTATCATTCAAACTTTTGAAAAAGTATCATATAAACTTTAGAGTTAGATGGAAATTTTAATCATGTTTGACATAAAAGTTTGGGGATTTAAACAAAAATTTCTTAATATAAAATTTACATTTTATGGATACTATACATGACATATTAAATTAGAGATCAAGTGACTAGATTGAATATTTTTTATTTTTTATATCCGATTTGTAATGACTATATGTTTCAGAATTAAATATCAATCCTTTGATTAGGTTAAAACTTGCACTCCCGAATAATGAGCAGGATCTGCTCTCTTGTGAGAGAATGTTAACTTGGTTGTGCATATACAATTAGTCTAATATTTTCTTCTTCACTTGCAATTATATATAATCTTTCCAAATTTTAGGAACTCATACTTAATTATGGGAGATATTCCTATATGTCTATAATGTTGATATTGGTCAACATTGAATCATTGATAAATGAGAACATGTTTACTTCGATCGAGAAGTTCAAAGAAACTTAAGCTTATTGGAGAAAATGTAGTTGCGATACTCGGGACGAAAATGATGGAACGACAAGCGAAAGAAGGAAAATTTTAATTTCCAGTCACAATCATCCAAACTTAGTACCTTCAGTGCATGAATTTTAAGATTCGTATGTAGTTTGTTGTTATTTCCTTGATCGTATCAACTAATGTAGCACCTTCTCCACAATTTCAAATCTTTTTACTCTTTTAAAGTGAATTGTTAGAACTAATTATGGTTATACATATATGCTTAATCATGTCCTATTCTATTAAGATGATACAAAATTATATCATGTTCCTTCCGGCTATCAATTCATTTGCTTATTCCAATGTTTTAAAAATCGGACCAGACATCTAACCGCTCGAAGGAAAGGTTTAAGGTTTAGAGGTTCAACTGGTAGTGAACCATTATAAAACCGGCATATAATAAATAAGAAGTAAAACTTATAAGAATAAATAAAAATAAAATACTTTCACTATAACAAAAATAACATACCGTAACACTAGACAGTAACACTTTTGTCAATATGTTATAAAATACCTATCTACGGTAACATTATATCTTAAAATGTTATAATTCTTAATTTGATAAGTAGCACTTTATGATTTTATAACATATAATTTATCGTTGATAACAATTTTTTTAAGTGTTACTAAACATTATAAAAGATTACTATTTTAAGATTTTATGAAAGTGATGTAAAAT
>JAOQMP010000005.1:14262288-14283997 GCA_027563575.1 Erythroxylum pedicellare
GTTATTTTTGACATTTTTAGTTCTTGTCCATAAAACAAAAATTCTTGTACCTCAGTTTTGAAAGGAACAAAACTTTCTGTCCTTGTCCTCTAAGGACGGAACAAAAATGACTGAGGACAGTAAGTAAACAGCACGAAGGACAGAACTTTTATGTCTTTGTCCACCGTTCTCACTCACGAAGGCACTAACCTAACCAAACACAGGGTTAGGTTTTCTCAAGTCCAGTCTTCACTGCTTAGCTAGATGGTGAAGAGAAAATTTTAAAGTATAATATATTGGTAAAGGATGAAACACAGTAAAACTCGACGTTCGGTTGGAATTACCGGGCATAACAAGCCTTGTACATAGAATCATGTCTGCGTATGCATAGATCATGGTTCGTATCTCAAGGCCACTAACGGCATACTCAATGATGGTCAATGGTAGGTCCTCTTGTAGGCTGCACGAAGGTTTCTGATGGTATTTTCGTTTTTAATGTTTTCATCTCAAGTAAGAGACTATATGTATGTTAGCTCTATCTTAAAACTGGAAAACTAAACGAGCAAGATAATTCAGTTATTAAAAAATCTAAAACCAAAAAAAAAAGCTAAGAATTAATTCAACCACTATATACAATACGCATAGTTTCCTCGTAGGAGAAGCCATTGAAAATTTTTATGCACAATAAAGTGTCGTGGGCATGACAGCTATATCTTTACAATGTCAGTAGAAATGGACCACTTCACTTCCCTTCCAAAAATGCATCGGTTTCCGGGGAATGTCATATTCTGGTTCCTAAGACACTTACCGGATCCAAAGTTCTTAAATTGTTTTCGTATGAGATGCTCAGATTTTGAAGTATCCACTTTCGAAAAGAGTTTTTCTCAGCCATTAATTTCCTTAAATTAAAGTCCTACAAAGGAGCTCAAGGCCTATACTAAATTTCTTATCGTCAAATGAAGAGCAAAATTTAACCCACTTTGGATAGCCTCAAGAAATTACTTCTCATTGTAGGAGATTGATTGAACAATATGTTGCAAATATGAAGTCCTCAGATTATATGTATGGCGTATGGCGTGTGATTCGAGGGATTGATGGATATAATGTTGTATAACACATTTATTCTAATCAATCTTAATGCATAAATATATGCAAATAAATAATTAGTACTGGATCCTCATGTACAAGATTAAAGTATTAATGAGGTACTGAAATTAATCTTGTCATTAAGCACAAGTTTCTACAAGAATTTTGACATAGGATGAAAAAAAAAGGATCAGATCATCTGTTCCACTTTTGATGTTCCAACTCTATTTCAAGTCATCTTATTCACACATTTATGTGGGACTTGTATAAATATGTGGATGAGATAAGTTAAAATAACGTTGGAACAACATACACCTCCTCGAAAAGAAACAATACGGGATACTTAAACGAATTATGATATGGACTATTAGATGGTAAGATAAAAGAATTTAAGAAGTAAATGAATAAAATACTTGTTGTGAATTTTTCGAATAATTAATATAGTGATGAAAAGAGTATTGTTCCACCTAATTTTATTTAAATATAAACAAAATAGTAAGAAGCAAAGAATGTAAAATAATTGACTGTTAATAAACAGCTCTAGGAACTCAAATTTCATTAAGATTAATTTCATTTAAATCATTTAATATTAATAAATTAATGTTAATTCCCTTATTACTATTTTTTCCAAATATCAATAATATATTCTAATAAGCAAGTTAACGACGTCCCTAGTAACTTCATTAATTATAATAAATTCATAGTACTAAACACAATTTCATAAAAATATTTATCTTATAACAATTTTATGATACTTTATTCAATGTTTGAGTCAATTATTACATCTCAATTTTAAATTGAATCACAATTTATGCAATTATTGAATAGTTAATTACAAGAATTCTTCCTTGATCCTTTATTCTCAAACCATACCCCAATCCGGATTGAAAACTTGATTCAATCCACAGCACGAAATTTCCATTTAGATTCAACAATTACTTGACTAATGTTCCAAGTTTCTTTGATGCATGCAGGAGAGGCTCAGATTGCTTTTTTTAGGGCACTAAGCAATACATCTATGTCCAGATTTTGAAAGCTATTAAACAGGAACTAAAGTGGTTGCAATCTTTAAGGGGCTCAACTAAACATGCTTTGTCCAAAGTTTGAGATGACCTTACTGAAGTTCAAAGGAAACTTGCTCTATCTCCCCACAATCCACAATTCTTAGCAACTGAAAAATAGACATTATCACACTATATGCTATCTGTCCAAAACCATCGCTCATTGATTCAACAGAGAGTAAGAATAAATTGGCTTAAAGATGGAGACAAGTGCATCAAAATCTTCTTTGTTCAGGCTCGTAGGAACATAAATCATATCAGTTTGATAATTATAATTGATGGTCGTCAAATTCAAAACCATCAAGAAATTCAAGAAGAGGCATTGAACTATTTTAAAATTTTACTTGACCCCTCCATTTCTACTCCTATCTTCAAAGCCAATCTCCTGGATCTAATTTCCAAGAAATTAAGTCGAAAAAGAGATGGATTTATTAATTAGAACAGTTGATGATCAAGAGATTGAGGAAGCTTTATATACTATAAGGCGTGAAAGCACCTGATCTGGACGGTCTTAATGGTTTTTTTCTACCAGAAAATGTGAAATATTACTGGTTCCTTTGTTAAGCAAGTAGTGAAGGAGTTTTTCACTAGAGGAGTCCTACTTCAAGAAGTTAATCAAACTTTCCTTTGTTTGATTCCGAAGACCTCATCACCCAATTCCTTCAGTGAATTAAGGCAAATATCTTGTACCAACTTCCTGTAAAAACTTATCTCAATGATCCTTGCATCTAGATTGAAATATGCTCTCATCCTGCTCATCAGTGATACTCAAAGAGCTTTTATCAGTAATCGGCACATTAGTGACAATATATTGATTGTTCAGGAATTACTTCATGGTTATTCCCGAGCCAACTCACCTTCAAACTATATCATCAAATTTGATTTTCATAAGCCATTTGATAGTGTGTGTTGGGTTCGGGTCGCATTACTAAATACGATTGTAAAGGGGATTTTCAGCATCGACATAGGCGGATTCGTCGTGAAGAAACCATGGTAATATGTTTGAGGACCTTTCAGGAGAAGTTCGTCGTGGCCAACCTCTGGCTTCATCATGGTGAAGTCTCTAGGTCGAGCGACCATAACTTTCGGTACAAATATGCCGCGACAAAGTTACCTAAATCGAATGAAACACACTTCGAGAAAGGTTCACCATGGCCAATGTCTGGCTTCGCCGTGGTGAAACCTTCGATGCACAACCCAGAACCCAACAATCAACATACATTTACACATACAATTTCTAACAACACATATCAACTCAACCAAATGAAAATGAACATATATGAAAGAAACTTCTTCCATTTATAATTGCATTACTAAAACAAAATGAAGTTTATACATAGCTTTAGTTACATATTAACACTACATCATTAGCTTAATGCAAACTATATATGGATGATCATGTTCGATATGCTACTAAAGCTACCCAAAAGTAATTTAATATATATGTATACACACACATACACACATGTTCGATATGCTGCTAAAACTACTCAAAAGTAATTGAACTAACTTAGTTACTAAATGTAGCTATCTCGGAGTTTCTAAAAGCCTTGCAAGGATCGCTAACCTTCTCGTTCTACGCCTGAAGAGTGAAAAATAATGGGTTGAGCTATAAAGCTCAGTGGCTAATACATTTATAGCCATTGGTAACGAGCCATACAATTCAAGCATATATATATATATATATATCATTATAAAAGCATCTATATCTCATTTTACATTAGCTATTTAATCATCTACAATTCTAGCTCAAAAACACAAAGTTAAGGAAGTTATCACATAACACATAACATGTATATTTCACCATCAAAACATAATCACTCAAATGCATATCATGTGCATCAAATCAAATGGAATGCATAAACAAATAGCTTGAGAATCCCATGGGTCAAAATGGAGAAACTGAAGTTTACTCCATGAACAAAATGAGTTCGTCCTTAGGATCTCATATGCCACAAACGGGCAGCCGAGAGAAGACTTAGTCAACGTGGACGTGATGAATGAAATGATTTCCTCTTGCCCAAACATAAGCAAATTCTTATGCTCAATACATTTCATTGCTTGCTTATACTTTCATGCTTCTTATGCTTGCTCCTCTTTTCATTCATACAAAATGCCAATCATATATTAAGGCATATCATGATAATGAATCATTATGTATTTTTGAACAATCACGTTAATTCAAAATAAGCAATTTAGCACATAATATACAAGTAACCAAACTTGCCCATTTTACATAATAACTATAAACATATTACCCACCTAATTGTTTGTGAATCTAAGCTTAAAATTGCCTTTCCTCTTGCTCTTGGGTAAGATTTTCTTGGTTTCCTAAAACAAACCTAGTTCTCATTCAATCCAACATTCAAATGGAAATGCATAAGCTTCAATAATCAAGAATAAATAAAATTTAGCTTAAACTTAACCTACCCATAGTCAATCTAGGTTAGAAAACTAAGACCTAGGTTAAAATCCGTGAAAGGTTAAAATGGGTTCTTCTTTCTCTCTTCATTCCTAACACAAAAACCCATTTCTCTAATCCCTTTTCTAACAAAGAAAGAAGGAAGATGAAGAAGATTACCTTAGTTTAGCCAAATCCTTTTCCTTCTTCTTTTTTCCACGTTTTCTTTCTTCTTCCCTAGCTCTCCACACACACTTCTCTTCTGCTCTCTCTTTCTTTCTCTTCTCATAAATTTCTTCCCTCTCTTCTTATTGAAGACCACATTTTGGTCTTGTCCTTCCCATTTTACCCTTCATTTTTTTCGTCTTTCCAATTTTACCCTTCCTTCATTTAATCCATCTATTAGCTCCTTTATTCTCTTAAATCTAATACCTTAACTTAATTCTAACATTTCCATTCTAATTTCTAATTTCTACTTACACTCACTATATTAATGGAATCAATTAAAAAAAATAGATAAACAAATAAATAATTAATTAAAAAATTTTCGGGGTCCAACAATCCTCCACCACTAAAAGAATTTCATCCTCGAAATTCTTACCTAAGTCATTGAAGAGGTGTGGATACTTCTCCTTCATTGTTTCAAAGGGCTCCCATGTTCCCTCATCTCTTGTATGATTCTTCCATAAGACTTTAACCAGCTTCAAAATCTTGTTTCTTAAGACCTTTTCCTTCAAATCTAGAATCTCCACTGTTTGTACCTCATAAGTCAAATGCTCTCTTAATTAAACCTCTGAAGGTTAGACTACGTGTGAAGGATATGATCAATATTTTCTCAATATTGATACATGGAAGACATTGTGAATTTTAGATAATTCCGGTGGGAATGCTTATTTATAGGCTAAAGGCCCATTCTTCCCAATGATCTCATAAGGGCCTATATATTTTGGACTAAGCTTGCCCTTCTTTCTCAAGACTCGTTTCCATTGAAAGGCTTCAAGAAACACTTTGTCTCCAACTTCAAATTCCATCTCCTTTCTATGTGCATCCATATAGCTCTTCATTCTGTCTTGAGCTACTTTAAGCCTCTGCTTCACCAATTTAATCTTGTCAATTGTAACTTGCACCAACTCAAGCCCTAAGAGTCTCCTTTCACCTTCCTTATCCCAACAAATAGGAGTTCTGCACCTCCTATCATACAAAGCTTCATAAGGTGCCATTTGAATTCTTGAGTGGTAGGAATTATTATAAGCGAATTTCATTAAAGGAAAATGATCATCCCATGAGCCTTTGAAATCCATAACATAAGCTCTTAACATTGTCTCCAATGTTTGTATTTTCCTCTCTGATTGGCCATCAGTCTGTGGATGGAAAGCTGTGCTAAAATGCAACTCAATTCCTAAAGTCTCTTGTAAGCTTTCCCAGAATTTGGAGGTGAACCTAGGATCTCTATCCAAGACTATAAAACTTGGAATCCCATGAAGTCTGATTATTTCATCTATGTATTTCTTGGCCAAAGCATTCAAAGAATCTACTTGTCTAATTGGCAAGAAATATGCTGACTTAGTTAGCCTATCAATAATCACCCATATTGTGTCATGCTTCCTACTAATTTTTAGCAATCCCATCAAGAAATCCATCGTAATCTTCCCCCACTTCCATTCACGAATAGACAAAGGTTTAAGCTTATCGATAGGCGCTTGATGTTTTGCTTTAACTTGCTGACACACTAAACATTTTCTAGCATACTCTGCAACATTTTTCTTCATTCCTCTCCACCAGAAATGTTCTTTCAAATCTCTATACATCCTGGTGCTACTTGGGTGCATGGCATAAGGTGCATATTATGCCTTGTCAAGTATCTTATCCTTTACTTCCTTGACATTCGGAATACAAAGTCTGTTTCCTATAACCATAAGTCCATCATCCTGCACTATCACTTTGAGATTCTTAATGTCTACTCGGAGCTTGTTCAAATCTGCATCTTGCTCTTGTAACTTCTTAAGCTTCTCTCTGACTGTTGGTCTCACTCTAAAATTAGCAATAATGCAATCGGGTTCCTCCTGTTTCAAGCTTATTATAAGCTTAGGCATCTCTTTCAATAACAACAGATAAATTGTTTGAACGTTGGCTTTAGAGGATTTTCTACTCAATGCATTAGCCACTACATTTGCCTTTCCTGGATGGTATTTAATTAACAATCCATAATCCTTCAGTAGTTCTAACCATCTTCTTTATCTCAAATTCAACTCTTTTTGCCACAATAAGTACTTAAGACTTTTATGGTCTGTAAAAATCCTTATTTAAACTCCATACATATAATATCTCTAAATTTTCAATGCAAAAATCATGGCAACTAATTCCAAATCATGCAAAGGATAATTCATCTCGTAGGGTTTTAATTTCCTAGAAGCATAAGCAATCACTTTATCTCCTTGCATTAATACACTTTCCAATCCTTTCCTTGAGGAATCACTATATACTATATACCCGTCACTATTAGAACGCAAGGTCAAAATTGGTGTAGTTATGAGCCTATTCTTCAATTCCTTAAATCTTTTTGGCATTCCCCTGTCCACACAAACTTCTGATTCTTCCTTGTCAATTTGGTAAGTGGGCTCGCTATCATGGAAAGGCCCTCTACAAATCTTCTATAATAACCAGCTAAACCTAAGAAACTCCTCACTTCTTCTATAGTCTTAGGTGTTTCCCATTTAACCACAGCTTCTATTTTCCTCAGATCTAGATGTACTGCTTTTCTTGAAATTACATGTCTAAGAAACACTACTTTCCTTAGCCAAAATTCACATTTATCAAATTTGTCATACAACTCTTTCTTCCTCAATGTCTCCAAGGCAATCCTTAAATAAACCAATATATCATCAATAGAGATAATGATAAATCAGTCTAAGAAAGGCTTGAAGACTCTATTCATTAAGTTCATAAAGGCTGTAGGGGCATTTGTTAATCCAAAGAGCATAACTAAGAACTCAAAATTCCTATATCGTGTTCAACTAATGATGACCTGATGTCAAATCCATTTTAGAGAAGACTTTTGCCCGTTGCAATTGATCAAACAAATCATCTATGCGTGGGAGCGGATATCTATTCTTGATAGTTACATGGTTAAGCTTCCGACAATCCACACACAATCTCAATGATCCATCTTTCTTCTTTACAAAAAGAACTAGAACTCCCCAAGGTGAAGAGCTAGGCCTAATATAACCTTTCTCCAACAACTCTTCTAATTGTTCTTTAAGTTCTTTTAATTTTGCCAGAGCCATTTTATAAGGTGGAATTGATATCAGTGCAGCACCTGGAAGAAACTCGATGGGAAACTCAATTTCAATATGTGGTGGTAGTCCTGGTAATTTTTCTAGAAAAACATTTGGGAATTCTATGACCACAGGCATTTTTTCTAACTTTCCTCCATTAACCTTCATGTCTACCACATATGCCAAGAGTGCTTTACATTCTTTCCTTATCATTTTCTCTGCTGTAAAAGCCAAAATAATTCTAGGTGAACTTCCTTTCCTGTCTCCCATAAACATGACCTTTCTACCTTCATCTAACTTAAATTCTACTATCTTCTATTTGCAAGCCAAATTGGCATTATACTTTTCTAACGTATCCATGCCCAAAATCACATCTAATCCTCCTATCTTCAATGACATTAAATCCACCACTATTGTTTCTTCACTAATCCATATTTCACAATCTCTATAAACTTGACTAATAATGTATTGGCTGATTGGGATACTAACCATTAAAGGAGTATCCAATGGGCTCAAATTTCTTCCATGCACAGTTCTACTTGATGAAACCGGATTAATAAAAGCAATAACATCATCATCAAATAATTTAATCGTACCAGTTATAACTTTCGGAGCTATTTTTGTGTCCTTCCGTGTCAATGCAAACACTTTAGCCAGTGCTTACCCCCTGGGTCTCCCTGGAGGATTCACTTTCTTGGCTACATCAAAACTGCCCACTTCAGTTGTAGTATTGTGTCCCATAGTCTCAACCCTTTTTGAAGGTTACATCTGAGTTCTCTTCTGTCTGGCATACCTTAGGCACTCTCTAGCCCTTTGTACTTCTTTTCCATAGTTAAAATAGGCTCCTGTCAATCTATAACATTCCCCCTTATAGAATTTACTGTAATGATCGCACTTGGAAATAGGGCGCTTATCTCCCTCTCCTCTATTACTGCCTCCATCCATTGAGTCTTGATAAGAAACAGCTCTCATTTGTCTGGACCTGTTTGTGCCACTTCTCCTATTGTCAGACTGTACAGGGAAAGTCGTAACACTCCTCTCTGACATAGGAGTACCATCTCCCCTTCTGAACTGTTCTCTCCCTTTTATTTCTCTGTTCACATCGCTCTTTATGTTCTCCACATTCTTAACCCTTAATGCTGCTTCGACCAACTATTGAAAATCACAGAAATTTTACACCACCATTTTTTTCCTAATGGCTAAATGCAATCCCAATTAAAACCTATGGCACTTAGCCACCTCACTCAATATTAGCTCAGCTGCATATCAGGATAGTTGCATAAATCTGCGCTCATATTCATTCACTGTCATCTCCCTCTGGGTGAGACTCAGAAGTAGCTAGGAAGTCTTTCTATGTCAATACTGGTGGTTTCATCTGACTCCCTGTCACACTTTTCCACTAATGCAAAGCATACCTTTGTAGCAAGTTTGCAGCATACTCAACTTTCTCATTATCCTCACAGTCCATCTCCAATATCCTTTCTATATTCCTCAACCAAGTGTTTTCTTTTTCTGGATCGGTGTTTCAATAAAAGACCACTGCCTCATACTTCCTAAGCTTATCAAACTACTTTCCCTTCTTAGGTAGGTTGGAGAAGAAGTTTGCAGCATTTAGCCCATGGCTTAGACAAAAGCCTGAGCGAATGCTTGGAACAGCCTAGGATCCAAAGGAGTAGGCACTTGCTTCTATAAAAGAGTAGACTCATCCGTCTGTGGATGAGGGGGCCCATTATTGTGCCCTATTGAAGCCTCAACATTTCCTAGGGATCTAGACTCATCAGTACTCTCCTTTCTTAGTGAAGAGTCAGGTGCAACAAATCCTTGCAAAACTCCTTGTGTTCTTCTACAAAGTGGCATCTTACTCTTTCAATTTAAACACTAATGATTAGCTTACGTTTCATTTCAATCTTATTTCCTACATGTATGCATGATATGCATGTCACTTAATAAAATCAACCAATTCACAATGCAAACAATTTATTATACACCACATAATTTATACCACTACTTATTTTAAGCCTAGGAATCCAAACATCCTAAGCTCTGATACCAAATATGCTAGGCCCGAGTCCCAATACTAAATACCATTGTAAAGGGGATTTTCAGTGTTGGAGTGGGTGGGTTTGCCGTGGCTAACTAATGTTTCACCGCGGTAAAACTATGGTAATATATTTGAGGACCTTTTTGGAGAAGTTTTCCACAGCCAAGCTCCAGCTTCGCCGTGGCGAAGTCTTTAGGTCGAGTGATTGCACCCTTTAGGACAACTATGTCGTGGTGAAAGTCTAGCTCCGACGCGGTGAAGTTACCAAAATCGAATAAAACACCCTTCGCTGTGGCGAAACCTTCGATGCACAACCCAGAACCCAACAATCAACATACATTTACACATACAATTTCTAACATCACATATCAACTCAACGAAATGAACATGTACATATACGAAAGAAACTTCTTCCATTTATGATCGCATTACTAAAACAAAATGAAGTTTATACATATCCTTAGTTACCTATCAACATTACATCATTAGGTTAATAAAAAATACATATGGATGCTCATGTTCAATATGATACTAAAACTACCCAATAGTAATTGAACTAACTTAGTTACTAAACGTAGCTATCTTGGAGTCTCCAAAAGCATTGCAAGGATCACTAACCTTCTCATTCTGAACTTGAGGAGTGAAAAATAATGGGTTGAGCTACAAAGCTCAGTGGCTAATACATTTATAGCCATTGGTAATGAGCCATACAATTCAAGCATATATATATATATACATATCATTATAGAAACATCTATATCTCATTTTACACTAGCCATTCAATCATCCACAATTCTAGCTCAAAAACTCAAAGTTAAGGAATTGATCACATATCACATAACTTGTATATTTCACCATCAAAACATAATCACTCAAATGCGTATCATGCGCATCAAATCAAATGGAATGCACAAACAAATGGCTTGAGAGTCCTATGGGTCGAAATGAAGAAACCGAAGTTTACACCATAAATAAAATGAGTCTATCCTTAGGATCTTATATGCCACAAGTGTGTAGCTAGGAGAAGGCTTAGTCAACGTGCATGTGATGAACGAAATGGTTTCTCTCTTGCCTAAACACAAGCAAATTCTTATGCTCAATACATTTCATTTCATGTTCATACTTTCATGCTTCTTATGCTTGTTCCTCTTTTCATTCATATAAAATGCCAATCATATATCAAGGCATATCATGATAATGAATCATTATGCATTTTTGAACAATCACATTAATTCAAAACAAGCAATGTAGCGCATAATATACAAGTAAGAAAACTTGCCCATTTTACACAATAAATATAAACATATTAACCACCTAATTGCTTGTGAATCCAAGCTCAAGATTGCCTTTCCTCTTGCTCTTGGGTAAGATTTTCTTGGTTTCCTAAAACAAACCAAGTTCTCATTCAATACAAAATTCAAATGGAAATGAATAAGCTTCAATAATCAAGAATAAATAAATTTTAGCTTAAACTTAACATACCATAGTCCATCTAGTTTAGAAAACTAAGAACTAGGTTAAAATCCATGAAAGGTCAAAATGGGTTCTTCTTTCTCTCGTCATTCCTAATACAAAAACCCATTTCTCTAATCCCTTTTGTAACAAAGTCAGAAGGAAGATGAAGAAGATTACCTTAGTTTATCCAAATCCTCTACCTTCTTCTTCTTTCCACGTTTTCTTTCTTCTTCTTTGGCTCTTCACACATACTTCTCTTCTCCTATCTCTTTCACATTTTCTCTTCTTTCTTTTTCTTCTTCTCATGATTTTCTTCCCTCTCTTCTTATTCAAGACCACATTTTGGTCTTGTCCTTCCCATTTTACCTTCATTTATTCCACATTTTGGTCTTGTTCTTCCCATTTTACCTTCATTTATTTTTTCTTTCCAATTTTACCCTTCCTTCATTTAATCCATCTACTAACTCCTTTATTCTCTTAAATCTAATACCTTAACTTAATTCTAACATTTCCATTCTAAATTCTAAATTCTACTTATGCTCACTATATTAATGGACTCAATTCAAAAAAGTAGATAAAAAGCTAAATAAGTAATTAAATAAATAATTATATAAAAAATTTCAGGGTCCAACTGTGTGAGTTAGAGCTTCTTATGGTAGATGATGTAAAATTTTGGCTTCCCAAATATATTCGTTAATTGGATTAAGGAATGTACATCAAAAGTCTCCTATTTGGTTTTGATCAATGGCAATCCTTCAACTTTCTTCTAGGCTGGGAAAGGTCTATGGCAGGGAGATTGTATTTCTCCTACCTTTTCATCATGTGCATAGAGAAGCTTAATATAACTATCTGGCATAAAGTGGCTAGGAACTCGATGTTCAAATACCATTCAAAATGTAAGAAGCTCAACTTAACTAACCTCTTTTTTGTAGATGATTTATTACTTTTTTACATAGCCACTCCCGATTTTGTATGTACCTTCATGAAAGCTCTAACCATATTCAAGGAACTCTCAGGGTTGAACATCAATCTGAATAAGATTCACCTAATTTTTTCAAAAGGTGCAAATTCATTGATCTCAAGTATAATCTAAATCAATGGTATGGAAGAGAAGCCTCCACCCCTATTTTATCTGGGGCTCCCAGTTTCAACAAGAAGATTAATGATACTAGAATGTTATCTACTTGTGGAAAAAATTCAGAAGAGAATAGGATCCTAGGTGAATCAATTCCTTTCATTTGTGAGGAAAGTTCAGCTTATCCAATCGATTCTTAGCTCATTTCATATTTATTGGAGCTCACATATTTTTCTTCTTGTGGAACCATACGACAGGAACTAAACGAAGTGCTAAAGTTAAGTGGGCGAACATTTGTTGTCCAAAGGCTAGAGGAGGATTAAACATTCCTTTGGTGAAACTCATTAGTTATATCTAACGATTATGGTGGATTCTTGAAGATAGGCAAATGTTACGAATACGTTGACTTCATTCTTATTTCTTTAAAGGAAGAAGTATTTGAGCAGTCCATGAGACTAATAACAACCCCTATTTTCTGAATCAGTTAATTCATTTGAAGAACCATGTTCATAATCAAGTATCCTGTGCCATTGGCAATGGGAAGCTCATTTCTGTATGGGTGGATAGGTCAACGACCTTTATACATTTACTCAGAGGTTCTTCCTTTCGTCTTCATACTACATTGGATTCATTTATTAATAGTTGTAGCTGTAATTTTCCAGACAACCTTAGACATTTGCACCCCCACTATAATCCCTCTCTCATTTAGGATACTTTCCTTCAACATGACAGACCAACTCGCAAGCTAACAAAGAAAGTAACTCGGGACCTATTAAGGGTGAGGAAACCTGGGGCATTTTGGCACAGAATCATTTGGTAAAAAATGATTTTACCGATAACCTCCTTGATCTTATGGCTGACTATATAAAACATGTTGAATACAACTGATCAGATCAGGTATTTGAGCATTAATCCCATGTGCCCTTTTCATCAAAACCAGGAAGAATCTAGAGATCATTTATTTTTTACGTATGAAGTTACTAATAGGATATGGAGAGCTATTCTTATGCGTAGCGAACAACATTTTTTACGTTATTTATTACTTATCATCTCAGTCAGCAACTAAGACCTTATGCCACATAATAATGATTAGTATGAGTTTTCAATCTATATGGAAAGAGAGAAATGCTAGGCATTTTGAATCCAAGTCCAAGGCTATGGACATTTTTATCTTTGAAGTTCTAGACAGCATCGAAGAACTTGTGGTGCTACATAGCATTCCCACTAACAACAACATTCTCTAGCCTTTTTCTTTTGATTATGATATGTTGTTTAACTAAATAGTATCTTATGTATTCATAGCTTTAAAGGGTATCCCCCTAGACACGGTGTAAGACCTTAACTATTTTTACCTTTAAATGCATTTCATTCTTTTTTTCTAAATGACAAGCATTAATATTCAACATATAATTAGAATTAAACATCAATTTAATTAAAACTAGGCAAGTCAGTTACTCATAATTTGACACCTAAGAAAAAATCTAAAACAACATAAAACTAAATAACAACCTAAACATGGTTAGAATCATGATTTAAAAGAGATAAAAATTAGAAATTAAAGAAAAATTGAGGCAAAAATTAGTATTTGAAGCAATATTAAAAGGTTGCTAGCTAAAACACGCTTTAGAGGTTGCTAGCTGAAAGATGCTCTAAACTAGCACAAAGGCTATGACTTTTATTTTTCTAATTTTATTGTTGCTTAATCCTCTATTTTTCTCCCAAAATTATATCATATCTAATAAATTATTGTAGCTACAAAATATAAAACATATCATATTACTTGTAGAATTTCTCAAGAACTACAAAATTATCAATATTTAAATATTAAATTAGTGGAAATGAAAACTACATTTCAATTACCTCAAACTTAACATTTTACTAGTCCTTGAGCAAAAGATTAAAAAATGCAAATTAGATAAAACAAATTTATCAATAAACAATTAAAATATAAAATGGACAAATAAAGTTTTGGACAAATTAACTAGTAACCTTAACGATTTCACAAAATTAATAGCTCATGGAAAGTTTAGAACATCATAGATTTATGGAGTTACAACTTAATTGAAATTTTCATCTCACCTTGAACCCTTGAGTGTTATGTGTGACTAGTCTTTGCTTTTTAACCATTTCCACTCAAATAAGCTTATATAAAGAAATGAGATGCAATGGAATGTTTTAGGATTTCATATGCTTACTTTTCATATAATACTTTACTAATGTAGACCATTTATAACATCAAGGATAACTAGGATTATATTAGCTTATAAATATGGATGTGGTTACAAATAGGATAATAGATATAAATTTGGTTAAATACACCCATAATTACTTTAGGATCTTGTAATGATCTCACACACTTCTCTTATAACATTTCCAAAATCGATATTATTCACTTTAAAACAAACTTATTTATTTACTTTAAACTTGTCAACTCTAACAAACTTGTTTATATTTGCACGTATAAAAACCAAACTCCTAAACTTGATTTTTCTTATATAATTATTTAGTTTATGAGGTGCTTTTATTTTTTATTTTTTCTTTTTCAAACATGCAACATCCCCTTATTACCTAAAGTATGATGCCTTCTTTTTTCAGAAAAATAGCACGCTATGAGTAAAGAGGAGTTATTTAATAGAACTTCCTCAAAGGCTAACGAAAGAACATGCTTAATGAGGCTTAATGGGTGACTAGAGATATATAATTCATTATAGGTTGGCTTAAAAGGCCCCAATGATCTAAAAAGGGACCAAATCATATCCTAAATAACATATAACCTAGGATTTCATCTTAAATCACATTCAAGTAAGTTAAATGGAATATTAAATTATGCTCAATACTAATATTCATATAAAATTTCTTTGAAACGAAATCAGTGAACAAGGTAATGTGAGCAATATTTCAAGGAATTTACAACGAGAAAAAGTACCATCAAGTCAAGCACACACACAAACATGGCATCTTCCTTTTTTATAAGCTATTAATAGTATAAAAAACATGTTCTTATCATTAACCTTAGTTTTTTTATAAATTTTTTACCAAACAAGAGAAGACTAAAAATGAATAAAACTGAAAACACATAACAAATAAAGAACCCAAAACTTGATATAAGAAATTAAAGAAGAAAAAGTGAAGGACTTTCCTGAAATTAATGTCAATTGGAAGGACAAGATCCTGAATAATGTTCATATGCAATTGTCGAGTTGACTTGGAAGGTGGATTGTACAAATGGTGAGAAAGTGTTTATTGATTTGATTTAAGTTATGCTCTGAAACTATTTTGTGGTGCCCTTATACTGTTTGTTTTGATTTTGTAGCGTAGACTCGCTTCTCACCTAATGCAAAAGTTTTGGATCTTCTGCCATCCTTCCATCTCATAGGTATTATGGGCACCAAAGTGCTTTAAAGTGGAAAGCTTATGCTGCTTATTATACTATTCTTTATGCGAAGGCTCCTTCTTATCATTTATTTTTTCTATCAGTCATGTATCTCCTCCTCCAAACTTGTTTTATAACCAATTAAAAATGTATAAAGACAATAAATAAATAAATAAATAAATGTAAATTAGAAACTCAAAATAAAATAAAATTCTAATAAATAAAAATAAAAATGAATAATTAACTAAAATAAAAATAAACTAGGAAAAAGTTTATAATCCTTAAATGCCTCATGCGAAATACTTAGTATGACATTATTAGCCCGACATCTTCTCTTTTTATGGTGAATTGAGTTTGATGGTAGCCTTGTTCTTGACAAAATTCTCACCAAGGTTTATGTTTAAGTGTTGTTTATTAACTTTGGATGATCATTTTTTCAAATGATTACCTCCACAACACCATGTGGAAAACTTTGTGATAGCGAAAGATCTTGACTATCTCAGCTTGAATTTTATGGGGAAGTGATGAATTTGTGTAAAAGTACTTGTTTAGGTTTAAAAAAACTCCTTTTATAAAATAAACTTGTCATTCCATGCCTTTATCGTCTATTTATAGAATATGACATCTCATAAGATTCATTTTTAATTTTTTTTGGCTCATTATATGGATTTTTTTTGACACGCTCTTGTGTGTAATATTGAATTGTTTTATAACCTAAACTTTGTCCTCTAGCTCCATAGAAAATGTGATAGTATCCTATAGGCCAACTTATAAAGAGAAATACCTATTAGCATTTCATAATTGGTGTGGTAAGTTAATAATGTGGCATATATATTTTTTAGTATAAACTTTACAAAAGAATCCTACTATTTTCTTTAAAATTTTATATTTTTTAGTATAAACTTTACAAAAGAATCCTACTATTTTCTTTAAAATCTTTTTCACCTCTCGATTTGATATCTTCTCATGCCCATTAGTTCGTGCATTGTAAGTTGAGGCTTTTCAGTGTTTGAGTTCATATTTTAACAACATAATTTCAAATTTCTTACTAAAAAATTAAAAGCCATCAACATTTATGATAGTTTATGTAGTACTAAATCTAATGAAGATGTATTTTTTAAGGACAATTTCTTTTTAGGCCTTCAAAGTTTTTCCTTGTATTTAGCTCTAAGGAGCCCATCTTGATCAAGTATTCTATCACCTTTTACCCTCTATAAATAAGTTTCATCATTCAATAAGCTAGCCTCTAAAGGATCCAATTGACCATATAGTTAGATATTAGAGCTTTTATCGTATCAATCTGAAAGAAACTATCACTTACATTTACACTAAAAAAGGCAGTTCAAAATTATGAGCATTAATAAGAGCTTGCCCAATTGCCACGTGGTGTGTATGCTTTTTAAATAATATGAAAGATCAACTAGGAAAGTGCACTTATCATTCTTATAGTCTAGCCTTAGTGAATATGTTTAAGGACCTAAATTATACCCTAGTTGAAATGTTACGTATTCATGAAAGCACTTATGTGATACGTGTTAAAATTGAACTATGATTTGAATGTGAATGGCATATGTTTAGAATTTTGGTCTACTAGATTATACTTAGTGATTTGGAATTAATAGCCACCATTAGAGAATTGAGGTATTAAAACATGCATTTGAACCAGGACAATTGTCAAGTGGCAAGTCAAGTCGGTACATGAAAAATTGGATGACTAAGCCTATGAGTTAGTGACATTTGGCAACATTGGTTAAGTGACAAATGGCCTAATTGAGTTATGGAATTTGGTAGCATGATAAGAAGATAAGTGTCTCACTCTTATATTTTCCATATAGGTCACCCTACGGAAGGACATATGTCGTTTCAAAGTTAGGACACCTTACAAAGCAAGAGCTGAATCACTCCAACTTATTTAGTGTTTTTGTTGCCTTCTCACTACTCTCACCACCAAAACTATCCCTCTTCTTTAGCTCTAAAATTTTGATACAAATCCGTGCATTACCACTCCAAATTCTTAGCCAAATATTACATCAAGGAAGTAGATTATGTTATCTTCTATGTCATCTTATTGGTGCTAAAATTTACACCTTGATTTTGGACTTATGTTGGTTGCATGAAGGGTTTAATTGGCGTGTTCTTTGGAGTAGGAATTTGAAGTTAAGAAGGTAAGGGAATGCTAAACTTGATAGCATGCTATAATATGAATTATTTGATTCTTGAATTGGATAGAATATGTAGTGAATTGATAATGAATTAAGGTCTAGAGCATGATACTTGTTTGATAGCTTTTGCTTTGGATGTTGATACCTGAAAGATCATGGATTGTGAGATGCTTAATGAATGATTTTTGAACTAGTTTGGACATGAATTTGATGAGGTATTTAAGCATGAATAGGGTAGAATTTAAGTGAAATTGATGGACTTTGGTGAAGGTATGTCGAATGGAAGTGAAGAAGTTAAATTTTGGAAACAAACTGAAGGTTACAGGTGTTTGAACCCACAATTGTGGGATTTATAAGCCACATTCCTACGGTCGTGGGAAATGGTTAGGAAGGTGAAAAGCTTGGTTTTGTGCAATTGTTGATCTATATAAGGTTAGGTCATTTTATTTGGTATATTGGGACTTAATTGGACTTGTTTAAGATGTGAAACGAACTTAAATTGAGGTTGGATTAATTGAGTAAAAGTTAATTTAGTTATGAATTGTTAATTGACGTAATTACTTAAGGAATGTGTGGTTAGTAAATAATGTGTCTAATGTTGAAATGTATGGTGTGTTTAAGGATGAATGTGTCCTTATGGACACAAATGTGATTCAAAAGATTTATGTGATGTGAATTGAATATGATTGTTTGTGAATTAGGAATTTGTGTAATTATATGTAATGTGTAAATACATAATGTATTTATTGGTACATTATTGCAATGTTTATGTTAATGAGGTATGTTAAGTTGTTGGATATGAAATATTATGTTTTATTTGAGAAAAATGTAATAAAGACATATGTTATGCACTACATCTTTTGTATGTGATTCTGAAATTTGAAATGGTTTATTTTAAAATTGTCAAGTCCTAGTTGCGGGTAAATAGGCATGTCTAGAAGGGTCTGCAGCTGCTCTTATAACTAGACACTAGGGTGTTTTTTGTGTTAGATGCTCTGATGTCTTCTGATTTTAGACACTTTTATGTCTTCTGTTTCAGAAACTTAAGTCTCTTCTGTTTCAGATACCAAATATTGGTATTTTCTGTTCTGGTCCCGTTACCTACTTCTGTAAAAAGGATCAGTAGGCTAATATGTTTTATATTTTGTTACATACTCGTTCTGATATAAGCAAGCTCTGTTTTGAAATAATTAAGTTATGTTCTTATATAATCAAATATTGTTTTGATACAAACAAATTCTTTTATGGTACTTTAAAGTTCGGTTATGATATTTGGATATTTTGTTATGATACTTGTAAGTTTTGCTCTGAAGCAAATATATCATATTTTGATATGTTATATTTTGTTATGAGATACACATTGTTTGGATTGTGCTTTAATATGAACAATTAGAGATTGTCTGCAATGTGGTCTGATTCTGTATATGTGAATGTTAGACGACTGTTAGAAACAATCACCAAATTATATCTTATTTAATTATTTCCCTACTAAGCTTTATGCTTAGCACGGAGGTTTTGCCTTCGTGTAGGTTCTAATAAGAAGGTTTAAAGACTGGGACAATGACAACCACAGAGGCCAAGGAGATTGTGTTTTGTTTTGGAAATGTTCATTTTGTTTTTGAGTTATTTTTTAATGTAATAAGAAATATTTGAATTTGTATGTTGATTGATGGTTTGTAATAACCTTAATAATAGGTTGGATTTGGATTTAAGGCTTATATGTGATAAGTACCATGTGTATGTTATGTTCTGAATATGACCCAACCTATGAACTGAAATGTATGTTACTTGAGTTTCCGGAAATGCTTTAGCATGTTTCGGATTGTTTCAGTATTGTTTTATGTGGCATCTACATATCTTCCTAGGGAGTATGTGGGTGTTACAATATGAATATTATTTTCACGAGGACTACAGGTGCTAGTACTAATTGTCTTATATTATCTAATCTAACAAAATGAATTTTGATTTAAAAGGAATGATTAAATAAACTAAATTTACCAGTATAAAATAATAATCAAAGTAATAAAAATGACTAAAGCAACCAATTGATAAACAAGATCCAATTAGAATCCCCTAAAACCTTTATATTATTAGATTTATCTTGATTTAATTATTAGACTTAGTTTCTTAAACTAATTGAAATTTAAAAGTTATACCACATTGTTTCTCAAGAGATACAATTCTTTTATTCAATTTAATTGATTGAAATTTCTTTCTAGTCAAATCTTTTAAGAACATATTAACTTGATCTATGAATTTTATTATTAGATTTAACTTTAACATAATAGATTTATGTGGTCTAATCTCTTGAATTCTATGTAACTCTTATTATTCATACTAGGATCTATTTATTTATATGATTTCTCAATCCCTATATATGAAATTTGAAATTGAATCAAAATGTTAGTAGTTTTCAATTTAACCACAACAAGTAATTTTGAATAATTTATAATAAAACATGAATCCTTCATTAAATCAAAGAATCAATCTAAACAAATAATTTTAATGTTGATCTAATCTAGATCTATCCTAATTTAGTTCATAATAAGATAAGAAAAATTAATAACATCCCAGAAAGAATACAAAGTACCGAAACTCATTCTTATGGCTCTTAAATCTTGAAGGCTTCATTTGAATCTTGATGGAAATCCTTTCTTTTCTCTCCAAAATTGCTTCCTTCTTATCTCAATGTGCTCTATTTTTCGTCGCTAATGATATGTTGTCATGTCCTCTCTTACCCACTTATGTCTCTCTCTCTCTTTTATATTTAAAACCTTAAATGTTCAAAATAAGGTGAAAGTAAGTCTAATATATACCTGCATTAGTCCTGTATTTTCCTTTGCTAAAAACTCTCTATTTTATAGAAAAAGTCACTACTAACATATGTTTAATACATTTACCTATATTAGATGTATGATGTTTAACATTTGACATGATTTTAACAGGTTTTCTTATTGATACCCCATATCAGACCCATATTCCTCTAAAATTATGAAAAAAAAAACTTTTCCAACTTATATCTAGCATGCTCAAATTTGTTCCTTCTTCATCAGAGAGCTTACTTGAATTTGTTCCTTTTTTATTGGAGCACTAAAACAAAGTTTGTAAACAAAATATAAGTCATATTGAGTATTATTCCTATAGAAATCATCTAAAAATGAGCGAAAATGCTCTCAAAATTGTGTTGAAAACATAACTTAATTATTGCATATCAAATTACCTTGCACTTAAGCACTTTCTTGTTTTTAAGCAAATTAATTTTCTCATTCTTAACTTAAATAGATGGAAAATTTGAGAAAGAATTCAATAAATCAATTGGATCAATCAAAACCCTCCATTATTCATTCAATTGAAAAGTTCATCAATGTGCTAGAAATTTAGCTACTTGCATGAAGTTATAAATTAATTTAGTTTAACTCTATATTCCTTCAATCTTTAACTTAATCTTCAAATTTTGACCTAATAAATAAAGTGAACATAGATGAGAAAGAATGCTTTAATTTTCAAACATTTTCATACCCCTTACTGAAAGAAAAGTAAAAAGTTGACTTTAAATTAACATAGGAACATTTAGACGTGAATGTATATACATATTCATTAATACTCTTAATTACTTAATTAGTCACCGTTTAAAATAACTACTAGCACTACGCTTTAATTTCAACCTTTTTACTTGGTTTAAAGTCAGCAAAGTGAAATTATTTTATGCTCACTTATTCACACACATTTTTTGTGTGATACTAAAAATGGTTAAAAAGAATTTACCTATAAACTTAATTTTATATCTAAATTATACAAAAA
>JAOQMP010000005.1:14301820-14335324 GCA_027563575.1 Erythroxylum pedicellare
ATTATCAAAAAGTTGGCAAACTAAAATGGTAATACCTTTTCTGTATGTCATCATATGATAAAAAAAACACACATATTTATAATTTCATCCACTTCTTAAATGGATAACTCATTTATATCTCGAATATGGAAAATTATAAATTTAAATTTTCATTTTCAATCAATTAGAGGAATAAAAAGACAAAAAGAAGGCTATAGATAATTATATTGATGTTATCCAACCTTATTTAGTAGTAAGTATTTCTCCTTTCTCAAAAGAAGTTGTGAAAAAGCTAAAAAGGGAAGCAATTGAATTCAAAGTGCGTTGTATGATACACTGATATAATGATCTCACTTATAAAAAAATTTCTCTTTCCCTTGTATTCATCTCCTTTAAACACCTATTTAAGAATAAATCATGAATGACATCATACAGCTTTCCTTCAAGGGACAAAACATAATGTTAACACTTAATAATAATTCAAAACAACATGCACGACTGTGACTTCTTAGGTCACACTCGTGCATGCAAGTCATAATTCAAAACAACAGGCACGACCGTTAAGTCACAGTCGTGCACAATTATGAAAAAATCTAAGTCGTCAATGAAACAGAAGGTGGGATGGAATTGCGTGATCGTACATCCCATCGTGCTTAGTATATATATACTTAACAAATCTTACTATTCTCACTATCCACCTCGATTAAACTATTCTTGCAATTGATTCCTTATCTATATGGTAAGTTTTTGTTTCCTCGAAATTCACTCACTAATTGAGCTATTTTCATTACATAATCTGCGTATGACGTTGAACTTAAAATCCAAGTCTTACAGATACTAAGATTCATGTTAAATTTTAATTTTAGTATGAATTTCAATAGCTAGGAAGTTATGTTCGTTAGAATAAATGTTGTCATAATCTAAATGACTGACAACTCAAATTGCATATATACCTCTTTGACATTTCACCTACTTCTTGTTACTTGCTTAATCGCTTTAATATGATGTTTGATGCCTTATTGTAACTAATTCTCATTGTTCATTGCCTTATCAGTGTCAGAGTATCTAATGACTCTAGTTTAGAACATTTGATCTGCTTTTTACGGTTATTATAATGATAACTAAAGAATATTTCCCTGTCATTTTTACAAACATTTCCTTGGATGCTTCTTATATGGTTTTTCTAGCTTTTACTTAGATGAATAATGACGAGAACTTGAGAAGGATAATGATCCAATAAGATAGAAATTAGATCAAGATGAAGAGGAGATAGGGGAGAAAAAATTTATTATTAATTTTATTATTTTAAAAATTTTATGTCCTACTGACTGACCATATAAAATAAGGGGCGTACAAAAAAATCAAATAATTTTCTTTTTTACAATGAAACATTAACGAAGAAGTTAATTTGGGATTCAAATTGAACATTTATAAAACGTTAGAATTTTTCTAAATATGTTTAAACGTTTGGGTTTAAATTAAATTATAGTGAAAATATTAAGGTCTAATGTAATCCTTTTACCAATCTTAAATAAGTAATTCACATTTTAATTTTATTTTCTAAGTATTAACTTCATATTTACTTGTATTTATTATCATATGCCACAATATATCTATGTACTTATCTCTTTTTTCCCCCTTTATTTCATGTGTTGTTAAGTTTATTCACCACAAGAATTTGATTTTATAGTTGTGGATTTGACTTGAAGCTCATAGACTATTTTCACCCTAAAGAGCATTGCCTCGTATTTTAATTCATTATTTGATGTTTTGAATTTTGTCGAACTACGTATTATATTACTAGACCTATTGGTCTATAACACATAACGATACCTTAGTTACGTATCCTAAATCAAACGTGAAAGGGAAAGAAACAAAGAAATATAGAAAATATCTTATTTCAATTCCATAACTTTAAATGAGCTTTTCGAAGTTGAAACGAGTGCAAATCCACCGCCGCCTTCACAAGAATTGCTCTCTAAGACTCAGGTAAGGTCTTTCTATAGTTTTCTCAAAACGTAAGCTCTCTTAATGGGTTAAAGAATCCTTATGCTTACGATTGATATGAGCAACTGCAAGAGACCTTAAACTTTATATATAACTTCCATATTGGGCTTTCATATTACAGGCCTGATATAGGTCCAGTCCATACTAATTGGAATCCATTTTTTACCTGAACTTTAACCATTGATTTAGATCATTTATTGGCCACTTTATTATTTTTATCCATATCAAATTACGTACTTAACCGATAAGTTATTTAAAGACCAAAAAATGCAATTAGATATTGTCCAACTTTATGGGAAATTACAAAAATGTCTAAGAATCTTCCCCTTGGACAATACTTAATTGCAAGTGTTAACTTTAGTTTTAAAACTCGATTAAGTCACGCTACTGTATTAGTCGATTTGGTTTTAAAAATAAAACATTTGATCCAAAGATAATGAAAGTCCACCGTTCTGTCCTACAAGGCTTTCGATACCGAAAAGTATCAAATGCATGTGTTATGTGCAACACAAATCCAATACAATCACGTATTCCTAATACCTCACCAATATGAATGGGAAAATGGAATGGGGCAAACTAGGATGATTCCTTTATGATCTAAATTATATCATCTTTGTTTATCGGTATCGATTTCTCCAACTTTATGCTAAACTGCATTAGAGAAATCCTGTTTTCTCTTACTGAATGCTAATCAACATTAGAGAAAACTTGTTTCTTCTCACCAAATGCTAAATTGCATTAGAGAAAACCTTTATGATCTCCAACTAGATGCTAAACTGCATTAAAGAACCTTTATGGGATTAAAAAATTTATATCCCCTATATCATGTCAAACTTTATGGATATCAGTATAAAGCTGTATGCGTCTAAATGACATAGACACAAGGTCAACCTATATATATGCCCAATGACCTTTAAATGCTTAAGATCGACACAAGTCTTAAGACTTGTATATGTATTATGACAATATATGATAACACATATTATCGAGGATAAGCGATGATCGTCTTTATTGATGAACCATCATATCGTCATAATACATCGAATGTATCAATGTACATGGAGCAAACATAACGATCTTCTAACTAGCAGTGTATAAGGACATCAAAGCACCCATACTGTATACTTGTGTCACAAACATAAGTGCACGAAGTCCTTTAGTTAAAGTATCAACTATCATTTTGTCAGTCCTTAAATGCTCCAAACCTTAATGTCACCTTTTTGTATCAACACCTTTACGGTCAAATAATTGACCTCAAAATGCTAATACCCTATGATATTCTTAGTTATTATTAAAAAACACAATAGTAAGATTATCACAGTACAACCAAATGGTTCTAGCCACTAAATCAACCACAGACAAATCAGAAATCAAGTTTCTGAGCTAAATCGTCTATGAAGAAGCCCCATAACATGCACTCTGTATGCATAGTCGAGAAAGTTACCCGCGTCTACTTGACACACTTCCATGACATTATACTATCTACAAACTTAAAACTGTAACCTTAAATGGACTTTCGATCATTCGGACACATGGCTAAAATTTGAATCTGAATTCCCTATGAGGTTTAGTATGTTGACTTTTCTATATGTCAACATATAATCCTTAATTTCGTTTAGTATCTTAACACTCGCTTGACTGTATTCCAATGGTTTACACCTTGATTAACTAGATATTGACCAAACAGTGAAATAGTAAATGCAATGTCTTGTTTAGTACATAGCTGAGACTATCAACCATACTAGAATATGAAACATTCCTCATAACCTCTCTCTTTACTTTATTCTTTGGATATTATGCCAAAGATTATCTCTTACTATGAGAGATAGGTGCTACGACCGATTTATAGTTAATCGTATTAAACCTTTGTAACGTATACTCAATGCATGCTCTCTATGAGATAATGAATGTTGAGATTTTTCCTAATAAATCTAAATACCTAGGACAAAAGATGCTACGTTAAGGTCCTTCATGTCAAAGTTCTTGACCAAAAGTTGCTTAACCTTATACAATATGGTCAAGTAATTTGATGTAAGCAATATATCATCCACATGCAGTAATAAGAAGATAATTTTGCTCCCCCTGACCTCATAGTATAATCATCTTTTAACTTTATTTTCCACGAAGCCAAAAGAGGTCATAACTTCATCAGTTATAAGGCATCACTTTTGGAAGGTTTGATATAAACCATATATTGATCTACATAATGCACAAACCATGTCAGTTGTATTTGGATCCTGAAATCCTTCAAGTTGTACCATATAGACCTCTTCATAAAGGTCTTTACTCAAGAAAACAATTTTGACAGTCATCTAATATAACTCTATATCATCATGAGCTCTAATTGCCTCATTCACTCAAAATTTATCATATGAGGATATGAGAGAAAAGGTAACATAAAGTCAACCTTTCTCCCTAAGTGAACCATTAGGTAACTAAGTGAGCCCATAAACTGCTGAACTTTATCCCGGAATCATTTAGGTCTAATCTTCATTTACAACTAATGAGTTTGTAGTTTCGCTATAAATCTGTTGGCTCCCAAACCTTACTATACTTTATGAATTGCATCTTGTCATTAATTGCATCCCACCACACATCTGCATTGGGTCCAAAAATAACTTCTGTAAAACTAACTAGATTCGAAACATGTCTAATATCATAGCCTTGTACAACTGATAGACTATGTAATCAGATGAGATAGCAGGTCATCTCCCTCTTGTGGATTTACCTAACTGCATTAGATCTTGTACCCCCAAGAACTATTGTGTGTATAGGTATGGATTCTTGTTCATATACAAGCACGGTACAGAGACCTAGAACCACTGGATATAACTGTATGAGTAGTGGGTACATGACAACTTGTATTTGCGCTGCTATCATCTAAACGGTAAAAAGGCCCACCATCATCATAAATCATTGTGTTCTAAAATTTTAGTCATTTATGATTCCACTATTCTAGTCCCACCTTCTATACACTAAAATATTCTAGTCCCACCTTCTATACACTAAAAGTTGTAGCCTTAAAATGGTTGAGATATCTTACTAAATAGCAATGAGTAGAATGAGCATGCAATCTTTCTTTATCAAGATTATACTATCTCAGTAGGGCAGTCTCATACATGAACGTGTGCAAGGCTGGATTTTCAAACTTCTAGATAATCAAGTAAAATAGCCCAATTCTGCATCAACTTCTTCAAGTCCTTTAGGGTGCAGTTATGCCTTGCAACAACACACCATTTTGCTCAAAACTACTCGACATAGTGAATTAAGTCACTATTATAACTGATTACAAATATCTAGTAAACGGACCTTTTAAAGTCATGAAACACTATGTTTGCCATAATATTCTCCTCCATGGTCAAATTTAACTAGCTTGATGAATTTTCCCAATTGGTTCTCAACCTTCAGTTTTTAAGCAAGAATACATAACTGTAATGGGAATAATCATCAACAAATGTCAGAATACACTTATAATTGCACAATGCAACTGTATAAGGTCTACCAATATCTTTATGTATCAGAATCAATAAGTTAAAAGCATAAGTTGACCTCAATATCCTTATTAGTCAACTTACCTATGCAACAGTCAGCCAATGTTTCTAGATCATCATAATCTAGAATTGAGAAATGCTTTCCTTAATTAATCTCTTAACCCTAGCTCTGACAATGTGGCTTAAACTTTTATGTCACACCATATATAACTTCTCATTCATCAGGGTTCTTCATTTCACAACTTGTTTAGCAAGATACGAAGAAGCATATATCTAATTTGGGGTTAGACATATTTTATACAAACCATATGACAAGAAAGTTGTACCATTATGTTTTGCATTAAACAAAAGTTGTACGACATAAGCATTAAATACAAAACATTAACCCTCTTTGTCCAAAATTGATCAAAAGATCACATATGAAATATGTCATGTAAAACCCAAATGAACCTTACAACAAGGTTCAGTAAATACATTCCCTATAGATATTACTTCTACTTCTTCATTGTTATGAACCATTAGTTTCTTCTTCCCTTTATTTGACTTTATACTATATATGAACCCCTTTATCGTGGAAGCACCTTAATCAGATGCTCCCATACATAGCCACTAAATACTTAATGCAATTATCACAAATTAGATTTATAAATTAATAAGACAAGGAGTTACCTAATGGTCACAGTCTTTCCTTCTAGGCTTTACATTGCTGGCTTCTTTATGTTATATGGACCTTTACCAACACTAGTTTGAACAACATTAGCAAATGGAGAAGATTTGAACTTTCTACCTTTGAACTTAGTGGGCTTCATCTTTTCCTTCCCTTTAGAAGTTTCAAGGGCTGTAGGAGTAGCGAACTTCAGTTTCTCCTCCTCAGCAACACAATGAGCTATGAAAGTGTTGAAGTCCCATTCCTTATCTAGCGAATAATATGTCATCACTAGATTACTAAACTCTAGAGGAAGTGTATTCAGAGTCTGGCAAACAATGAAGACACAGAAAGGGGACTGTTTAGCATTTTCTGTCTACTGTGAAGATGAATCATTCTCGATATGTACTCTATTAATCCCCCTCTCCTGTATACCTCATGGAAAATAATTCTTTCATCAAGGCACTGGTCTCAACATTAGGTAAGACTATATACCTTTAGGAGACATTACCAAGAAACTACTTCAATATGTCTGTGTCCAGAAGTGCACTTAGCAGATGGTCAGGTATGGATCTCTTAATGGTCATCAGATATAATTTGTTAGACCGATCCCAGGCTTCATAAGCTGCTTTATGAACTCTTAAGCTCATGAATGTAGGTGGAGATGGCCTATCCATCCGTATGGCTATATCAACCTCAGTTACCTCCATAGCATTCAATACATCCTCCGTCCACTTCTTGGTATTGAAATCGATCAGGGTTTCAATAGCGACACTAATTTTGTTGACTGAAAAGGTAACTGTAAAACAACATTGATTAGATCAGCACAAATGTAGGACAACAGCGATACTCAAATCCATTAAACAGTATCTTTTCTAAGAATCCGTTCATATATATTATGAAACACCTGTGGGCTGAATACATAATATATGCAACTAGACCTTCACATAAAAGCAATCAGAGTACAAACTATCAACTCTTATGATACTACCGCTTGTGGGTGAATAGATCATTCAAGCAATGACTTTCCTCTATCTAATGCCTTTATGCACATCTAAAAATCTCATATAAGGGCAACACTTGTAGGCAGAATAACTAAACATAAGACTAGAGACATCCCCTAATATGTAAGCAAAACAATTCAAAATACTGACTTGAAAGGTCATTATGGTGATTACATCCTCATTAGCACTTAAAAAATCCACAAACACAAGGGATACATCTTTATATTATCCTCACATTCTTTATGGGCATACAATATGTGACAATATAATATCAATAAATGCAAAAACTCGAATGCATAGTCTCATTGTCACACACTCGTGTTAATAACATTATGTGAAAACTTCATTTAAGACTTTTGTAAAGGAAAAATCTCAGTAGAGCGACTACAATGCATCACCGAAAACTGAACCGATCACCTGAGACACGAGAACCTTATGTATCTCAGTTAAGGCAAGTTTGTTACAAGAAAATTCACTTAAAAATGGCTTCAAAATATCTCAATTCCTTTTTTGAGTAACTATCATACAATCCCGAACACTAAACATGAGACCTGAGATAGGAAAACTTGAAGTATCTCCCTCTTATGATGTCCAAAGGATGAAAATTCACTCAAAATTGGATTCAGAATGCCTTAATTCTTTTTTCTAGAATTAAACTTTAATTTATTATTAATGTAATAAATCTAAAAAATGGAAAATTTTACTTTATAAATTTCTCGGACCCCAAAACTACCCAATACACCCCAAGGCACCCTTACGAGAAATCTGAAATTTTTTTGTTTTTTTAAATTACTGTACCTGCTGATGTCAATATGACGTCAGTAGTGTCAGCGCACTGTAGTGCTGACGTCATCCACTAACGTCAGTTATGAGTGGAGAGCTACCTAGCAACCTGCCTCAACAGTGTTCAGCGCGTGAATTGCATGCATGACATGTGGCGTGACACTGTCCACCCACGTGTCGACCGTGTGTCTAGCGATCGTCCTGTGGGCAGTACTGTGCCATACGCGCCCGACGTCTCCGTAGCCCTTGCCGAAAAATGGCAATTTCTGACAAGTTTCGAGTCTATTTTTTAGGCTCCTGGGCTCATTTTCACCTCGTTTCTTAAGGCTAAATACATGTATACTATTTTCATTCAATAAAAGCAAGAAAAAACTGAGAAACAAAAGTTTATTCTTCGAAAACCTTATGGAGAGAAAAATCGAAAAATCTTCATTTTTAACCACTCGATCACGTCACCGCTTTGATGTCATATGTAACACATAACGATACCTTAGTTACATATCCTGGATCGAACGTGAAAGGACAAAAAACCAAGAAATGCAAAAAATACTTTAGTTCAGTTCCACAACTTCAAGCGAGCTTTCTAAAGTCGAAACGAATGCGAATCCACCGCCGTTTTCACGAGAACTACTCTCCGGGACACAGGTAAGGTCTTTCTATAGTTTTCTCAAAATGTAAATGCTCTTAACAAATCATAGAATCCTTATGCTTACGATTGATATAATCAACTGCAGAAGACTATAATCTTTAAATATAGCTTCTATATCGGACTTTCTATCACAAGCCCGATGTGGGTCCAGTTGACACTGATTGAGATCCATTTTCACCCAGATTTTAACACATTAATTTAAATTATTTATTGGCTCATTTTGTTATCTTTATCCGGATCAAATTACGTAACTTAACCGATAAGTTATTTAAAAACCGAAAATTGCAATGAAATATTGTCCAACTTTATGGCAAATTGCAAAAATGTCTAACATAATCTTCTACATATAATCCTGTGACATTTTCCTTATCCCTATATCTCCATCTACATATATTTTCCATATTAAATATTTATCTCTACCGGGTCTTTATGTCCTTTAATGGCTCACCATTTCGAACATAAAGTCTAAAATAACTTGAGATTTTAAAGAGTTCCTTAGGATGTACTTGAAGTTGAATTCTCCTAGCTCAACTGACCATTTCACTAGCCTTTTTGATACATTTGATTTCGGCAGTACTACCTATCATAATGGGAGATTTATTCACACAGAGTGAGTGAGCTTGAAAATAAAGCCTCATCTTTCTTACGCCGATGAGGAGTGTGAAAGCTACTTTTTTCTAATTTTAAATAATTCATCTTTGGGCCCTTTAACATCTTGCCTGCATAATATACTCTCTTTTGGCTGCTATCTCCCTCCCTGATCAAAACGGAGCTAAAGGTTGCATCTAAAACTACCATACAGATGTACAGGGGTTCTCCTCATCCTTTAGCTTTCACAATATCTTGAAAAATAGAAAGTGTCGATCAATGATCTTAATAAAAAGCTTAAACTTTCTATCCTGCTTATCAGTCTTTGTGCTCTTTCACTTATTTTTGATGGCTCCATGTGCAAAATAACGTCTATTTTTTGCTTTTATTTCGTGTGAGTGATTATGAACCCAGAGAACTTTTCTACCTCTACTGCTAGGTAGATTGTTCATGATTCAACTTTATGTCATATTTAGAAGGGTGCAAAAATATTCTCTGAGGTGAGCCACATGGACCCCTCCTTCCTTTGTTTTTACTTCCAACAATATGTTCCTTTGTTCGTCCTGAATGATGTCTTCTCCTCGTATGCTTTGTTCATTCCTATCTAAGTGTATCTAGGTAAAGCATCTATGAAGTTCAACATTTTATGCCCTCAGGATATGTCTTCTAGCTAGCTATCTTAAAAAATGGATAAATCTTTCACCTATCATTAATTTAAGTAGTTGATCTGTGGAATTTTTAGTAGATTTATCCATACCTACACCAATGTTTAACATCTTAGTGCTCCCTTGATCTCCCACAGCTTTGTGCTCGATTTCCTTGTTACGTCATGCCCTTAATTCTTGTGTTGGATCCCTCATGTATAGAAAATTCCCATTCTATTTCTTTTAACCTTCGAATTAGAACTGTTAATGTTTCTCGAGTTTCACTCTGCATCTTTTAGGTCCAAATATTTATGGGCTCTTTATCTGAAATTCTTTAAAGTTTCAAGGTTGCATTGAGTTTCAGAGTGGCCGGCTTAACCCATTTGTGAAAGTTGTGACTACCAACCTCATATCTAGATTGAGTATTGAGTAGGAAGAATCATTTTCAGCAATCAGTAATAATTTTCTCGTCCTTTTATGATTGAAATCGCATGCTTTGATTGCCTTTTGTTGCTGGCAAAGTGTGACATAAAATTGGATGTAATTTGTTGGAATGAAGACTCCGAAACCACGAGGTCATCGCCCCTGTTAAACTTTGATTTGATGGCGTTTGGTCCATTAATTCTTGGTATATGCGGGCAGTGACGCTAGGTCTTGCATTTCCTTCATAGATATCCAATGTTAGCCTTTGGATCTCTGTGGCAACTACGGCATCAACAGTTTTGGGGCGAGGGTAGTATTATTAACGATATTTATATCACAAACATGCGGCATTGCAGATGGGGCGAGTGTAGTGGGATCTAGGGGAGCCCATCCGATGGTGACGGTGGTGGCGAATATTATACTAGTATTCGCCAAGCAGAGCAAAGTGTAGAACTACTTAAATGGGAATGATTAAATTTCAAATTTCCGCTGATGGAAACAAATACCTACAAGGAGAAATAAATTCGGGAGTTATAGTATAAAGCCAATGACGTCCTTCTTTACATAGAATTGAAACTATATTCAATCTTGGTCAGTTAAGTTGAAGAAAATTATTATCAATTTTAACATAAGATTTTCGGATCCTGGATAAAATAGGATTTTATGATTAAACCTCCCTCGAATCCCTCATTTCCTGGTAGTGATAACACTTTCCGGCAGGGATGTAGGCTTCTTGGACTTGTCAGCTTGTAGTTTCACACTAGTAAAAACAATTAAATGCATAGATTGCATCATAAAGTTATAAATGCAAAACAAAAACAATATGCTTATATACCAAATTGATCCAAGACGTTACTCAATTAGGGTGGTATATAGCTATGTGGAAAAGGCACTGACAAGAAACCCTAATTACTCAATAACTCAAGGAAGATGAAGATGGAAAATGAAAAAGAAACGCTGATCTACAATTTGTATTCAGAACCCTCTCCTCTTGTTAGCATTGGCAGAACCACGGTCATGTCTATTCCACACAGCACTCTACAGTCAAATTGTTAAGCATCTGATCACTGTGGATTTTGGGCAGCCCATAGTTGTTGATACATCTGCATGCCGTGCATAGGTTGACCAGGATTACCGTATATTATTCCATGACCACGCTGCGGCTGAATAGAGCTGCCATCATTCTCATCCGACGACTCGCTAGAGGCCCCTTGAGGAGGACTAGCTTCAGTTATTTGTCCGCCGAAATTCAGCATCTGGGCTTGAGGCACTGCTGAAGGCCCAGACTTCGATGCAGAGTTTGGTGCAATAAAGCTGCCCACAATGACCTGACGGGCAACAAGGAAAACCAAAACATAAAACAATAATAGTAACAATAATCATACAACTAACAAGCATATATGATATCATACATCAGGCTTAGAGAGTTTAGTGTGGTAAACAGGACCACCAAGATACCTGCACGGGTGACGCAGCCAGTAGCACCCCAGCAACACCACCTCCCAAAACTCGGCCATCCGGCCCTGCTAACGATATGCTCAAGCCTCCATCTCTAATGTGATTGCCATTATTCTCAGAGAACCAGTAAGAACCTGATAGAGAAATGATTTCAAATCGGCCCTGCAACCAGGAGCTCCAAATTAAAAAGGCAGTATAATTTCACAGGAAGACTACATAAAACCCAAACGACACACAAGCATCCCGAATAACAACAGATCTATGCTAAAAAGACAGTCTTGAGAGGACAGCCACCATCACTGAAATTGCATAGTGAAAGTTCGACCTGCCTCAGCACATTCGCAAGTAACCCAATTTCATGATTTATAATTATATATCTTAAAAGGATCATGAATTCATAATTAGTAGTAAATGCCTACATCTGACAACATAACACTATCTATCACGAAGGACATTGACAAAAACACAAATTTCCCGAAAGTTAAAAGAGACAGGCCATTTGAAGATTATAGCACCCTATCAAACACTGACCTATATTAGTTCTGTTCCAACTTGGTTCTCGTTAATACACTGTCCTATATGGTACCTCACAAGGTAGATCTCGTAGTTGAGCTATATGAGTACACTTAAAACATAGAACCGTCAAAGTTTAAGCAGCCAAAAATGCGCAGGTTTCAAATGCTCATACATACATGATGTTTCTACACCTGCTTAGCATAATTTCAGCAGGAAATGAGTTTTAAGTGAAGGTGCATTACAGATTTCACCATTAGGACAATGTGAGAAGCATGGAGAATCAAATCATTAACTCACAGCAGAATCAGTTGGCTGCAAATAGACATACAACAATTTATGTTGTTGATAGGACAAGGAGTCATGAACATAGATAATTAATGGCTCAATAACCATTCTTCAAAGATTCCTTGAAGCACAAGGTAAATGGGCTTCTCCAAAAACCACTACTAGAGTAACCCAGGACTACCAACCTTAAAAACTTGGAACAAGTTAACCACCATCTAATAGTAGAATCATGTACACTCCAGCTTATATGCTATTCACAATAACATAATCCTTTAATCAGCATCATTAAGAGACATTTTCGTAAAAATGTGTTGAAACTGAAGCTCTTTCCTCAAGGTCATGGTATAGTGAGAAAAGGGGGAAAAAAAACAAACAAACAGCTAAGTTGCCAATTTAGCCTCCCAATCAAAAGTCAAACATCAAATATTGGTTACATGGAGTAGATAATCAGCAAACCAAATGAGACCCAAAGGAAATAGTAAAAGAAATAACAAATGAAATTGAAAATTTGCAGATGTGAGCAAAAAATGTAAAAGAGAAGCGTGCAGGAATTAGGATAAATGAGAGATAAGGGATCGAAATGCTTGTAATTAAGGGGCAAACATACCATAATTTATGTCTACATTTTATCTTAAGCATTTTCAAATCATCTTAAAGCCAGAAAGAAGAGATTTTGTGGTGTGGTCACTTTTAAAACCTTAAACTACAAGAATTGGCAATATATAAACTAAGATCCAACTTCATTTTCAACGGTTTTGGATGACAATTGTCGTCCAATTTGGGCCATCTGTGGAAGTCATTTTAGGATTATATGTTGCAGATGTCTAATTAATGATGAACAAATGTCAAATACCTCGTATGTCACAATGCCCCCAGATACTGCCGGCTGGCGAAGGGTAACATTGCATATAGCACCATTTGCTGAGAGAATACAAATAGTTCGTGGCCCTTGCTGTGAGAAAGATTTAATGTTTGAAGCAACGTCCTGCAGAAAGGCAGGCGCTCTTGTCAGATGGCCTATAATATTTGAAAAGTTATTACAATCTATAAAGAATGATAATTTAGCCTTCAAGACCATATGCAGACCCTTCTCTTAAGATATAATAGAAGGAACGAAAACTTCCTTAATGGACCTCAAGATTAGTTAATCAATCTAAAAGACTTCACTCACTCAAGAGAATCATTCATTGAGGCAAACCTAAAGGTCATATCAAACAAACATTTAAAAAATATAGGCTATTTTGATTTGAATTTCCTAAAGGTGTGCAAGCCAAGTAATGAACGTGAGACAAACAGAGACTTTTCTATAAACAGAGACTTTTCTGCACAAGGATTGTCTATTTGACTAGTTCAGCGGAATGAGAAGTCGATATGTTATGTCCTGCCTCCTCCGGAATTGCACAATTGCTAGTAGCTGATGTTGTGGGTATAACCCAGGTCAAGTTGAAGTTTACATTCATATATATCAGCTAACTCCAGAAGAGAAAAACTTGAGTCTATATTTCTTCATATGCATCTATTTAAGTGATCAATATTCTAGAATCCAAAGGTCACAAACATTCATCAAAAAACTTTGTTTGGACAGCCACTTACATTATTTGCAGAAATAAGACGCTTTTATAGTTATTAGCCAAAATCCTAACAGTTAATGACCTACTCCGTAGTTCATGCAACCCGTGATTTGAAATTATTGAAATTTACTGAAATCTACAATAAAGAAAGAGAGAATGACAGAAATATCAAGAGCACCCAATAACGTTACACCAATCTAAGTGATTAAATCAGCAACAAATCCATCTTTTCTATAATTGGCATCATCATCGCCAAAGCTTAATTCTATCATTAACCGCCTTCATTCATACCAATCATCTTCAAGGAAATCATAAAACCAACCATATTCTTGATCTTTGCAAATGAAGAACCAAGAACCTACGCATATGTATTTCACAAGAAGCCCTAAACTAAAAGAACCCCTGGAGCAACCTTCAAAAGAAATAAAAAAGGAAACATCACGCCAAACTAACAATCACTTTTTTAAAAAAATAATAAATCATACAAACCTCCCCTGTTTTAACTGTAATGACATGTGGTGTAAACCCAACTCCTCCAACTCCACCTGAAAGATTTAAAAACAAAAAAAGAAAGACGTTCAAAGGTTCCAACTAAAACAAACAGAACCCAACTCAAATAAACCAAAGTTTCAAGCTTTCACAACAATTTCCACTAAAAGAACTAAAACTTCAAATTTTCAAGCACATAATCATCAGCAGCCCACCTAATGCGTCGAGCTGTTTCTTCCCAGAACCCGGGGGACGTCCCCTGTTCCGCTTAATCGGTGGTTCAGACGCCGCGCGGCCGTCGGAATCCGTACGTCCGGAAGAAATCGTCGAAGTTGGCGCCAGACCCAACGAAGTGTTACCATCGGAATTGTACTTTCTGGGCCTTCCCCTCTTCTTCTTTGCTGGTTCGACACCAAACCTCATTCCACCGGAGGACGGTGGAGACGATCCACCGAACCCACCTGCGTTGAGTCCTTCACCATCAAGCTGCTTCACTTGCGGCCGCTGAGCCCCAACAGAATTGAAGGGAAAACCGCCACCGGTCGCGGCTGCCGGATGAAGATTAGGGGTAGTGATCATGGATGGGTGAGTGGCAGTGTTAGTCGGGTAAGAGGAGGCCGGAGCCCCCAGCATCATGTTAGGTTGATGGTGGAGGAGGTGGTGGTGTGATGGTGGATGTGGCGCCACTTGTAGTGGCACCGCTGCTGCTTCTCTGGAGTCCATGTTATTTCCTATATTTTGTCTTTGTTTTCTTTTCTACTCCTGAGTGGATGGGGTTAGTATTCTTGTGTTCATTTGGGTTTTTATTACTGTTTTGAAGGCAAGGGAATGTTGGGGTGAAGCAAAGATAACGTTGTAGATCGCTGGTGGGTGCGTGAGTTATCTACTTTCAGTCCCTAGTCAATGCTAATTGATTGTTTGTTGTTGAAAAGCTGTAATCTTAGAGCTTTCACGCCCCAAAAGCTGAACCCAAGAAACTCTGGTTTTGTACCTCCTGGATTTTGTAAGTTTTCTAAATCTCCTTAATTTATGTTCTCCCACTATTTTTAGAGAGTTGTTTCTCTTTTATTGATCATGTTTGTTAGCCCTTCACGGACGTGGTTTTGATCGAGCTTGCTAGGACTCGGAGTTTGTATTATTTTACAATACAAGAGATAAATATCTATAAGGTAATTTAGACTTCTCATTGATTAATATCACTTTGCTGCATTACGTACTTTAATTAGCTAAGAAGAGGATACATATTGATGAAAATACCGAGTCTTTTCTTTTCTAGTATATAGCCATTGAGTTTAAGCATGGAATGTTAGTCTTCTTAACAAACGTGAAGGACGTATTTTGTTCATTAAGGATTTGTCACTACCAATCTATTATGCTTCCCTTTTTTAATCAATTGACTTAATATTATTGTTATCCTTCTTCCAACATAAACAAAAGATTAAAAAATATATTGACTTCAACTAGAAGTCAATATAAATAAGACTTTTAAGTCCCCATACGATAATTTTTATTTTAATCTCTTACGCTGACAAAAGTAGCAGGATTCTAATGAACAAAACGTTACTTTCGTTTCTAAATTATTATTTGGATTAACTTTTAACTAGAGTTTCTACAATCTATATTATCCGAGACTGAATATTTTATATTAATCAAAAGGTGTTGTTTTCTTCAAGGTTGATTTCATTGCTTGTCTTTAGTTCATTACACCCTACAATTTCCTGTCTTATTTGATAATCCAATCAAAATTTTAAAAAAAAAATGCTCTTCGCCTAGTCATCCTTTGATACGCTTTTGTAATTTATTCCAGTTTTTCATTCTCTATTATTGTTATGTTAAAATTATGTTTTCACTTTATTTATTTTTAAATTATGCTTCTCATGAATCTTTTACTATTCTTTTCAAGTTTTTTTTTCCCTTTCTAATACACTTATAAAGATTCTTAATTTAAGTATTATTAGCAAAGAATTGGATGCATGCATTTTGAAGATTTTTTTATGTTAAGAAATTAATCATGATCTAATCACGAATATAATAAAATAGTTTATACAATTTTTCATTTAAATTACTTAATATAATAACATGAACTAATCATCGAGAATTAAAATGATTAAGATAAACTTGATTCAAATTCCCAATAAACAATTTTCTTCTTTGATGAAATATTCCATCATAAAGTTGTTCAATATTCTAACTTCAACTAAGGCTTGACAAAGAGTGTATGGGAAGACTATGATTTACTAAGTATTAAATTAAATTTTAATTTTAAATCATAATCAAAGTCTAACTTTAATTATATAATTAGACTTCAAATTTTATAACATATATCTCATATTTGATTTCTAAATTTTTTAAACTTCACAATTAAGTTTAAGTTAATTTTAATTTATTTTTCTCTTTCATTATTTTATATGTATAGCCTATTATATATTGAAAATAATTATAAATTATAATTCATATTTAGAGTTAGAATTAGAAAAACTAAAACTCTTCTTTATTTTTCTGTTATAATTATAAATCAAGATTCTCTTCTAAAAAGGTTATAACCACTCAAAGATTAGGAATCTCAAAATAGTTTGACTTTACCTATTCGTATTCTAACTATGAATAGTTATAATATATATATATATCATTTTTCTATCCAAAGTTCTATTTTGAAATAAAGTATGGAATTAGTATATATTATATAAAATTCAATCATGTTCTTTCTTACCAAATAATAATTGATTTACAATTGAAATTTGATATATATATATATATATATATATATATAGATAGATAGATAGATAGATAGATAGATATCATTTTTCTATCCAAAGTTCTATTTTGAAATAAAGTATGGAATTAGTATATATATTATATAAAATTCAATCATGTTCTTTTTTACCAAATAATAATTGATTTACAATTGAAATTTGAAAATAACCTTTTTAAATCTTAATTCTTTGGCGAGAAAATTTCTCAAATCATCACTAATAAAAAAAAAGTAAAACATTTTCTCTAATTAATTTAGAATGATAAATCATTTATTGACTTATTCATCTATCTTCATCTTTATATTATACGATTAAGCTACCCTATAAGAAGCATCGAAGCATATTATTCATATATGTAACATTTTAGTAATCTCAAGAATAAGAATTAATTATACATCCACAAAATAAAAAGTTTATAGACACATAAGTAATGTTTATTCTAAGATCCTCATTAGTGGGCCAGATTAGTGAATTTACAGTCTAATTAAGACTCATGTATTTTTCTTTGTATCTATGTGCTTTAGTTTATGAAATTAATTACTTTTATTATAGGAAAGAAACATACTATGCGCTAATTTTAGCATTCCATCAATATGACATCTTAATGAAACTATAATTAGGAATAATTTAAGAATAATATATAAATAAATTTGAATTGCATAATCATGATCACACTAACTATAACCAATCAATTGATTGGAAAGCATATTTGAGTTGTTCTTAGATCTATAAGAAACTTGGTAAAATGTTTTGGTTTAGACTGTGCTTATCATATTTTAGTTAATGTTCCAACCATTTATTATTGTAATTATTTATTGATTTGAGATTTTAAGAGGTGTTAGAGGACTTTTGTAAGTGTTTTGTGGGGGTTTAGTACAGATTTAAAGAAATTTTAAATTTAAAAGTCAAAATAATTAGTATAAGGAGTGTTATTAGTTTGCTCCCGAATTGTCAATTATTATATTAATTATTGATGCTTTAACTAATTCATACATTACATAAATATTTTAGAGATACCATTTTTGATCGCAAGACAAAGGATGAGGGAACATCTAGGTACATAATGCTTGAAACATAGCAGTGCCATTTTATCTCCTCTCTTTCTTGCCCAAAAATTGTCCTGTAGGATTTAGTTGTAAACTTGACTGAGGAATCATTTAACCATAGAATTGTGTCCATTAGAGATTGGTTTGGCGAACATCCTGGAAAATTAAGGATTAATCTTTCTAAGCCCCTTGCAAGATATATTAACTGATTATCTTTTATCATCATCATCTCTACCTTTATATTGTTGGGTAAGATATGATGTAAAGAGGAGCTTAGAAGGTTAAGATGTAAGGGGCCTACTTCGGTCTAATTATCAAACAAAAGGTTAGTCTAATTGCCACTCCCAATTTTGTGTTTCATCATGTGTCTGGTCACTTTAGAAGTGTTGGAAGTAGGTACAGCTGTCTAGAAACTTGCACCTTTTGTAAATTCCTCACACATCCATTTTTCCCATAATGATTATTTATTGTGAAATAGTCTCCATATACTCTTGACTAGTAGAACATTATCGGTAACCCTAATTGATTTTATATCCAAGCTTCCTTGAGATCTTGGAAGGCATACTTCTTTCCATTTAACTTTAGTTATACATCTTCTTTGTGTTGAACTACTCTATAGGAAATTCCTTAATATCCTCTCTGTCTTTGATTAAGTTGAGGGGTAAGGCCAAATGAAAGCTCCAGTAGATGTGTATGCTGCTTGAGATTGCATTTATGATTTGAACTCTTCTAGCATAAGATAGTGATCTCGACATCCAGCTGTTAGTTTTACTTAAAATAGTGTCAAACCTTTTTTGACCTTTCCACTTCTTTGTCTAGTCCATCCTTGTATAGGTTTTTGTGCAACATTTATAGTTCCTTTATTGACTTCAATCTTGTAATCAATTTAAAGGCCTAAAATCCTTTAATTGTCTAAGTCAACCCTATATCAATTAGTCCATCACATTCTTCTTGATTGGTGAGGAAGTTGAAAAACCTTAATGGTGTTTGTAATTCCCTAAAAAATGTCTATTGTTGCTTCTATTGAGGACTGTTGTTAGTAAATTTAATCAACCATTCTTAGTTTACCATCTCTCTATCCAAAATTTTCCTAATATGATATTGCCCTGCTTGTTTATTTAACCATGTGAAGAGTTTTCCTCTATTCACTATGTCCACCAAACTAGCATTGTTTAGATATTCTTTGAATTCTTCATCTACTTTCCTTTGTTTATTCCTTCCTTCTATTTCATAAGAGTAAAATATGTAGTTAAAATCTCCTAGAACAATCCATGGCCCATTTATTTTCTATGCTAGTCCCTCTGAATTCTTCCATATGTTTCTCCTTTGAAATGCATGGTTAGTTGCATATATAGAAGTGACATAAAATTTTTCTTCAAGTGATAAGCAACTAACCCCTAGGTGAAGATATTGATTTGTTTTCTTTGTGTTAGCTATTTCCAAATATTTGGTATTATAGGGGACTACAGTTCTTCTAAGTCTATGAGAAGCATGGTTAGGTAAAACCTTCCACTGCCTATGTATAAGCCATAAAGCTTTGGTCATTGATGTTTCTTTAATTTAGACCAATTAGAAATGGTTGTTTTCTTTTAGGAACTCCCTCATTGCCTGTTGTTTTTTAAGGCCATTCAAGCACCTAGTGTTCCAAGCTATTCTCATTGAATTAACGAGCTTATTAAGCCTTACCTTTTTGTTTTCTGCTTGATTTCCTTCATATTGGTTAGATGAATGGAGATTCATTTCTTCTAACTTCCAAATTGGTCGGATCTTGTTTAGTTTCTTTTGCAAGATTTTTGGGATGTATCTCTAATGACTCTTCCTCTTCTCCTCTAATAGGCATTGTGCTTGATCGTGGATCCTTCTGATCTACTGATGTGTTTGGAAGGGGGTGGAAGTCACCCTTTTCTTTATGGTTTCTTATCTTCATGGGGAGGTTATAAGAATGGTTGGTTTAGGAGAAAGAGTGTTTTTTGGAGGGTTTATTAGGGCATTTTCTAGTTGAAAAGGATTAAAGGGGGAGGGAGGTGCATTAGGCTATGTTTTAATTAAGCTTGTGGTTGCTGGATTGGGAATTGGTGGTGATACTATCATTCGGTAGGTTCTATAGGTTTTTAAGTGGGGTTATGTTGGGTTGCAAATTTTTTTGGAGAGTTTGAGGGTTTTTCTAACTTCTAGGTCTTGGTGGTTTTTTTTTTTTTCTAAGGAGAGGATATAGTAATATCATATGGATAATGTTCTCCATCCTAACCAAGCTTCCTGACCTTTATTTTATCCGGTGGAGTCAACTCTCTCTCTATTTTTACATAGATTTTTGCAAACCCTACTTTTCTAATTTTTTTGTATGTTTATCTATCCTTATTTGCTTTCCATTAGTGCCTGCCAAGTAACTTAATATAATGGTTATCTAATACTCTAGTGGTATATTATGAAAACATATCCACAAAAGGATTTTGATTAGTGAGGCTTTGTCCAAAGTCATACTTAGGATCCCTTTTTTTTTATATAAACATTAGTTTACCCATCAAATGTCAATTACCTGCTTCATTCTTATTGTTTCTTTGAATTTGAACCAAAAATAGTCTTCCTTTGTGACTATAATTTGTTCTAAATCAAACTTGGTAGCCTATGTTTTGATTGATAAAACGGGTCCTTTATCCAAGGCATCCAACCAATGTTCTGCTCCATTTAGTTTCCCCTACTTTTATATTTCTGTTAGGGCCGAAACAATCTAACTATTCTTAGCATGGAGGACTAGCTTGAGTTTGAGGTTTCCCCATCATTTACCACAAAATTCCAAGGTTTTTTTGGTGTTAGTTGGAGAGTTAGAATAGGGGTTGAAGAAGGTGGTGTCGCTAGATTTACTAATTTGGGGTTTGGTGGGGAGTGGGAGTGTTTGGGCTTGGATTATATGTTTGTTATGTTTTTGTTAAGAGGGGTAGGAAACGAGTTGTTGAGATTAGTGAGGGTGAGAATTTGGATTGTGACCTTGGAGTATCTAGGAGAGCAATATCACAGGAGTCTTGGTTCTTTGCCAAAAGGGACAAAGAAGATAGTAAGTTTGTTGGTGATGGTGATGGACTAGATGGGTTGGCTAGCTAAGATGAAGAAGAAGGGTTATTGTCCAATAGTTTATCAGATGAAGCCATACTATTTGGCAAAGGGAATCGCCTAAATAAAATGACGAGAAACACAGTTGTTGAATGAAGTAAAAAAAATAGGTATAAAAGTTGTATTGAGAAGTTATGCTAGATGTTAAAATGACTCTTCTAAACATAGGGTCTTTTTTCCACAACACTTTGGAAGAATTAGTTGTATATCTTCAATTATTTGAATTGTTGAGTTTTTTAAAATTAATTTAAATCAATTAAATCAAATTACATTTTTAACTAATTTGATTTTATTTGAATTATAATAATATCATTTCAATTAATTTAAAATTTCAAGTTGTTTTGTAAAAGGTTATGTTTGCGATTTTAATACAAGTTATATTACAATAATCTAAATTTTTTTGTTTGTATTCAACAATTAACCGAGGGGTTATATATTTTATGAAATAATTAATGACAAAAGGGTCAACTTGAACTCTAATATCTTCAGTTAAATTCAATTTAAGTGAATGAATTATAATGTTTTGAAAATGTTTAATTTAAATCTAACTTAATAGTCCTTTCAAAGCTTTGTTAAAATTTTTGCCCAATTTTTTGTCATATTTATTTATGAGTACCCTTATTAATTGTGCATTTAAACTTATAAGAGGGTACATAAATGGAGCCCTTCCTGCCTTCATCCTAAATGACAACATTTATGATAAATTTATATTTGTACCAAACATTGTTGTCTATTATGTAAGTTCCACTTAGTGAGCAATTTGTAGTCCCTATTTTACTCTAATTCTCTCCATTTTTGTGGCTTGTGTCATTACTCATCTCATTGCGAGGAAGGGTCTATTAGGGACAATATGGTGCATAGCCTATCTTTAGCACGAGTTGAGGATAAAGATTTTCTCAATCATATATTAAGCAATGTTTTAAAAATTAGACTAGACATTAAATTAGTGAAAAGAAAGGTATAAAGATTTAATCAGTATTAAATTGATATAAAACTTGCATATGATAAATAAGAAGTAAAAAATTATAATAATAAGTATGGAAATAAAAAATATACCAATGTCTCTTATGGTATAATGAAGTAAAAATAAATCAAATTTAATAATTCAAACTAAACCTAGGTCTAATATAAAACTTAAAATAAAATTCTACTTCTAAAGGAGGTTATGTCTCATTATCATCAAAAGTTTCAAATTCTCCAATGTTATTTAAAGATTCGTAAACTACAATTTCATCCAACATATTTACATCGATTTCCTCTATTGCATTCAAATAATTTTTATTTTTCAAAATGATTACTTCTTTTATATTTCAGCTAAAAAATAATGTTAAAATACAAGTGACATAAATATTATATATAAACTAATCAAATGTTACTTATACAATGATCTAACTCAATTTTATATTCAACTTGAGCTAATTAAATTTGATATAAATTAATAATTTATCATAATTATTTTAAATTATTAATCAAATTAAATTAAATTAATTCAATTCAAATTTAATAACTATATTAAATTATAATTTTATTTATATTTTATTAGTCTATTAATGTTTATATGGCATGAAATTGAAGTTTTTTTCATTATTTTACAATTAAAATTTTAGAGGAAGGATCTTTTAATTAAAAATAAAAAATTACTCGACAAATTTATATCTTCTACTTCAAGTGTAGAACATAAATATTTGTAAAAAAGAAAAAAAATAAGAAAGGGATAAAAAGAGGAAAACTATTACCCACCTCTATGATGAATTTGAAGATGTTGGTTCCCAACTGGATCTCTCTCTATTCCCCACCTCACATGTCCCATCAACTTTTTTTAGGAGAAGATTCCAAAGTTTCAAATTTATTTATTGTCTCATTTTTTGATAATATTTGCAAACTAATTTCATCGATCAATCACTCTTTTTTTCTATAAATCACATCTCTAGTAGCCACTCAAACCTCCTTTCCTTTTCCTCTCTCATAGTTGCTCCTCTTGAGCATCTTTCCATTCTTTTGCTTTTAGATATTTTGATATATAGTTCATCAGAGCTTCAAATTTGAACTGAACCCATCTTCCATTAATTTGCCTATTTTGAGTGTTTTTTCTAGTTCTTAGTGCCAAACTCAACTACCCATTTGCTCAATCTTGGTTTCATATTAGTTTTCACTGCAATTTATTGATTTCTCAAGAACTAATCACACAAAGCTCTCATTTTTCTATATTGATATGGTGTTTGGTTTGAGAAGACAAAGACGCATCTAGCTCTTCATGGCTCAGAGAAAACCAACAGGTTTATTATTTAACTAACCGAATATCATTCACAATGGTCAAAAGTAAAAATCGAACCAGAAACCAATCATGTTCGTACTTAACCCGATCAACCCGACCAGTCAGATTTGGTTTTTACATCAATGATATTAAGTCAAAACTTTGCCTATTTTGCTACCTTCTCAATTGTGTTGTAAGTTAAGTTGAAGCATTTTTATTTCTTATTTTAATTGATTTTGATTTATATTGTCTTGGTTAAGGTTAAGGAGACATTATCACCCCTTTTTCATTTATTTATTGTGGAGGAATCTTTATAGATAACAAAGCTTATTCATACGGCTCTAATATGTTCCCTATAATTTAAATTAAAAACTCATGAAGTTTCATGCAATGAAATGCCCCCAAAAGTAGTTAATTGTGTATGACTTTAGAATTGTACTAAAAAATAATAGTCAAGTGCACCTATTGTTTTTATAGTATAGTCTAATGAATATGATTATCATTCTCATGAGGACTACAACTACAGGTAGTCTATATCTTTTTATAATATAATCTGAAAGAATGAACGATTGATTTAAAGAAATGATTAATTAAAATAAAATTATTATTTTGAAATAAAATATCAAAGCAATAGACAAGGCAACCAATTGATAAACAAGACCTAGATGTAGAATCTCCTTAGAACTTTTCTATAGTGGATTTATCTTGATTAAATAATTAACCCTAGTTTCTTGTACAGTTAAAATTCCAAAAATTATAAGCCTATTATTTCTCAAGAAATAAATGTCATATCATTAAGTTAATTATTTGAAATTTATTTCAAACAAGCTCTTAAAAATGTGTTAACTTGTTTTATAAATTTTATTTTTAGATTTGATTTTAACCAAGATGATTTATGTGTTGTTTCACATCCAGCACGACTTCAACTCGGTGTCATATTAGTGACCTATGTTCTAAACCCTTCCTCTAAAATAATGCCAAAAAAATCTCTAAGTTGGCTCTAACTTTTCAAATTCATTTCTTCTTTATTAAGGAGTTGGAACAAATCCGATAAAAATATATAAGTTATATTGAGTACCAAATCCTATTCAAACCATCCAAACATAAGCAAAATGTTCTCAAAATCATTCTAAAAATATAACCTAATTAGCACTTATTAAATTTTACCACACTTTAGCATTTGTTTGCCCTTAAATAAATCAATTTCATAACCGATAAATGTTAAATGGACTATGTTTTTATGCCTATATTAGCTATTGTTTACTTGTTATTTAACGGCTTTATGTGGTTTTTGGTACTTATTTTGTTTCTAGTGTGCTTTAAGGTCTAAATTACCTTCATTGATCAAATGGAGAAGAATTAACATGAAATCGGGGCAGAATATAGAAGAATTGGAGCTATTTTAGAGGTATATGCTTGTATGAAGATGTACATGCCCATGTAAGTAACATAAACAATTGTGCAAGGGACCATGTATGTGACTGTGATCATATAAAGCCTCAAAGATGTTTTTGAACCTTAATTTTGCACTATAAAGGAAATTATAAAGAGGAGACAAGGGAGAGGAAATTAGACTCAGAGTTAGAGAAAAAAGTTAGTGTTAGACACTCAGTTTTGAGCATAGGATGACAAAAAACATAAAGATTAATTCATAAATCAGATAGAAAATAGTGTTCCATCAAAGTTTCAAGGAGATTACATTAGAGAAAAGGGGGATATGTATCTCATGGAGTCTTTTCTTTTTAATTATTATTATAAACTTTTGATTTTTTTTTCTATGTTTATAAACTAAGTTTTTTTAATGCCTAGGTATGATCAATCCTAAGTTAGGATGGATATTATGATTTTATATTTTACCTAATGCAATTTGATTGACTAATTTATTATGACTCATTTGTGTGTTTTAAAGTCTTGAATTAATATGTCTGAGATATTAGTTCAATGTTTGATTTCATATGATTGAGATTGATAAATACTTTTGTATAAATAGATCTATCATAATTAGAAGGAGTTGCATGCAAACCTAGAGATAGGAAGAAATAAATCCTCTAGATTAGGGCTAAACTTAATAGTGAAATTCACGAATCAAGTAATGCATTCATAAGGGTTTTAACTAGAAAGAGACTTCAATTAATCAGCTGAGGAATAGTTGGTAATAGTCTTGAGAAAGATATTAACATAATATTGAAATTTTGATGGTCTAATGATCAATAATTAAATTGCATGATAAAAAGTTCAGAAATTTTAGGGGGATTCATTACCTAGGTACTAGTTATTCGATATTGATTAATCTTAGTTTCATTTGTGTTCTAATTCATTATTATGTTAAATTTTAGTTTAGCTTAGTTGTAATTAAATCAATATCCTATTCAATGATTAGATAATAGAAAAAGAGGTTATTACAAGTACTTGTAGTCGTTGTAGGAACGATCCATACCTGTTAGTACTAGCTATAGCTACTCCACGCACTTGCAATTTAAAACAAGTAATAAAATTTGCACACCAATAACTATTAACTTAAATAGATTGTACCCTAAGAAAATGTTTAATAAATCAAATGCATTAATAAAAACTCTGCATTATTCATTTAATTATAAATTTCATTAATTTGTTACATATTTATCTACTTTATTCAAGTCATAAATCAATTCAATTTAACTCCATAATCCTTCAACCTTTAACTTTCATCATAATACATAAAATGAACATATATGATAAAAATGTTCCAACTTTCAAACATTTTTATAACCTTAACACTAACTTTTAAAGCTTGTTTGAACATTTTTAGGCTTGTTTAAAAATTCACATAACCATTTGACATATGAATAAACTCCTTATTATGAATGCTTTCGACCACTTAATTAGGTCACTATTTTAAATAGCTACTAGCAACACTCTTTAATTTAAACCTTTCTACTTAATTTGAAGCCAACTGAGTAAATTTATTTTACATTCAGTTATTACTTTTTTAATTTTTTCTTTTGTTAGATACTAAAAATGGTTTAAAACATTGCACTTATAACTTGATTATATGTCTAAATTATACCAAAAGTATCATAGTGCAAAACAAGTATCCATTTTTAACTTACTTTCCAAAAAAAAGTTTCCATTTTCAAAATTAATAAAGCAAATTAAACTTTAAGGAGTCATCAATGCTCATGACAAATTACCTAAACAAATCAAATCATAAAAAACTAAACTTATAATGAATTATTCTTTTAATTTTAACAATTTTCCCAAATTTGTAAGCAATTAAGCTAATTATTACAAAATTAATAAGCATAACAAATTAATTCCCTCCTCTTCAGTTAAATTATAAATTATTCTTATTTTATGAAATATATAATAACAAAGAAAAACTAAAAAAGTGAAATTAAGGAAATTAATATAACTTAAGCTTTCCTAGCAATACAAGGATTTATATTTGCAATCAAAAGTATAAATTTTTGGTGAGTATCATGGTCTAATAGTTAAAGAATATCGAGAAAATATCTGATTGTTTTTAGCTGAAAACACTTATAACAAAAGTCAACATCATACAAAAACATACCTAAAGCTAGACTAATGATAGCCCCATAATCTAGTCCATATATAGGCCTTATATCCTAAGTTCTATATCTCTTTTCTATTATACCTAGCATACAGATAGCGTTTGAACAACAATGATAAGATAAGGTTTATTAATCTACCTAATTATTACTTTCATACAAAAAATCCCACTTACACCTATTTTTTGAATCCTAATTCTCCTCTCAAATATGGAGAAGGAAAAAGGTCCTAATTCTCCATATGCTTCCATCAAACTAGTTACCTAGAAGCTATAAATTGGCTATGATAGTAGAAACTATGAGCAAAGAAGACCAAAAACTATATATTATATGTATAGGATCTTGTATACATAAAATCCAGAAGGAACATAATTTGCATTACCTACAAGAAAATGAGAACAATAAAGATTACTGTTCAAAGAGACAATTCACTAAATTAAGGAACAAATCCTAAATATCATGCATAAATAGCAAAAAAGAAAGAGAAACTTACTAACATCACCACAGTAAAATCCAATAGCTGAAAGGGGAAAGGAGGAAGAGACCATCGTCCTAGAAACTAATTGGAGGATTCGAAGTTAAGAACCCAAACATCAAGAAACATATAGAGGAAATGAATAAAAAAACCCAACATGTGAAGAGAATTTGGGAATTACGTTAAGTGTAAATAGGAAATTAGAAACAAGAATTAAAGGATATTACCATTTTATGTAGATGACATTGTTGTAATTACAGGTAGTTCTCTAATTAAATTTTGTTGATGACATGTTCACCTATTTTGTAAGCGTGGAGTTGTTTCTAATAATAATTATCTAAATTTATGAAAAGACATACTAAAGTTGTTGCTAACGATCCTTAAAGCTACTAAATTGAAGTAAAAAAAACATATAAATTGTTATGTTGCCTCTCAATAGGACTTCTTTATGAGTCTTTTAGCTAGACTCCTTACATGATTCCAAATCATAGGTTTATTAGCCTCCAAATATGAAACATGTTTCAATAGAATAATGCCATCAATCTCTTCTTCTTTTTGTCACTTTATATAGATCTCTAATGGGTCTTGTTAATTATTTCCTATATAACATGAGCAAATTTCAGCATCAATCACATCTATATAGAAAAAAATCATCTTTGTTAGGTGGATGTATCATGGATTTAGATATCTCAAAACATACTCCCCTATCTCTTAACCTTAAGGATTAATTTCTCGTTATGCACATCTATCATATATTTAGCAATAGATACAAAGGGTTGTCTTAAGATTAAGGGAAGCTCTAGATCATCCATCATATTCACAATCAAAAAATCAGTAGGAAAGATGAACTAGTTAATCTTAACCAAAACATCTTCTATAATGCACCTAGGATGCTTAATCGACCTACTGCTAATTGAATGTTTATCCTAGTTGGTTTAGGTTCACTCAACCCTAAATTCTTAAAACATTTTATGTGGAATCAAGTTAATATTAGCTTATAAATCTACTAATGCCCTTTTAGTTGACAAACTAGTAATAATACAAAAGATAGTAGAACTTTGTGGATCTTTGAACTCCTTAAAACTTGGTTTCTTTCTTTACTGTTATTGTTATTAAAATTTAAGTGGAGGCCTTTACGTTTGTTTTCCATTATTATTTCATGAAATTGTAGGATGGCTACTTGACTTCTTATAAGTAATACTAAATGAATTATTTTTAGGCCAAGTTTATACAAAATTAACATGTTTGATCAATTGTCCTATATTGTTAGGTCTTTGACATTCATAACTCAGGTTTCTATCACTATAAATATCATAACTCATCACTTGTGCCTGTTGAGCTTCCAAAGTCATAATATTTATTGACAATAGTTTGTTAAACTGATAAAAATTAAAAAGTTATAATAATATTATTTCTCAAGAAATATAACTCCTACCCTTAAATTGATTGATTGAAACTGCTTTCTAATAGAAACTCACAAGAATGCATTAACTTGTTCTTATAAATTTCATTATTATATTTGAAGCTAGACAGGAAGATTTAAATATTTTGATCTTTATGATTCCATGCTATATGTTAATACATATGATTTCTCAATCCCTGTATATGAAATATAAACGTGAATCAAAATGCTCATAAATCCCAATTCAATATCAAGAAATAATTATAAGTTAATTCATAGGTAAAATTGGTTCTTTCATAAAATTAAATAATCAATTAAAAATTCTAAGGATCCTATTTAAATATGTCCCAGTTTAGTTAATACTAAGACCAAGAAAACAAATAATACAAAAAAAGTATAAAATAAAAGAACTCATTCTCATAGATCTTGAAATCTTGAAAATTTTCATTTAAATCTGAATGGAAAACCCTTCTTTTCTATCCAAAGTTGATTTAGTCTTATCTTAACAAGCTCTAATTTGTATCTTTAATGATTTATTATCATTCAATTGCTTCCCATTTCTTATCTCTATATCTTTTATATCATAAACCCTAGAATTTCAAAACAACTTAACAAACATGAGTCTAACACATACCTATGTTTGAGACATATTCATCCCTCTACTAGAAAACTCTCAATTATAGAAATGTTACAGCCTACTTAAGTCGTCAACATGGACCTATGTCTGACCTATATTGCTTTATATCCTACATGGCTTTAATAGGGTGTCATGTTGATGACCTATGTTCTGTCTTTTCTCTAAAATTATTTAAAAACTTCTTCAACTTAGGTCTAACTTGCTTAAATTTGTTTCTTCTTTATTTTTGAGCTAAAACAAGGCTTGAAAATATGCAAGTCATATTAAGTACCAAATACTATTCAAACCATCCAAACACAAGGAAAATTCTTTAAAAATTTTGTTAAAAGCATTCTAATTAGTTTTTTTCCAATATTATATGAGGAATTAAATGGTTTAATAAAATTGAGTCTCTTCTATCTCTATACTATGAACAATCCTATTTAGGAAACTTCTTTATTAATCATATATATGTATATATATACATATATATATACGCTATAACTACTACCTATTGCATTTCAAGTGCAAACGGATTCCAAATATTTATGTGGATTTAATAAATATACAATAAGGACAAATTATAATCAAGGACGACTTATTCGTTGGCAACTCGAATTAAGTCAATATAATTATACTATCAAGTATATCCAGTCTTCTAACAATTTTCTTGCAGATATTCTGACTAGAGAATGGAAGCAGCTATAAGCAAACTTGAAGAAGCACTCGCTCAAAAGGAATTAGAATTACTCAATTTTCAGCAACTAGTCGGATCAACCACAAAAGAAATTAATCAGCTACGAAACACTATTCAGTTACTAAAACAACCCAGCCATCAACCAACTGAAATTCCTACAACCCAAGACCCTACAACTACCAATATATCTTCCTCACCAATTCAATTAATCACTCCTTCCCAGCTTGCTAAACAATCTCCACAACCATCCGAAATACCATCATCTTCCCAAAAACAACAGGATCACGCAGAAGGAAAAACATATGTGATATACAATGGACCTATGGCAGGACTTTATGACGAATGGCATAAAGCCGCTGTACATATTACAGGCAGATCAGGTATTATACATAAAAGTTTCAACTCCAGGATGGAAGCAGAAAAAGCATTCGAAGAATTTAAAAATCCAGGATTTAGACCTTTGTATAAGCAAGCATTGGAATCACCAGCCTCTAGCAGCAAGATGATATCATTAGGCAAACCACCTTCGAAAACTGCTTCTCTCCATTCTGGAACTTTAAGAGCTCCTCGAATATTTTTGGGGATGTCAAATCTGTTAAGATTAACAATAAATGCTTTGTATTGAGAAGATAGAGCGTCAAAAGAGAGAAATCTCTCAATCGGGTGCATAGTACATGATCTAGATTTCTTTCGTAAAGCAGTTGGCAATTCTAAATTTGTGTTGTCTTCTTGATCCTTACTACTCTGAGCTTCTTCGGCAGGGACATGCACTGGTTCAGAGATTGGTATAGCTTTAGGGACAGGGAGTTTACTACTTGTTTTCTTCTTCCGAGAGTTCGCATTAAATGTATGGTTAGGTATAGCTACTTCTGTATCAGGATTTTTCTCTATAGGAGATGACATTATGATAGGTTCAGGAATTCAGGTTGAGATTCATCACCACCAAACTCACTCCAATACTCCCTCTGAATCGAAGACTTGGGCTAGAAGGAATCTGTCTAAAAAAAAGAGACATCACAATTAACAAACAACCTTTTTGATATAGGATCATATCATTTATACCCTTTTTGTGTAGCAGAGTAACCTAGAAACAAACGTTTTTTGGCTCTTGGATCAAGTTTGTTGTGTGAATAACTATGAATAAAGACTGTACACTCGAAAACTTTTAGAGGGAGGTTAGTTTGAAGATGAGTAGTAATATGAGTTTTTTGAAATTTCTGAAGAGGTGTTTTGAAAGAAAGAACACGACTTGACATTCTATTAATAAGGTAGGTGGTGGTAAGAATAACATCCCCCTAAAAGAATTTTGAAACATTGCTAGTGAACCTCAGGGCCTTAGCTACTTTAAGAAAGTGTCTATTTTTTTCGCTCAATAATCCCATTTTGTTGAGGACTATAGACACAAGTGCTTTTGTGGACAATTCCATGTTTTTGGAAGAATGTATGAAGATGTTGATTAAAATATTCAGTACCATTTTCAGTATGACGGACTTGAATACTTGTTTGGAATTGATTTTTTTATCATTTGATAAAAGTTGATGAACACGGTAGAGACTTCAGTTTCATCCTTCAAAAGAAACACCCAACACAAACGAGTATGGTCATCAATGAATGTAATGAACCATTGTGAATTGGTTCTATTAGTAACACGAGATGGGCCCCAAAGATCACTATGGATAAGTGAAAGATTTTGTGGGTTTGTATTTAGACCTTGTAAAAGAACTTCTTTGATGCTTAGCAAATTCACAAGCGTCACATTGAACACAAAGATCTTTATTTATTGAAATGTTTGGAAACAACCGTGACATATATTGGAAGTTTGGATGACCTAACCTCTTATGCCATAACAATAGTTCATTAATCTTAGGAACAATCACACTATTACCTAAGCTATAAGGAGTAGAATGACTTTCTTCATCTTCAAAGTAGTACACTCCATCTACCTCTTTAGCATTGCCAATCATCTTCCCCGATGACAAGTCCTGTATAACACAATGAGTAGGGAAGAAATGAGCACTACAATTAGCTTCTCTTGTCAACTTACTGACTGAAAGAAGGTTACATTCTAGATTAGGAACATGTAGAATAGAATTTAGTTTCGTAGAATCTGTTACTTTGATATCTCCTTTTCCTGCAACTGAAGAAGAATCACCATTTGCTACCTTGACCTTTTCATGTACAGCACAAGGAAAATATGAATGAAACAGGTTTTAATCATCTATCATATGGTCTAATGCTCCAGAATCAACTATCCATTTCTTCCCACCGCATGAAGATAAAAAAGCTTTTATAATATTACCTCTTATAGTAGCATTAGCAACCGTGCTTGCCTTATGTTGGTTGCTGTCATTTTGGAGATTTTTTAGTACTTCCAATAGTTTCCCTAGTGAAATATTCAGTTCACCTCCTTGTTGTTTCTAACTATCTTCAAATTTTTCTGTTCCCCCTTCACCAGATACTTGGTAGCCTCGGTTTTTCCCTTTTTTTGGTTTCCAGTCTAGTGGCTTTCCATGGATGTCCCAGCATGTGTCTTTGGTGTGACCACTTTGTTTACAATGATCACACCACTTCTTACGACCCTTCTTCCTAGATTCACCACGGGACATCAGCGCAAAAGCTTCATTAGTGGGTACTGAAGATCCATTTTGTTCTTCTTTTGGCTATCCTTTTAGCATGATTTTCCTCCTTGTTGCTTCCCTCCTAACTTCAGAAAAAACTTCTTTAGCTGTAGGTAGAGGCACTCTACTTGGGATTCTTCCACGGACATCATCTAATTTTTTGTTGACACCAACCAAAAATTCAAAGACTCTCTCCTTTTCAATTTTCTAATTGTACATAATCACAGCATCTTCCTTGCAACTCCACTCTTCATCTGATAGAAGGTCAAGTTCCTTCCACAATGCTACCATTTCGACCCAATATTCTGTAACTTCTCTGTCACCTTGCTTCATTTTCCACATCTTTGTTTTTATCTCGTAGATTTGTGATGCATCCTCTCCATCAGAGTATGATTGTCGCACCCCTTCCCAGATTTCTCGAGGTATTGGCAGAAACATAAAGGTGCGTTTGATC
>JAOQMP010000005.1:14375725-14391725 GCA_027563575.1 Erythroxylum pedicellare
TTATTTAACAACAAAAACCAAAAACTAATTATCGCCCTAAAATTTATACATACAATTTGAAATCGTTACTTACTACCTCAATTTTCGAATTAAAAAAACCCCTCCAAATTCCTATATCTATAAGGACCATTCTCAAGCTTGCGCTATATGGAAACGATGCTAGAGAGAGAGGCCTTTCTCTTCTTGCTCATTGACTCCTCCAATTGGCCCCCTAGCTTCCCTCCCGTTGATCTTCATCCTTCCTTGCTTTGCTTCTACTTCTTCTTCTACCCTACCTCAACTATTACTTTATACATACTAAGTCCTCTTGGGAGGGTCTGTAATTTTTACCAGATAAAGCTACCTTTTAAGCTTCCTACAATGTATATGGCGGTTCTTTTTTTTCACATGTGGATAGTGCTTCCTCCCTAGCTAACCTCCGATTCCTCCTACAAAGTTTCCCTAAGAGTAAAGTTTCATTCTCTAATCCTCAATTCTATAATCATTACTCCATTCTTATTTAAAATCTCACATCAGGTTGGCATAGAGCAACTCCTTTTTGATTCAACAGTTGCCTCACTAACTTGGATGGATATGAGGAAACTATTGCTAGAGGTTTAGCTCACACTTTTCATGGTACTAAAGCCTTCATCTGTGTAAGAAAACTTAATATGATCAAAAGCTCTCAATATTCCCTGCTACAACATGCAAACTACTTCTTTATCCCAGGGAGTTATCCACCAAATTGAAGGCACCTGTCGTCGATTCATCTGGGGTGCTCATGCAGGGGAATGAAAGGTGAATTTACTCAAATGGTCCGAACATTTATCAGCCCAAAAACCATGGAGCCCTTGGTTTGCGGAAGCTAAAAGAACATAATGATTCCTTCCTTATGAAATTAGCTTGGCATGTTTTTACTCAACCTCACACCCTATGGGTTCAAATACTAAGGAGTAAATATCTGCCCCCATGACCCACATTCCTCTAACACTGCAAGTGGGGTGTTATTCCTTCCTTTGGTGATCCATTTGTAAGGTTTGGCCAGCAGTGTATCTTGGTATTCGATGGGCATTAGGGGATGGTTCCACTTTGCGTTTTTGGGAAGATTTATGGTTAGGGGATACTAAACTTTTAGTGATCGTTGTGTCCACTATTTTTGAGGCTGAGAAACAAGCTTGTATGAGGGAATATAGTCCTGCAGATGACCACTAGAGCTGGGGTCTTTTACAAACCCATCTCCCAGCCTTCGTTTACCTCTAGCTTGCATCCATGAGCCCCCTATAAATACAAATGCGCAGAATAAAATCTAAAATGACTGGACAAAATCTGGCCAATTCAGTGTCAAATCGGCATATACTGTTTTATACAATAATTCATGGCATCCCTAGGATCATCACCGGATTCTTATTTGGAGCTTTAAGGGGCCTCAGTGCATTCGTTCCTTCCTATGGTTAGCGTTGCAAGGCCGTCTTCTCACTAATGTGGAAAAAGTCCAGAGACATCTTAGAAATAATCCCTACTGTGGAAGTTATTCATTAGTTGAGGAATCATGCCTACACATATTGTGGCACTGTCCCACAGCTTGCACAGTATGGTAAAAGTTCGTGCCACAGTGACACTGGCATAATTTTACCTCAGCCGAATACCTTCCCTGGTTGATTGTTAACCTCTCTATATAAAGGCCACCAGTTTCTAGGATGGATTGGAATATTCTTTTTAGTGTTACCTGTTGGTTCATCTGGACTTGGAGAAACCAACAAATATTTACGGACCTCCCACCTGCCTCTTACGTGGAGGTCATTATGGCCCAGGTTAGGGTCATTTAGTAGGTTAATATGCTTACGCTCATCACCAACCCACAAACTTCTCACCCAGATGCCTAGATTGGATGGAGTCCACCAACGAAGGGATGGTGTATGATCAACACTAATGGAGTCGTCAGGACTTCCAGTGGGTTAGCTTTAACAGGGGACATGTTAAGGAATGACTACAGTGAATGGAAGATCAGTTTCACCTATCGGATTGACAACTACATGCTGTTGGCATTAGAACTTTGGCGGGCCCTAAAAGGATTGAAATTGGCTTGGCGTTCCAGTGAACAACGAGTTTTATTGAAAGTAGATAGCATATAAGTTATAAAACTGCGTATGGAGGATCCTCCTTATACCTACTGCAACTGGACTTTGATCTCCAAACTTAAAATGCCACTCCATAGGGATTGGGAACTGAAATGTCTACACACCTACTGTGAAGGAAACTCTGCCGTAGATTCGATGGCCAATTTTGCATTTAGCCTTCCTTTAGGGTACCATGAATTCCCTAATCTTCCTACTGGAATCAGTACTATCTTTGCACAGGATCGCTTTGGCATCACCTTCCTCAGGCAGTGTCCATTGTAATTAGCGTTTAGAGGCATTTTGCCCTTTTGTTAAAAAAAAGCTAACTTAAGAAACTTAATAAAGAAAATGATAGGGATACTTAACTTGCCATCTCTTCAATTGAAAGTAATCTCAAAACTATCCAAGATGAACTTTAAATTACAACTTAGTAACCTAACCAAGAAACTAGAAGAAAAGAAAGAAAAATGACCTTATTCAAGCCTTACAGATACACAACTCTTTACTCAGACAAAAATCTAGAGTAACATAGCTAAGAGAAGTGGTCAAAGAAACAACATTCTTTCATTATCTATAACTGCAATGAGAAATATAAACAATATTACATGAATAGTTGAAAAAGACGGGAGCTAGCAACCACTTAATAGGGTTTGAAGCAAGTGGCTTTTGACTTCTTCTCTAAAGCTTTTAGAAAACTTGAGAAGTGGAAATCCTTTATAAACCTATTGAAACCCTTCACAATGATCAAATATCATATTCAAATGTTGTATTGCTTACTCTTCCTATCACTTCCTTAAAGGTGGAAAAGATAGATTTTAAGCTCAGTCCCTCTAAGTCAATAGGACCTATTGACCTCAACATTCTTTTTAAGCTAAATCCCTCTAAGTCACTAGGACTGTTGCCCTCAATGTTCTTTTCTTAAAAATAACATGGCCATATATAATTGATCTTATTGCAATTGTTGTTCTGAAATTTTTTGAAAAAGAAAAGTTGCTAAAGAAAATTAACTTACATGAGTCTCATGCCCAAAACTCCAAATCCTAGCTCTATAAAGAAATTTACATATATCTTACACTGTAATACCCTTTACAAGATCATCTTTAAGCTATTAGCTAATAGATGAAGAGAGTGTTTTGTTCGCTTATTGTCTTCTCTTAAAATGCATCCATCTCAAATAGAATGACTAAAGATGACATATTGTTGACTCAAAAGCTCCTAAAGGAATATGGAAACTAAAAGAAAAGCAAGAATTGTGTGATTAAATTAGACTCCAACAAAGATTTTCATTCAATCCATTGGGATTTCATCTCACATATTCTTATTGTTTTTTTGGCCAAGTTCTCTATTTGGGTCAGCTAGTGTATCTCCACCACTTCCTTTAGAATTATGGTCAACCTACTTGCTTATTCAAATGAGGCAAAGGAGTTAGGCAAGGTGACTCACTATCACCCTACTTTGTCCTTTACTTAAAGATCTTGCACAGGTTAATTGATAATACCATCACTCTTAACAATAGTTTCAAGTATCATTCCAAAATGAACATGATTAAAATTATTCAATCTGGCTTTTGCGGATGATCTTTTGTTTTTCTCTAAGGTTAAAGACAAATCCATCAGTCAACTAGTGACATCCTTAAACTCATTCAGACAACTCCAAAGTCATCTTTAACAAATGGTTCTTATATATTGGTTTTCACACACATTCCTTTCCAAAGGTCTTATTAAAACTATTGAAAGGATATTAAGATGTTTTCTATAGACAGGTGATCTAAGTAGAATGAATCATGCCAAGGTGAAGTGGTCACAGATATGCATGCTGTAAGAGAAAAGTGGTTTAGGCATAATCCTTGACAAACAAGGCATTGATGGCAAAATGGCTATATATAATTCTGACATGCAAAGAGGCAATATAAATAAGGTGCATATACTCTTACTACCTAAAGAGAGAGTTTATGAGAACTAAATACCAGGAAATCACACACCTTGTTTTCGAAGCAACTTCTAGGCATCAGAGAGCTAATTGCTAATTACATATTCTATAAGATTGGCAACGGCAAACAAGCATCCTTGTGGTTTGACACATGAAATATCTGTGGAGACCTCAATAGCAACCCCCTAAAATTCCTTAAGTTCTCACTTTCTTGACAACTCTAAAATCAAGGAAATCATCGATGACAATGGATGGAGTAATCTTGCTAATTCCTTATAGCAATTTTATACCGAACTATAAACCAAACAAAAACTCTCCTGACATGTTACCTTTGGACACATCATCAACATGGCATATTCACCAATGCGTCATGCAGAATCTCTTTGATGCCTCGACTGCAATGAATGGAGTGGCATAGTGTAGTCTAGTACAAAAAGGCACTACGCAAGGTGTCTTTACTGTGACTAACATATAAACAAAAGGTTAGGAACTCCTGATAAACTACATTACCTTAAAATCTCACAAATCTGGTGTTTAAAAAAAGTCAATATACCTAATGCAGCAAGAGTCTGGAGAGGTTCATAATGTATGTAACCTTTAGTTTGTATTTTTACGCAACCTTTAGTTTGCATTTTTACAAAGAAACTATTTCCGTGACTTGAACCAGTGTGTATATGCAAGAAAAAGCAAAAATCCCAGCTTCCATTGTTCCTCAACTGCGAATTTTCAAACTACATTCGGAGTGCTATCATGGAGAAATGCAGACTGCATAGCACAAGCTCCCATTCTATGGATATTTCCGACACTACAAAATGGAAGGAGGCTTTCAATTGGGTACAAAACAAGTTGCACGAGTGCTTGATGAAGGGTGACATATGCCATCTTAAAAGAACGTAATATGAGGCTGTTCCAGAATTTTAAAAAAAAAATCCAAAGCTCAAATCACTAAAGAAACTAGCAAAAGTATTCGAGAACAACTCTTGTTCACAAACTCCAGGAAATCTCCAGCTCCGGTTTATCAGTAGCTTGGGAACTCTGACACCTAGCTTCTATTCTACATACTATGTCTGAAATTCTAGGTCATATGTACTGATTTTGTATTGGCCTCCTTAGCCTTGACATTCGTAATTGGTGGTGGCCTTAGCCTTGTACACATTTTCTTTTGGAATGAAATTTAATTCCCCCCCAAAAAAAAAAGAAGAAAGACCATGCTCCGACAACCAAATGGTAAACTTAAAGTCATGTTCCACTCTCTCGTGAATTAGCCAACTTGTAGGCAGTAGTTTTTATTAACTGATGGATACCCTCACTTTAATTCTTCTTATGGCATCTCAGCCTGTAACTCGACCAATAACATGGGTTTTACTGCGGTTGAATTGCTTTGTACTGCCCTTCTGCAATTACCTGCAGTTTTTATCTGTTTGACAAACTTGACAAATATCGCTACAAATAACCAATTAATTTTTGTTAAATCAACTTCAGAACAATAGATTCCGCAAATCACAATATATTTCTACTTTCTGATAACATCAATTCTGAAGTAGTAATTCTACATACACTCAACCAATTAGTAGTACAGGACCACAATGTAGACAACGTGGATCCTCAGTTGTCATTCCTTGTACAATTCCTTACTCATCAGCCAGTGCCAACTCTAAAGCATAGTCGTCTTTTTCCTGAAAAATGGATACATGTCAGGTAAGATATTAGTTATCATGACAAATATAAATTCTCTCTTCCATTCAGTCATTCGACACTAATTGTTTTTCTATGCATTTATAATCCATGTTTCGATAAAATCAAACTTACAATTGGTCCTCGAGCAAAATATCTTCCAAACTGAAGCCAATAAACCTGCCCATAAAAGATCCCATGTTTCACTTGTTAAATGACAAAAGAAAAGCTCTGAGGAACGAAAATAGTTTCATCACATGAAGACCCCACTGGCCCCTCTATTTCTCATCAAAGAATCTATTGAAAACATTCGAAGATCCACATAAAACCTTGCCATTACATACTTTACTGCTACTTAGATCATTGTAAAAGATCATGAATCTGAAACCATGGAGTGGAAGATAACAATGTCTGAAAAATTCAAAAGGTGCAAGTTTGCAAATACCTCATCTTCATCTTGTGTTTCCACTTCAAGATCAGTAGAAGGGAAACCCACACATAGAAGTGCATACCCCTGCACAATATATTTCGTGAGCATAACTTTCTACATTAATCAAAGAATGAAGGAAACAACACATTTAACTCAAATGTCCATTCAATAGAGATAATTGTCTGATCTGCAACCTAACTTAATAATAAGTTGCATATTCTGAAACAGCATGCACCTTCAATGCTTGGGTTCAACTTTTTTTTTTATAATTCTCACATTAATTTGCTTAACTATACAATTTTACACATTCTCTGAATGAAAACTACTGTGTTTCAAATACTTCATTCCTCCTTGAATGCCCTAAGTTTGAAGAAAATTCTGATGAACCAAGTTCCCTATTATGCTTGTAAGCAAATATGCAGATAAAGAAAATTGACAGAGCCATTAGTGTCATTTCTGATTACTTTTATGATGCCCATGAAACATAGTTACAATCAAAGTTTGGAACATAAATAACTTTTTGAAAAGAGGAAGCCAACAGGTACTGTCAAAAAAATGCCAGACTTTGACATCTAGCTCCTAATCAATGCCAAACTTGATTGTGATAAGTAATACGTAGATGCTGCAGCGTAATCGGTCATGTAAAGTCTGGGCCATCCTACTTTCATTCCCAAAATCATCAATGAAGAAAAGGGTATGTGAAGAATTTGTGTATTCATCGTACGTTGCCCATTTAATCTCTGCAAATAGATAAATCTTTACTAAGAGATCTTTGACTCGGCAATGTTCAAGTTCATTCAATGCCCCATCAGCCAATCAGGACCATGGCCAACAGTCTTCTTCCAATGTAGACTAGTTATTCATTTTGGGTCACAATTCAGATTCAAAATAATAAAATAGTTATAAAGTTGCATAGAAATGGTCTATATGGTTAAAAATGGTTTCAAATTTGAAGAGAAGGAAAGGATGCATGCCTTTGATTTCAATTCAGCCGATATTCCTAGTGCTTCTGGTTGTCTAATTTGTCCAGATCTTACACGCACAGCACAACTAGTGCAACAACCTGCAATCACAGAGTCTTTCAGGAACAAGGATATTAACAATACACACACACACACACACACACACACACACACACACATATATATAAATGTGGATATCATACGGAGTTCTAATTGGAACAGTACAATTTTCAGGAATTCCGGGTAGCAAAGGCCACTTGGAAAACCAAAACTCAATCTTGGTCACTAGCATGAATATCACAAACCCCAAATGAAAGTACAACCTTCATCTTGCTACATAAGGCAATGGTGACACCAATGTGTGAGTGTTAACCAGCAGAACGAGCAAATCAATTGGAGTTGCATAAAATGGGAAGTCATTCATGCGTTAGAGTTATTTAAAGGAAGAAACAGAGCTTCTCTTAATGAGGTTTTATTATTAAAAGTCAAAAGGAGAGAAATGTTGGTTAGATAGACGAATTACCGTGCCTGCAAGCGAATGGAAGAGAGATGTTCTGTGATTCCGCTGTGTGCAATATATACTGGTCCTGCAATTGCATTTGAAATCACAAAAACGGAAAATTTGATATACACGAACACAAAGTAAAATCAATTAATTGTAATAAGTAACAAACAAAGGATTATTACCTCAGGGACGAGGAATTCGTGAACGAGACCACGTTGTCGGTCGTGGACAGTGACTTTATGTGTAGGAACTGAGGAAGAGGAATAGCTATCGGTGATTCCCAACGACTTGGTGATAAGGGGGGGATTGAGTAGAAGAGTGGATATGTGAGAAGACAATTGGCGGGGAAGAAAGGGTCGCCGGTAGAGTAATGAAGTGCCTGAGCTGCAGGAGAAGATAAGGTCCATTGGAAGTGCCGAGTGTCTTTCAACTGGTGGTTTCATTCATGAGTTAAAAATCAATAACAATTTAAACCTTAACAGCGCCTTTATCCATTAGGTCAATTTTTGTTTTTCATTACTCCCTCTACAAAATGCTTTTCAAATTGGACGTACGGCATTGGACTTATTCGGTATTTAGATTAGCTATTTTTTTAGGCGTTAGAGAGATATTTTACTATTTGATTATTAAATCGTCCATAATAAATATAATTAATTTATCATATTTAGTAATCACCTAATTATATTATTAAATTAAATTTGTTCTTCTATTTTTGAAAATGCTTTTATAATAATATGACTAAAAGTTATTACAGATTACTTAAGTTGTCATCTTTTAGTATTATTTTTCCTTCACCAAATATTAATGTCCTAAAGATCAACTTGATTAATAAGTTCATGTACTAGGAAAACAAACTTCAAGTTGCTTAATATGGAGAAAGAAAGAAAATAGTAGTAATAATATTATTATTTATTATTATTATTATTATTATTATTATTATTATTATATATTTTATATTTTATTAGAGTTATAAAATTAATTTATATAAAATTAAATATCTAAAATCTAAAATCTAAATTCTTAAGAGAATATTCAAAGAAATACTAAGATATAATACTCATGTCCTTATAAATTTTTTAAGTATACGTCATTTTAACTAATACTAAATAGTTAATTTTATCATATATTTTTAAATAAACAACCGATGTAATATACAGGTCAAATCAGTTGATATAAAATTGTTGTCAGCTAATCACTAATAGAATCAATTAACAGCTAAAGTAATCCACTTATTGTCAAACAAAACCTTTTATCTTCTTAACTTTAAGCATAATCCACGGATACTTCTAATAAGATCAAACTTTTTTGTTTTTGGCAAGCCTGATAAGGTTCATTTCAAGATGTTTTATTGAGTCTTATTTATGCCTAAAAACGTTTCATGCCTAATAGTCATTTTAATCTAAAATGTATATGGATCTATTTTGATTTTCTACCGATAGTTAGGTCTTTTATAATATGACCAATGAATTCTTTGTTGTGTGAGAACCTTTCTAATTCTTGTTATAGTAATGATCCAAACCTTATGCATTTAGTGGGTATTTAATACCTGGTTTTATGATAATTTTTATTGTGCTTGATGGAAGCACATTTATATAGGTTTTTTTCTCTAATTTGGGCTCCCTAAGCTTTTGTTCTCTTCTATTAACACACATCGTTATATTTGGGAATTGAGAACTTAGAATAATTCAAAAAACGCAACTCTTCAAGAACAAATAACAATAACAGGAAGTAATTTTGTTTTCTTTTGCATTTATTTTATTTGCATATTCTAACGTATATTATTTTTGAATATATGTTAGAATGTGCTTACATTTTGTATCAGAGCAAGGTTAGCCTCTGTCTTGTTGAAGTTTTTAGAGACTTTCAAAATTCTGGAAAATTTTTCATATTTGAAAACTTTAGTTTTATAGTTGTTTTTGGATGTTTTTCTTTGGATTAACGGTAGAAATCTTCCATTAAGTGTTTCTACATTTAAAAAACATGTTTTTGTGGTGTTTTTTGGTTTGATTTTGTGGAGCATTCGATAGGTCATGACTTGGGGTCAGTTTGACTCGCTGGAAATTGAAGAAGACCCATATGAAATAAGTTGCATCATTTTATATGTGTTTTGAAATCAAAATCATTTGTTGGTGTATATAGACTATTCTCAATGATATCACAAAGATCAATATGTTTGGATTCTATGAAGAGCCACATCATGTCCTTCCAATAATGATAATCCTCACCATTGAACGCAGGAGGTCTTATGTCAAAGGCAACTTCAGTTATAAAAACATGTGATTCATTCATGGATCGTCCTCACTTTGTAACGGTGTTTCTTAGAGACCTTGCTCTGATACCAACTAAAGTAAATCACTTGTTAATATAGAAATCTGATATGATATGTAAACTACAAAAGAAGGGGGGTTGAATTAAGTAATCTTTCCGAAAATATTAATCTTTTTAAAACTTCTTGAATTTCTTTACAAAAAATTCAAATGATTACTAAAACACTTTGCTAATGTTGATGAGAAATGCAATCGCAAGTAATATTATCTACTCATCTAACAACAAGAAAATTAAAAGTAAGGGTTAGACAATAGATACTGCGATTTTATATTGGTTAACGTCAAACCTTGGGCTACGTTCAGTCCTCAGAGTTAGTATGAGATTTCACTATACTCTTCAACTTTATAGGTATTCTTTCTACATTTGCAGAGCCTCTTCAAGTCTCTTTCACAAAGTATTCTTTATCAGCTGTATTAGCCTCTCTAGGCTCTAGCCTTCCTTTTTCTCTCTACGAAAAATATTTTTGAGCTTTAGGTTACATATGTATTCGCTTACTTCTTTCGCACTTTGAATACAGAATATCTGCTAAAGTGAAATCATTTATTTTTTGTCTTCGACTAAAACTAGTATTTATAGCCTAAGTCTCCAACTGTCTTCTTGAAAACTGCTTCTTGAATCTTCTAGAAACGGTTATTAGTTGAGTCCTATAACTAACTCCAACTAATTAATTGTCTGACGTTCTAAAATATCTTCCTTTTGTATTGTCTGGAACAATGCTTCTTCTTTTACTACGTTTCATCTGCTATTCCGCTTCGTCTATTATATCACTTCGTCTGTTGTTGTGCTTCGTCTATTGTTGCACTTCATTTGGTGTCGCACTTCATTTAGTGTTGCGCTTCATCTGGTGTAGTGCTTCTTCTGGTGTTTCGTTTGTTGTTACGCTTCGTCTAGTGTGGCACTTCGTCTAGTGTTGACCGCACACCTTCTGAGTTGACTAAGTGTTACTTACATTTTTCTGCACACTTAACAAATTTATCAAAATATTTTATACATTTATAAGATTATTATTACTTGATTGTCATCAAAATTAATAGAAGTGAAGTCCTCTTGACTTAACAGACTACATATTTTCTTTTCCAGTGGCCTTTCTCACCATAGTGGAAACACTTTCTCTTGGTATCCTTTTTGGCCTTCTTTTTCATAGGTTAGGCCTTGACCCCCTTTTAGGCCTTCTTTTTCATTAAACCCTTCTTCTTTTGCTTACCCTTACCCTTGGGCTTAGAAGAAGATGCTACATTAGCTTCTGGCCCATTATCCTTGATATTTAATATCTCCTCTATACTCTGAAGGGTATTCATAAACTCACTCAAGATGAAATCCTTGGTGTTGAGCTCATATTCCAACTTAAACTGCTGAAAAGAAGAGTTGAAGCTATTGATGATCATAATCATTCACATTTCCATATCCATTTCTGCCCAAGCATTATAGCCTCAGTAATCGCTGAGATTACCTTAAGCATGTAATCCCGCACTGGTTCAGTAGGTTTTTGTCTGAGATTATGAAAGGTTTGGATAACTTTCACCCTTGCAGACCTTGTCCTCACACCAAACACCTTATGAAGGTGATGGACCATTACACCAGCATTTTTCATACCTGTAAGTTGCTTCTGCAACATTGTGTTGACAGAAGCCAGAATATAGCACTTGGTAGTCTTATCAGCATTTTGCCATTGCTCATGTTATTGTACTTACTTAGAAGTTGATTTTTCACTCGAAGGTCACCCGGAGGTGCAGGCTCATTGTCAATTAATACCCATAAAATTTGTTCATATTGGACAATGTTGTCAAGGTTACGTCTCCATTCATTAAATTTGTCTCTGTTTTCTAATTTGTTATTAGTCAAGAGTAAAGCGAGTGTATTCATATTGTGGTGATTATGTCTGAAAAAATAAATTATTAAAGAATGAGCATACCAGTCAACAATATTAGAACTTTGTATAAAATCATGATGAATGTATGCATGATGATAAATTTAACAAAACTTAAAAAAATTAAATCTTTATACAATGATTTTTTTCTTATCTATAATGGACTAAGTAAAGGTGGGCCATCTTATCCATTAAAAGAAAAACTGGGACCCTCCCACTAAAAAACTACAAAACATTTCCATGCCTAACTTTTAAGAAGTGCCATAATTTGGTCCATACATTTATCAACAGAGCTATAGTTGGTAGGTTATTGATAAACTATGTTGAGTGTGTAACCATTTGATTCATCCACTAAAGGTACTTGCAAACCATACCTTAGTGGGAGGTCACATTTGCTACCAATGAGTGGACTTATCCTTTAGGAGACCCAAACCATGTAAGATCTAGGATTCATGTCCTCCGATGGGGAGTAACACTTCACCATATGCAAATAGGCCATCACATGGAGACTGTGGACTCTCATATGAGTATCCTCTGCCACTCAATCTTTTTGGTCTTTAAGTTTTAATAAATACCATCTTGTCTAGATGCAATTTATTATCCATCCTATATTGTTTCATTATATATCTTATAAATAATGAATGCATGGAAAAGACTAGGGTTGGCAATTTTCTAAATGACATGCAATCACATAATATTACATATTATTTGCATTCATTTATCCATTCATTTTATGAACTAATAAGCCACTTTTAATTGTCCATCCTAGAAACATAAATACAATTATAAGGCTTTTAGGTCCAACAATTTCTTCTTGGACTTGGATCTTCCGTTTCGAACTTTTCGCTCATATGACCCGGCCCATTTGGTAAAAAGTGTGTAATGGCTTTTCTTTTCTAGCAAAATTTTGATTTTCATAAAACCGATTTTTTGTCCAAAAGGAAACAAAAACTGCACTTGTTTTTCACCAAAACTGAAACTTATGTTTATGTCATAAAAATTCCAGCACTTGTAAAAACCAAAACTTTGTTACAAAAAGGTTCATACAACCAAAAATTTGTTGAAAAAAAATTCCAGCACTTTTGTTTTCTAAAAAACTGAAATTTAGCCAAACACAATAAGCAAAACCGAAACCTTACCTCTTCATTTCTTCATCCATGGCTTCTTCATCTTCATCATTACATGATTTTGTACGTTACATAATCAAAGAAAACATAACAATGAAACTAAGGAAGAAACATGACGATGATAGGCCACCCTCCTTGTTATAAACCAAATGAAGAAAACTTACAAGGTAATTTTAGAATCTATGGACAACCAAAAGAGCAAAACATACACCATAGATATTTCTATCACATAAAAATATGCAGCATACAAAAATGATAGCCAACCCATGCATCACATATAGGAACCAAAATCATGCATAAGAAAACTGGCTCTGATACCAATTGTTGGATTGGAAAAATGCATGATTTGGATAAAATGGTAGATTTCAAAACTTTTTAGAAATCAAAATTGTAGCGAAAGCAATATAACCGAATTAACATGCATAGCCATACATGATCAGGTATAGGGAAAAACACTTACATAAGAAACAAGGTGGTAGAAACTATTACCAACTCCTTCGGTATAGCTTTAACTCCTCATTGTGCTATCCTATCCTCGGCAATGTATCCTCTCCTAGGTGATATATCGTCTTCTCGTTATTGTATCCTTGGCCAATTCGATCTACCACTTGTTCTTCTTGGGCAACTTGGTTAACAAGATCCTTCGGTGGGAAAGGAGAAGAAAACTTGAAGAGATTTTGTCTTAGAAGAAAAAAGCCAAAGATGAGATAACTCTTATGCAATTTTGATTAACATCAAAAGAAAGAAGAGATTTGCATCAAATGCATCACTTCATTCTTTAATCAATCATAAAGAAGACAAAGCTAATAAATGAGACTCTTCTCATTTGTCTTTGATATGGTTATATGAAAAGACCATTAACCTAAAAATACATATCAATTTCAGTTTTGTGATGAAAGAAGGAAGATGGTCCATCAAATGTACCTGTTTCTTCTTTAATTCAATGAATGCTAATAGGTTACATGCTATCATTAAAAGACCACCTTTAAACCATTTAATGATAAGGTTATTACTCCATTTAATGATGATAAAGAATGTTAAAAATCATCTTAAATGTAGAAAACCAATGATAAATGTGCAGCTGCACATTTAGCCCATTAAAACCAAAACCAAAGCCTAGCCCATTTCTAAATGTTCATATAGGCTTATAATTAATAACTAATTAAAGTAAGCCCAACATCCAATCATGGGCTTTAAAACCTCTATTTGTATTTCTTACTTTGCTTGATAACCTTCTTAGAAGCCAAATGGGAAATCTAATTGGAATTATATAATTCAAGCTCCAATAAGCCTAGAATTAATATAATCTCATTATAATTAATTCTAGATTATTAACTAAATGTCATTCCACTAAAGACAATTAGTGGAACTCTTGAATTACTAAATATTATGAGAACACGTGTTTCAAATATGATATCCAATTGCATACTCTAATATGAACCATATTATAACCATCTACACAATAAAGGATAAAATTACCATTTTGCCCTTATGTTGGTTTTTCCTTCTAAATATTCCGTTTTACTCTATATGGTGATTAACACACAAGATCTCATCTTGGTGTTAAAACTTGATAGCTAACTAGTCCATCAAACTACTGGTGCCGGTTTAATCAGCAATCTCCATAAAATATCTATAAGTAATGATATCACTATAAACTCTTTATTTGATTGAATGTTCCTTGATACATGTTTCAATTAATAATTCCAGCATGTAGACAATGGATTGATACTTTGTAAAAATCCATTTTGACCATATCAAAAATTATAATGAAACATATATAAGTTCACCACTCATCAAGATTATGGTCCATAATAAATGAATGCTTAAGTTGTATGTTTTAAGATTAAAGTAACGAGCCACTTTATTCTTTAAAACATACTTAATTCCATATTCATTTAATAGTGCCATTATCGATAGTCAACTAATATCATGATATGAAACTCATCATTCCCTTGAAGTAAACTCCTTTACTTGCTCGGAGATAAATCGCAACACTACAATCTAAACCATAATTAATGATTTTTAGATTCTAATAATATACATGTTTCCCATACATCTCTATGTATATGTGTATTACTTACAAAAGAATCTCGGTACCTGATGAATGTATATATAATGCTCATACAAATAAAACCAAACTCTTTTGTTTTGGTTAATAATAAATAATTTCATTACAAAAGTAACTGCAAGAAAATTAAGTTATAAGTAAATACACTTGCTTTCTAGGGCACTACATTTACATAACTCCAACAAGGCTCAAATTGCTCTCGTTGATATAATTCTATATTGCTCAGATATTCTTCCACATTTTTCTTACAAAATTCATGAGAAAGTTGTCTCACTTAAATCTCCAGGTTGTAAACAAAAGAGGCATGATTTTCGATTACTCGATCAAATTGCTCTTCCAGTCTCTTATAGGTCTCTTCCATATCTATTAGCTTATCTATGATTTTGTCCAATTTGGAATCCAATGAATTGGACTCATCTTGATGAAATTCTAATAGGACTTGATGTCCTATATGAGTACTTACATTGTTAGACCAATAAAAATCTGGGTAGTTCTGCCACCCTAAGTGTACAGGTTTATACAAGGATGATGATTTCCCCAACTAAACTAGGGCTTATTGAAATTTGCAAGAGTCCTTTGCTCCCTGTAATATACATCCTTCATGATCATTCCTTTTATCTCTTCTTAGCATTTAAGTCTTAAGATTCCCCATTATCGTCCAATGATATCCAAGTTGATGTGTGGTCTACTTTATTCCCATTTTTGAAACCCAAAAGAAGGTGAAAAAGCTTTAGAATACAAGAATTAAACTAATCGCCTCCCTAACAATAACACCAAAAACTTGATTAGGTGTTAGTTGTGTGCAAGTTTTAATAAATTACCCTCGATAATCCGTAAGCGTATGGTTTGTTAGCGTAATATCTAAGGTGTCGATCCAATAGGGAGGGATAATCTAATCCTAAAATCTAATGCCAGAAACAAATACAAAAATTAAAGATGCAACTAACTAAACTGAAATTCAATTCAACCAATCCAATTAAATTAAGAATCAATCATGAAAATACTATTACT
>JAOQMP010000005.1:14400245-14419224 GCA_027563575.1 Erythroxylum pedicellare
GATTTGTTGCTTCCGCTGCAAGTAACGATTTCTTAAAAGTTTTGAAATCTACCGTTTCTCCAAATATAGCATGCTTTATTTTTCCGATCCAACAGGATCTAGCAATGCAAAACCTTCATAAGTAAAAATGTGTAACACACCTACAACGACATTTGGAGAATTTTGAGCCTCTTGTTTGGTCATTGCATAGATTCTGACTTGAGACTTTGATTGGTTGCTCTGCACCTCAGTCCTGACAGTAGGATTCCCATAACCCATTCTAGCTCTACCACGACCTCTCTATCTAGACCCACTAGCTCGGCTCTGCTAGCCAGTTGTTTCAGTTACCACTCCTCTCCCTCCAGACTGTGCTTTATACACAACATAACAATCTCTGATCTGATGATCAAAAGAGCCGCATCGAAGGCAAGCTCCAGATAATTTCCAGCATTCACCACTATGCTTCTTCCTACAATGTGGACAATTCGGTAACTGACTCGATACTGCACCTCTTCCACTACCCGATTGTATAAAACTCCCCTCTGTCCAAACCCCGACTGTCTTAATCTAGCCGGTGGTCAAAAAGATATGTTCTGGCGCTTACTAAACCTCCTACCAGAACTACCCTGAGATTCACTGGGCCTCTTCATTCTAGATTCTTGTCTATGATCCCCCTGATTATCTCTTAATAGTTACTTTATTCAGATCGAGGCTTCTTTCAGCTCAGAGAAACTACTAAAATTAGTAATAGCTAGCCTTATCCGAATTTCCATATTCAACCCAGCTTCAAATCTCCTACACTTGTGTTCCTCAGGATGAATCAAGGCAGTATCATACCCCATCAGTTCATTGAACTTTATCTCATATTCTGCCACAGATAATTTTCCCTGCTTTAGATCTAGAAATTCTTTCATTTTTTTGGTCTAGGTAGATCTTAGGCATGTAGTTCTCCTTGAAGACCTTCAGACATTCTTCCCACTTCAAGTTACAAGGCTTGGTGATACTGCCTGAAATAGTTTTCCACCAATGGTATGCTGGGCCTTGCAGTAAGGAAACTGTATAGTCGAACTTTTCGTCCGACTTGCAGTCCATCTGATCGAAGGGTCTCTCTGTTCTTTCTAGCCATTCTTTGGCTTCTTTAGGGTTTGTACTTTCATAGAAGTCTACAACCCTTGCTTTCTCAGTTTATCATACCTCCTTTCCCTTCTCTCAGGAATTCTCGGAGGCATTCTCTCAAGTCAAGATACAAAAGACTCTCTACTGGATCATACTAATTTTAGGTCAACCCACTTGATCACCTATGGTAGATGACCTATAATGGAAAATAATAGCGATTAATATCCAAGTTTATCACTATAGATCATGTCTATATGCTTATATTTGTCCCTATGGATGCCAAACCATGCTCTGATACCAAAGATTCTAGCATCCCACTCTTATAGGACACATACTTAACATTCTGAATGATATCCGTGTATATACCCCAAAAGGGTGGCATGTTAGAGCAGTCATGTCACTAGCTTAATCATGACATTATCATTAAAACATAAATATCACAAATATTTAAAAACCCAATTCCTTATTTTCATTTCATAAAACTGAATATACATTGTCGCATTACATATTTCATCCTTATATACAATGCCGAAGAGCTACCTAGTTTACAACTCTATTACAAAATTATGCTACATGCTACATGAATGGGGAGAAATACAAAATTTTATCTAAATCGTTTAGTCTCAGCTAACTAACCTTTGAGCCATATCTTCTTTCCAAAACAATACTAGATCTTTTTTGAGTTATCTTAAAAGCTAATCCCATTCTCTCGTACTTGTAAAGTTAACGTTACAATTTTGATGAGTTTTACGAACTCAGTAAGCTTAGCAATCATTGATGGCTCACTCAAAACAAATAACACATACAACTCATGTTTCAAGTTCACAAACAATTTATGTCATCATATAATGCAAATCTTTCACCAATTATCAAAAAGCACCATATAACTCTTGGTTCACTTATTCACCTTTTTCATTCATGATGGTATATATAATTCAATTCAATCATTCATATAATGCATATTAAATTGTATATGCAATGTTCATAAGACTCACTTTTTGACCGAGTGTGACCGAGTGTCTTTTTCACTGTCCCGTATCCATTGTGGATACTAGGCTCACTAATAACTGTCCCTTATCTATTGGTAATACAGGGCTCATTATACATAGTGAGTCCGAGGCTTTACCACTTTTTGAGCTTTAAGCTCTTTTTTACTAGAGACTTTGGTCATAACTACCTTTATGTTATCATGCATTCATATAGTGAAATGCATCATATGTATTCAATCATCCACTTATGCTCAATTTTCTTTAACATTTGCATTCGCATTCGCAGTTACGTTCATGTTCACGTTCACATTCACATTCACCATCAGACCTTGGTCCAACATTCAACAATTGAGTTGAGTATCACATATTCTGTCAAATTCATAAATAATGAGCATTTCCAATATATTATTCATTCATCAAACGCCTCGAACATTCAGTGTCTAGAATCAACATATTCACATCACATAATAATTTAATTGAGAATTTTAACAAAACAATAAATCAATGTGAGACCATCTAGATTACTCAGAGTATGCTCCAAATAGTTATTGCCTCGACGTCCCGGCAATGTCTTAATTTTTTTCACTCTAATTGCTCTTCTATATCATGCAATACATACATATTTACACATTACTAATTTGTACATTTTCATGAATGCTCAGTCATATACATATGTATATGTGTTATGTATAATGTATGCTCAATGACAATCTTAGGTATATTTCCTTAATTCACATCTTATATGTAACACCCACATACCCTCTGGGAAGATATGCAGTTGCCACACATAACAGCACCCAAAACATATCATACCAACAATTCCAAGCATTCTCAGAAACTCAAGCACCATATATTAAATTACATTACATTATGTTTTAAACATACTATACATAATGTAGTGACATAACACAAAACATATTATATGCTTTGAAATCGAAATTTCTTCCTGTTTATAAATATTACAAACTATATATGCAAAATACAAACTGTCTCATCATACTGAGTACAAGTCAGTAACATCAATAAACTGAACATTTTTCATAACAAAACACACTATTTATTGGCCACTGCGGTTGTCTTTATACACTTCTATCTGAACCTACATGGGGCCAATCCACCGTGCTAAGTATATAGCTTAGTAGGGAATAACTAAACAGGATACATAATGAAAACTGTCTCTAAATATTCACATATTCAAAAGCAATCCAAATATCATGAATCCCAGAATATAATATAACATAGTATAACATAATATATATTTGCTCCAGAGCAAAACTCACCAATATTAGAATTCAAACACAATGTATTTCAGAATTCAATATAATTTATCAATATAGAATATTTCTCATGTTGAAGCAAATCATTTTTAAGTCTCATATTAGAATGTACAAATGTCATAACTGAATATCAAAATAGGGTATAAACCTTCAGATCAGAACATGATTTGAACCAGAACAAACTTTGTCTATATCAAAACTAAACATGTATCAAAATATAAAACAAGTTAGACTGCTAATCAATTTTACAAAAGTGGGTAATGGGACTAATATAGGAGATATCATGATCGGTATCACGAAATAGGAGAGACTTATGTCTCAATAATAGGAGACACCGAAGTTTCAGTAATAGGAGACACCAAAGTGTCATAGGAGTAGTTGCAGACCCTTCTAGGCATGCCTATTTACCCACAACTAGGACTTAACAGTTTTAAAGAAAAACAAGTTCATATTTCATACAATTATAAGTATGTGCAATAATATATCAATAAAGGTATTGAGTCATCATAAATAGGAAGCACTTCTATCACAATCCCAAATGTTAAACTCCTCGGACACTGATGGTATAGAATTATCACAATATTATCACAGAAATTCCTAATTCACAAACATCCATAACAAATTCATAATACATAAGCCTTTGAAACTAATTCATTCATGATCACACCAAGCAATTCAACATTGTATTCATCATTATTAAACTATACATCCTTTACATTATCATATCAATTAATAATGTATAATTAAACTAACTATTACTCAATTACATTGAATACCCAATTTAAGTTCAAACACACCTTAAACAAGTTCTATTGTCCCAAATAAATTAACTAAACCTTACATAGTTCATCAATTGTACAAAACCCCATGTTTTTCACCTTCCTAACCATTTCTCACAATTTTGGGATAAGTCACCCCAAACCTTCAAACAACTATTTTCACAAGACAAGTTTTTGGATCAGTTTTTTATGGCCATTCTGACCTAGAAAATGACGTTTTTAGACAATATATTCTTCTAAAAAAATGTTCATCTATGTATTAAGTTTATAATTACACCAAAATGCAATTTGGTTCAACATGTTGAAAGTTATACCCAAATTACTACAGACTGTCCTCAAACAGTGACAGAATCCAGAAACTCAACTTCAAGCCAATTTTTGACACTTTTAGTGACAGAAATCAAATTCGACTCCTTCATGAAAGTTGTAGATATATGTATCCAGTTTAATTTGCACTTAAATTAATCCCATTTGGATACCTAAAATTCAAGATATGGTCAAAACACCGATACCTATCCAGTGGAACTACTCTTTCTAACTAGTATCCAACATGTACCTAACCTCAATTCTTTCTTAATTCAGTACAAATTTATCCATTTCAACATCAAACAATACATGTTATCACAGGATACCAAGTTTATAATTCCCTTACCTTACTAAACTTCAAATTAAACTTCAAGAACCCAACTAAACCTAGCTTCTAAACAACCAACACATACCTAAGTTTAATGTGCAACTTTCAACATCAATAAGGTAATAGTACATAGAATCACAAGACCTACTTCTCAATCAAATAACTTACAAAGCTTATAAAGGTTGATAATCCAAACTCCAAAAAAATTCCAGAAGTTGAGAGAAAATGGGAGGGGTTTTTGGTGGAGAGAAGAGAGCAAAATGAAGAAAGAACAAAACAGAAAATGTTTCCAGCAGAAACTTGCTTCATCATCATTTAGGTGTCACTCCCACCATAAGGCATATGTCTTCTTTGCATGTGTCACATATGTCCTGCACTTAAGCTACTGTTTGTCACATTTCCATTAAACCATTTGTCACTTAATGAATGCTGCCAAATGCCACGATTTAATTAGGCCCCTTGTCACTTTATTAAAAATGCCATTTGTCACATTCATTTCAAGCCATTTGTCACACAATGGATGATGCCAAATGTCAATGCATCAGCAATGCCATATATCATTAATTCCTAGGCTTAGTCATTCTAATTTCCATGTACCAACTTAACTTGTCACTTGATAATTTTCGTAGTCCAAATACATATTTAAATACCTCAATTCTCTAATGGTATCAATTAATTCCAAATTACTAACTATAGTCCACTTGACCAAAAATTCAAGTCATATGTCTTTCATAGTCTAATCATAGCACAATTCTAGCTCGTACCACACATTTACTTTCATAAACATTTAACATTTCAACTAAGGTATATTTTGGGGCCTTACGTTATGATCATCCATATATCATGCATAATCGTGCTTTTGCATGATCGTGCAACTACCTAATGATCCCTCTCTGTCATGATCGTGCTTTAAATTTTTCTAATTAAATTTTCCTATATGTTTTAAGTTTATAAAGACATCAATTTCATGCAATTTGGTTCAGTATTCTGCAAGTTATACCTAAAATACTACAGACTATTCTCATATAACGATATCACACTGTACTTAAGTTCATGCCAAATTTAGAAACCCTTAGAGATAGAATTAAAATTCTATTCCTCCATGAAAATTATATCTATATGTCTCTAGTTTAATATAAAATTAAAATCATCCCATTTTGATATGTACAAATCAAGATATGGCTAAACTATAGATGTATGTTCCATAAAAACACTACAGTTAACATATTCCAGCAATTCTTCTTTCACTTTTCCAGATTTCTACTCGTATATGTTACATTCAAACCATCTTATGCATAGTTCATAAACTTTACATGATTTACTCTTCATGTTCACCTCAATTTTTAACTCAATAACATCCATGAAACCATTAATGAACCATTGTTTATCAATCATACAAAAACAAAACATAATCTTCATCATATACTATCATACATAAATCTTATTTCTTCTCATTTCAAGAACATTTATCAAACACCTTTCTTAAGCATAAAATTTACCTTCATTATACCTTAAATACCAATATATTTCATTAACATAACAACTTATAATCTATGGTTTTCATACTCTCAAAAATAGAACACAACATACACATTCATTCATCATTTTCCTACACTCATCCTATACACAAAAATATAACACACACGCACTTATTTCCTCATCCACGTTACAACATATCTTTAACTCCACTATCATGATTGTTTCACCTTTAAAATATCATCACATATGTTTATATTTAAACAACCCATGAAGATTAATGTATAACTTACTTGATAAAACTCCAAGCTTCTTCAAAATCACATAAACCCTAGCTTTCTAAGCTTATATGATTATCAACTTTTCAGGGGGAATAGGTTAGGGCTTTTTTTATAATAAGATTAAGAGATAGCAAAGATCTTGAAGAAACAAAGTGAAGGATAACAAGAATTAAACATGATGAGGGTGAGAGTGAGATGGTCGTGAGTGAAGGAAATGAAAGAGATGAAGAAGAGAGCATATGGAAAACGTGAAAGACTAAAACATTATGGTCTTTCAAAATGTAAATAATGATGGGTGGGTTTAAAAGCAAGGTAAAAATTGCTTGGTGGGTGTCATGACACTTACCACTTAAATAACCAAATTAAAATTTTTTAATAATGGTACTCAGTACCATTTAATCTCTAGTCCATTTATCACCCAATTATCAATGTCACATTATCATCAAATCCTAATACCATTTGTCAATTATTTCAACTGCCATTTGACACTTATTTCTACTACCATAAATCAATTGCTTACTACTTGAAATTTTTCCTAGTCCAAAAATACTCATAATTTCAGAAATTTTTTCAAATTTTCACCAAAAGTTCTAAATGAATAATTACACTCATCAAATTAATTTTCAAGACAAAATATTCACTATTCACATCATAATTGTTTGTAAACCATTTATAAATCAATTAAGATCAACTCTACTTGATAAATGTCAAATAAGTATATGTACAATCATTGTAATATGTGCAATTTTCAAATTCACATGTATCTATGCTAATATTATGCATGAACATGAAATACATTTCCTAATTTCTCAATAATATCTCTCATATTAAGTATTCTACCTTAACATAAGAAAAATGGGATATTACATTGCTAACCTTACAGCTAGTTTTCCTTTACAGTTTGATGTACCGAATAGTGTTTAGTCAGGAAAAGGTGTTTCTTATGATTATCTCAGGGTGTTTGGTTGTAAGGATTTTGTGCACATTCCCAAAGATGGGAGGTCTAAGCTTGAATCGAAGACATGATAATATTTGTTTGTCATTTATGGTCAGGATGAGTTTGGCTACAGGTTTTGGGATCCAATTAAGAGGAAACTTATTAGAATTCATGATGCTATATTTATAGAAGATCAAACTATTGAAGATATTGATAGATCAAAGAAGACTGTTTCAGGGTCTAGTGATGATGTGCCTGACTTCAATCCACTAACTTTGATTGCAGGACTATAAGAGGTAGAGGTTTATTTTCAACATAATTGTTTGATGAAGATGGTGCAGATGACTCTGTATAGGTTGAAGCAGATGGTGTTGATCTTGTTCAACAAATAGAACTAGAAGTTCTAATAGAAGTTTCACTTAGAAGATCTACCAGAGTTAGACATCTTTGCACTCGGTATCCTGTTTATAAGTATATGTTGTTGACTGATCGGGGAGAACCTGAGACTTATGAAAAGGTTCTAAAAGATGAGCATAAAAAGGAGTGGTTCGTGGCTATGCAAGATGAGATGAGTTCCTTGCAGCAGTCATAGTTACGATCTGATAAAGTTACTTAATGGAAAGAAAGCTTTGAAGAAAAAGTGAGTATTTATGGTGAAGCAAGAAGATCATACTTCACGTCCATGGTACAAAGAGAGACTAGTTATGAAAGGGTTCAGTTAGAGAAAAGGTATTGACTTTGATGAACTCTTTTCATCATTCGTAAAAATGTCATTCATCAGAATTGTTCTTAGTTTAGCAGCAAATCTTGATTTGGAGGTCAAGTAGATGGATGTGAAAACTACATTTCTTTATGGAGACCTGGAAGAAGAAATTTACATGGAGTAGCCAGAGGGTTCCAGGGTGCAAGGAAAAGAAAAATATGTTTACAAATTAAAGAAAAGTCTTTATGGTCTGAAACAGGCACCGAGGCAATGGTATAGAAAGTTTGAGTCTGTTATAAAGCAACAAGGCTACAAGAAGACTACTTCAAATCATTGTGTGTTTGTTCATAGATTCTCTTATGATGACTTTATTATTCTATTGCTCTATGTTGATGATATGTTGACTGTTGGTAAGAATATCTCCAGGATTGATGCATTGAAGAAGAAATTGAGTAAGTCTATTGCTATGAAAGACTTGGGACTAGCGAAATAGATCCTTGGTATGTGAATTTCTCAAGACAGACTAGCTAGAAGGTTATCCTTGTCCCAGGAGAAGTACATTGAGAAGGTGCTTCAGAGATTCAACATGGGCAAGGCTAAAGCAATAAGTACTCCACTTGGTAATCAATTCAAGTTAAGTACCGAGAAGAGTCTGTCTACTGATAACGACAAGAAAGATATGGAGAAAGTTCCTTATGCTTTAGCAGTGGGTAGTCTGATATATGCTATGGTGTGTACAAGGTCAGACATAGCTCATGCAATAAGTACAATTAGTAGATTCCTTTCTAATCCGGGTAGAGAGCATTGGAAAGCTGTGAAGTAGATTATGAGATATCTCTGGGGCACTTCCAACTTGTATTTGAGTTTTGGAAGTGGGAAACTTGCATTGGTTGGTTGTGTAAATTCAGATATGGCAGGAGACATTGGTTGGTTATTCAAATTTAGATATGGAAAGAGACATTGATTCTCAAAAATCTACTTTAGGGTACCTGATTAATTTTGCAAAGGGAGTTGTGGTATGGTAGTCGAGGCTACAAAAGTGTGTTGTACTATCTACCACTGACGCTGAGTTTATTACAACAACTAGCTAAGGAGTTATTATGGATGAAGAAGTACGTTCAAGAACTTGGCTTCAAGTAGGAGTGATACGTGTTGCATTGTGACAACCAATGTGCAATCCATCCTGGTAAGAATTCTACATTTCACTCTAGATCAAAACATATCGATGTTAGGTATCATTGAATCTGAGATGCATTGGAGTCCAAGGAGTTTGAACTTGAGAAGATTCACACTAACGATAATGGTTTCGATATATTGACAAAGATGCTGCAAAGAGGAAAGCTTGATACATGTAGGTTGATTTATGGGATGGCAATCTATTCCAACTAGCCAGCTAAATATGTCAGGAGGATAGATTTGTTAATCAAACCTCCATATTTAATGCAGCCTCTATAATTGAAAAAAAATCTTTAAGTGATTATTTGCTTGGTATGTTTGTCAAGTTGTTTGAATTTAATTTTTGTATTCTTCTTTCCTTTTCTTTATAAAGAGAGAGGAAGTGAACAGATGGTATAGGATTGTATCTTGTAATTTACCAAAGCAAGAGTGAGAGATTTGAAGAGCAAAACACTAGTGAGTGTGAGAGAAAGTTTTAAACAATTTTGATTAAGTCCTCGATTAGATGGTCATTTATGGTTTGATCAAGCTCAAACTTTGAAGGATTACTCTACACTAGTGTTTGTTTATATCCAGTGATCAGAATCTTAATCAGAGTTCTGATCTTCCGACGATTTGTGGTCAAAGTTGGGTTTGACTTTCAAGATCCTGAAATTCCAGCAATGAGCAGTTTTGATCAAACTCATGATTGGATAGTGAAACATGGTTTAATTAGGCTGAAACTTTGACAGGTCACAGAGAAGACATTGATCTTGATACCCAACGTTGGGTTTGTTGTTTGGAGACCATTTTAGTGATCTTCTTAGGCTGTTTTGGAGAGTGTGATTTCGGGTGATTTCGTAAACTCTCTTATTGATTTCTCTTGTTGTTGTTATTGATGTTGTTGCTGAGAATCATTGTATTCTTGATGTTATTGTTGCTGCCTCTAGTGGAATATTATAGAGAACTTATTGTTGTACCCATTATTTGTTGATAGTGGAGATTTTGCCTGGACTTTGATCCCGTAGTTTTTACTCCTCACATCGAGGAGGTTTTCCATGTAAATCATGATGTTGATTTTATTAGGTGCTGTATTGGATTATTTTATTGCCTAATTATTTCCAAAATGTTTTCACAAGTAGGGAGAATTAATTTAAATATTGGGTTGTGCATCACACATTGTTATTGTATAGACTAATTGGTGGGTCACTTTCGATACATCCACCGATATTTCTCCCATCAGGAGGGACAAAGATGTTATGATATTTTTCAGTAAGGAGTAAAGGTTATTGATGATGTTTGAGCAGCAGTGTAGCCAATGTAAGGAGTAGTGGAAGTGAGAGGAGTGTTGATTGTGACATGGAAATGTTTGGCCATAGAATGGCTATAGTTTGACCTCTTAAGTGAGTTTGAGAATTTGTAGGACATGCTTGGTTGTTTGAGACTACAAAACCACACTAGACTTCATTAGTGTGAACATTCCATCCATAATGCTTTATATTCAAATAAGATTGATCCTAGTTCAGCTAACTACTTGACTCCAAAAACTAAATCAATTCTATATATAGGTAAGAGGAACATGTTAACTTGGAATGGAGTTTGGTCCAAGAATAATGGCGTTTGTCCACAAACACTAGCACATCCGAAAGACTCTCTAATGTTGATAGTGACAGCCAAGTGGGGTTCGTTCAAATTGCCAATTTTAAGTGAGTTGAAAGTTGTGTTTGGATTAATTAATTGGTGGAAACCCCCATCAATTAAAACCACCACTAGTTTTCCTTTTATAGTTTGAGATAATTTCAAGGTCAACATAACAAGTTGACTAGTGAGAGGGTGGAATGAAATATGTTGGGGTGTTAGTATGATGTTTTGGTGACGTTTTTATTGAGGTTCCTTCTAACTGATCAGTGGACCTCATTTCTAGTGTTTTGGTAGTGTCTTCTTTGACTTTATTAAGAAGATATAAGAATTGAGGTGATTTACACCAATGCTAGCATAAATCGTTCATCACAGCTAAAATAAAGGTCCTTTTTCACAAGGAGCAATCATTTTAGATGAGGTAAGTTTCTTAATGAGAATTGGAGATTTGTAGGTTTGAGTGTTTGGTCTAATTTGCAATGTGAGTAGGAGGGTTATGGTAGAGATGGAGTGGTGATTATAGTGTTGTATATTTGTCTTTGTTTGACGTGGTGGTTAGAATAAGGAGGATTTTGTTACATTGAGTTTAGCTTTAAGCAATTTAACCAAGCTCATATTTTATGAAAAGTCTTAGGTTTAAGTAAGAGAAGCTCTATTTAGATTTAATCCTTTAATTAGGAGAGAAAATAATCAGTAGATTAGCATTACTAAAGCCTTGAATTCGAGTAGATAAAGCCTCAAAGTAACTCATATAAGAAGTAATGGTGGAGGCTTGGTGAAACTTGTAAAGTTGAACATCATAGTTAACAAACAAAGAAGGCCCAAATTAGACCTCCAATTGGAGAGTGAAAGCTTCCTATGTAGAGAGTTAGGACATAGTGTACATTCAATAACACCACTATAGGGTAGGACCAAACATATAAAAGGTAGTGACAATCAGTTTTTGATCTGATGTAATGTTATGGTACGTAAAGAAGTGTTTGATTTAGAAAAGTCAACCCACAATATTTTCTCTCATGAAAAAGGGAATTTTAGTTTTGGTAAATGAGGAGTAGGAATAGATGATAGATTTGGAGGATAGGATGATGAGTTTGGTTGAGTGAATCTTGAATGAAAAGTTTATTAGGTCATTTGATGTTGGAAACCTACCGTAATCAAATCATGGGCACAATGGAAAAGAAAATTTTGCAGTTTCCATTCATATTTTGATAATTGCATAAATTGAATAAAAGCATGAATTGTAAAGTAGAAAATCATACCTAATTCATGTTTCCTATTGAAATCTTTGACAAATTTTTCATCATGTCAACCATGAACTGTTTAGTCATCCAGCCTCTAACGATATCCATATTATAACTTCTTAATTACTTTTGAGAGGAAGAATTAGAGTGTTCCTAAACTTTCTTCCTATTAATAGAAAAATCATTGAGATTTTAATTTTGATTAAAATTAAATTCTTTAATTATAATTAAAATCACATTATAATTATAATTATTTTAATTTTAATAAAATCACAAATATCTCATATTTAAACCTTAAAGTTTCTCAAACTTTGTAATTAAGTCCAACTTAATTAAAATTGATTTTTCCTTCATAAGCTGTTCTTTGATGTGTGATTATTAGCTGTATGATTATTAGCTGTAAAAGTAAAAGTTATTAAATTTTGACAATAACACATTAAGTGTTTGTAATTATAACACCATGTAAAATATTTCTTAGGTTATATAAATATTTGTAACTACTTAAATAACATCCATTTTCAAACAATCTAACTTACAAGTTTTATAAACATAGACCATCTTTCTAACATTTATCCCAATCTAAATATAATTTTTATACACACTATAGTAGAGATAGATAGCTTTAAATTTGAAATATTTCTTTTTTATAAGGTTAAGTCTTTTGCCTAGAGTTGATCCTTCACTTGTCATTATACAGGCTTGCTCTTTATATAAGTTAAAGTACGTTGCTTGCAAAAGTTGCCAGACATTTTTTTTAGCATAAAGACTTTCTGCTTAAGTTAGTTGTAGGCTTGAGAATGTTATTTTATGGGTGCTAAAAATAGTTACCTCTTTTTGAGAGCGTGATTCTTTTATATATTGAAGGTGATAGATATGGAGATAGAATATTTCTATATATGTAGCCTGACTTTGCAATTTATGAAAACGGATATAGGTATGATCTTTGGTTAGTCAAAGAAATGTTCTCAATTTATGTAGGAGGTTCAAGGTATGACCATAAGTTATATAGGGTTTTTAGTTCTCACCTCACAAATAAAAACTAATATCATTAGCCCATGGTTTCTTTAGATCCAACTTTTTAGAGCCCTAGATATTATGTATTAAGGCCAAGGAAATATTATAGATGTTGTCATAAATTAAGGTTTCCACTGATAGCGTAGCGTAACACTACACAAGATAAATAAACTTAAAACTATAGCTAGTGATAAGTCTAGGTCGATCCCACAAAGTGTGTATAAAGATTTTGTAATGAAAATAATCGGGGTTTAGGTTAGGGGGTTTGTTAGTTTTCAAATAAGAAAATAAAATGAAACTCAAATTAAAGAAACTATTAATTGTAGGTTAATAACAAACTCTATTAACCCTGATTTTCCCTATGTTATGTTTAATTAAAAAAGCTCTTTAATCAATCTATAACAAGCTCTCTAGATTTAGTGGAACAGCCACATTAAGAACTAGGAAAATAGACTAATTTAGGCAAGAACCAAATAATCTCAGGTCATTTAACCTATTTTATGTTATCTCTAATGATTTGAAAACCATTAGTTGCCACAAATGAATCCAAACATAATGATTACATATTGCATTTAAGAATCTAGCAATAGGTTTACATAAGAACAATCAAAAAGAGCATTCAAATCATCCTTATATAAATACCTAAATTATTAAGTATAGAATAATATAAGCAACCCCTAAGAGAGAAAGAACACAATACGCATAGAGAGATGTCCAAAATGTATCTTTGACTTTGATATCCTTTATGAACCGAAGCAAGGAGGATTAGCCCTCCATGGGCTTCTGAAACATGCACGCTCTGTCACCCGTCTTGTTTCCAAAATCAACACCTCTAAAATGATTCATCTTGTTTCTGCCATCAATATGTTCTATTTATAGTGAAAAATTAGGTTTAAGGTTTCAGGTTACAAAAGTCAGGGACGTGAACCTTTGAGTCATGGCTGTGAATTAATCCTTTGAAGATCACGACCATAACTATTGATTCATGGGTGTGACTTGATAAGCTCATGACTATGAATTGATCTTTTGAAGCTCACAACCATGATTATTACTTCATAGGCATGACTTGATGAGTCACGACCAATACATGTAATGCATGGCCGTGACTTGTGATGTATGGCCGTGACTTAATGCTCACGACCGTGACTTAACACTTTGCATCACATATTCTTAATTTCCTTTCTTTTTCTTATCTCCTCTTCCTCTAATCCTTCTCCTTCTTGTTTTATGAAGACAAATGAGCATGAATCTCAACAAGATGACTCAGAGAGTGTGTGTTCAGCTCACTCTTGCTCTTTCACTTTTGAATTATAAATAAAACCAAATATGAATTGACTGTGTGTCGTTACATTAGTCAAAATAAAATAACTAGAACTACTACAATAGCAGTGGTGAGTCTAGGTCGATCCCACAGGGAGTATGTGTAAAGTTTATGAAATGAAATTAACTAGTGTTTAGGTTTAATGGGGGGATTTGGATTTTTGAAAGAAGAAAATAAAATGAAGCGAACTAATAAAATAAATTAAAGAAAACATTAAAAAGTTATAAAAGTGGGGAATTCAGTAGGGACCCAATTTTTTGGTTCAATCTCGGCCTACACCCTAATTAAGCATATTTCATTAATTTGTTGTTCTCAAACTTCTCCTAGTAACTACTAATCATGATTTAATAATTAATCCAAGTTTTCTCTTAGGTTTTGTTTAATCAAGATATGATCGTTAATTAAACCTAACAATCAAATAACCTATGATAAAATATCTAGATTTAATTAGGTAGTAGCATTACGAATTAGGAAAATCGATTAATCAAGGCAACAACCATATACAATGTATCATTTAACCTATATACAATGCATCATTTAACTTATGTCATGTTATCCCTAATCCCTAATGATTACGAATCATTAGTTGCTACACATGAATTTGAACATAAGAATTACGGATTATATCAAAATTCTAGCAATGGGTTTGCAATTAAACAACAATTAAATGATTCAATGTATGCATTAAAATCATCTTTTCACAATACCCAATCGGTTCATACAAAAATAAAAAAAATAATAACGAAAATTTGATTATCCATACACAATACCCAAATCAATTAACATAGGATAACACAATCAATTTCTAATGAGAGAAAGAAATAACAAAATAATTTAAAAAATGTTAACGCCGGTGTCGATGTCTCCTCTGAACTGGCATATAGACATCAATTCCTTCATAGGTCTTACCTGAAAAAATACTTCATCCCTCATTAATAACCCTACTGAAACCCCTTATCACTATGCCTCCTTATGCAGCTCTCACTGTTTCTTCTCTACCTCCATTATAGCTTGATTTGACAATTAAGCTTTTAGGTTTATGGCCCATACCTCCTTTTCATTCCACGCACAACCCTCACAACCCTTCTTATGAGACACTAAGCCGCAGCTCTTCTCTAAGTCGTAGACCCCCCTCGTTCCTGTAGTTTGATGGGACAAAAAAAGATTGGGGGTTTCTTATTCAAGCAACTATGCTCTTATTTTGTTTTCGCTCCTTCTTCACGCTACTGTTGTTGTACATTTTGCATAAAATGTACAACTATCAATATTGAACATTGCGTTTTCATAGGACCCTTGCATGAAACGCAGTCATTCCTTGGTACTCTTGCCTTGTCCAAATGCTGGCGTTTTCTTCATGGACTGCTTACTGTTTTTGTTTCATTTCAGCTGCTGTGTTATTTTATTTGGCAGCTTCTTAGTTGTCTTCTTTTTTTGTTTTCTTTCTTGTCTTTGAATTTTCTTCTTCTTGCTTCATGAAGACAAGTAAAAATTAATCTTCGAAAAATGGCCCTAAGTCATGCTTTCGACTCACTTTAATTTCTTTACTTCCAAATTATACCTAAAATCATATTTGAATTGAAGTGAGTATCCTAAACATTTTAGTATCATTAATCGCTAAGTGTAAATGACTAAATATATCAACAATTAAACACATATCCATTTTCCCCACACTTAGCTTTTGATCGTCCTCGGGCAAAACATTAAATTAAGCTCAAAGACCCAAAACATTTACTCAATTCACATATTTTCTAAGACAACATAATGACAAGCAAAGGTGAGTGACTTTCAAAAATCATAGTAAGATGTCAACATTCTAATCTTTTACTCCTGAATAATCAACATTTAATATCTTTAAAAACTGAGTAATCTAATGGTAGACTCGGAAAATGTGTTTAACTAAAATATATCCATGGGCACACTCAACAGCATTCACGATCATGACAATCCATAACTTTGCATATCATTTGATTTCTCCACCACTAATGTTCACATGCAAAATCACGAATCAAAGGACTTTTTAGTCTTGTAATGTAGGGAAAGATAAGGTGAGATGTGTTTAGGTCAAGTAGAATGAAAGTCAACAAAGCTAGTGAAATAAAGCAACACTCATAAAAAACTGGATACCATCAGATTCTCAATCTTGACTGAGTCTATACACTCCGAAAATATTTCGAGCGTCTCTTCACCTTTTTATTCATCATTTAATTCCTGCAATATGTTATGTAAAGGTAAATAGTTAGTTGAAAAAATAATCATGGACTCAATACATACCTTCGAGCTTAAAGATGTGTCCCTTTCAGCTTCGAGCTCCTTCTCAAATTTTTCGACACAAGCAATTCGTTGAGGGTTAACCTCAAAATTCGCAAGCTCCTCATCACTTTGTAAAGTTTCTGCACAAACATCCATTGGGTACACCTCAGGTTGATACGAATGCTCCTCTTTGCTTTGCGATTATAGAAGACTAAGCCTTACTGCCATTTGACCCACTAGAGTTCTATGCTCTGTTGGCTTGCTTTTGTCTCTTGTTGGAATTATTGTAGCTACTATTACATATTTTATTGAAATTGCAAATTGTTAGAAGCTAGATTCTTAATAAGTTCTCCTAAATATGCACCTAAATCCTGTTGGCTCTTCGAATCTTAGGCACTAGACCATATGTTTTTTGGAAATTGCCCTCCATCCTTATGGAATTATAGAGTATTCTCCTGCAGTTGCAAAGTATTAGCTTTCAAAATATTAATCAACTCTTCCAGAGATGGACCAGAGACGTGATAGGAAGCTTCTGGTCTGCACAAGAACTGTTGTGCATCCTACAAACTATCATGGAAGTAATTATGATGGTTATGCCATCCATAACAAAAGTTTGGTTGATCAGTCCAAACATTGTTATAGGATTGAGAATATGAGTTATAAAAGAAATTACTTTCGTCCATATCAAAAAAAGTTTTCAAACATGAAGCAAAAAATGAAAAGATCACAAAATAACATAAAAGAAATCAATTACGAACAAATATATACAAAAAACCAAATAAATTACAAACAAAAACTAAAACAGCGCACTCCCTAGCAATGATGCCAAAATTGACTGCACGTCGTTAAACTAGTCAAAATAAAATAACTAAACCTACTACTATAGCGGTGGTGAGTCTAGGTCTATCCCAAAGAGAGTGTGTTTAAAGTTATTAACTGGTGTTTAGGTTTAACGTGGGATTTTGGATTTTTGAAAGAAGAAAATAAAATTAAACTAACTAATGAAAACAAATTAAAGAAAACATGTAAAAAAAGGATAAAAGTAGGGAATTTCGTAGGGATCTGGTTCTTTGGTTCAATCTCAACCTACAATCTAATTAAGCATATTTCATTAATTTATTGTTCTTAAACCTCTCCTAGCAACTGCTAATCATGAGTTAATAATTAACCTGAGTTTTTCCTTAGGTTTTGTTTAATCAAGATACAATCATTAATTAAATCTAACCATCGAATTAACTAGGCAATAGCATTAAGAATTAGGAAAACTGATTAATCAAGTCAACAACCACATACGATGGGTCATTTAACCTAGGTTATGTTATCCCTAATGATTCCGAATCATTAGTCACTACACATGAATTTCAATATAAAAATGACGAATTATATCAAAATTCTAGCAATGGGTTTGCAATTAAATGATTCAATGAATGCATTAAAATCATCTTTTCACAATACCCAATGAGTTCATACACAAATAACCAAACAATATCGAAAATCTGATTATCCATACACAATACCTAAATCAATTAACATAGGATAACACAATTAATTTCTAATGAGAGAAAGCAATAACAAAGTAATTAAAATATACTTAACCAAGGTCATCGACATCGATGTCGCCTCCGAATTGACATCCGTATGTCTAGTTACTCATAGGTCTTTCCAGAAAAAACACTTTAGCACTCATTAATAACAATACCAAAACCCCTTATCATTGTGCCTCCACTCCTCTCTCACGTAGCCCTCACTGTTTCTTCTCTGCCTCCACTATAGGTTGATTTGACAATTAAGCTTTTAGGTTTATGTTCCACGCCTCTTGTTCATTTCATACACAACCCTCGCAGCCCTTCTCATGCGACACCAAGCGCAGCTCTTCTCTAAGCCGCTAACCCCCCTCATTCTTGTAACTTGATGGGAAAAATAAAGGTTGGGGGTTTCTTATTCACGTAACTATACACTTCTCTTGTTTTGGCTCCTTTTTCATGCTATTGTTGCTGTGTGTTATGCGTAAAACACACATGTAACACCCCACTGTCACAGGATATGTACCTGACATCCTGAGTGATATTCGAGTACGAAACTTGCAACAGTGGCATGTTAAAATAGTTATAAGTTAAAACTCATTGCAAATTGTTTGAAACAATGTACATATATGTGGAAAATCAATAATCAATTTTGATCCAACTTAT
>JAOQMP010000005.1:14431703-14445363 GCA_027563575.1 Erythroxylum pedicellare
ATCCTAAGTGGGAGCTTAGGTAGAGGACGTAGGTCTTAGCACCGAACCTCTATAAAAACAGTGTTTGCTCTTCTTCCTTATTCTTAGCATTTAAATTTGTTTAAATTATTTTGTGTGAATTAACTTCTGATTTTATTGTAGAATTTTTTAATAAAAAGGTCTAAAGATCTATTCAACCCCCCCTTCTAGATCGTTTACAATTGATGTTGTAAAATTTATAATATTGATTATGGTTCGCTTAAGGATAAGTAAAAACTTAAGTGTGGGGATGTTTGATAGATGGATATTTGACTATATTTTACCAACCATATTTGATGTATTTTGATTGATGTTTTATACTTTTATTGTATATTTGTTATTTAATATGCTTCAAGTGTGTTTATAGGTTATAATTGCCTTCACAGATTTAAAGGAGAAGAATTTGGGCAAAAACGTGACATAAAACAAAAAAACAACAATCTAGAAAAAGTGCATGGTCATACACTTTTGCAAGTTTAAGACATTAGAAACCATAGTTTTTAATAACAAAAGACATTTTCAGTGACTAATGAAAGGAAGAGACTTTTTGAGGTGATTTTTATACTTGGAGAATGTCCAAAATGTACCAAACTATGTAAGTCCCAAAAACCAGTTTTAATAAAAAAAGACATTTTCAGCGACTAATGAAAGACACTTTTGGAGGTGATATCTACACATGGAGAACATCCAAAAGGGATTATTTTGTTCTAGAGAAGAGGAAACATGAAGATATCATCGAAAGATCCATCGAAATTTAATATCAGGCCTCTACATCACAAGAACATTCAATTGAAGACAATAAGGGAGATTCAAAATTATGGTTCTATTGTTTTCGATTCGTTTTTCTTTCATTGTATGTTTGATTTCGTATTCAATCATACGTAACTAAACATCCAGTTAGTATTTAGGTCAGATGAGCCTTATGTTAATACTTTGATATGATTTGATTCCTTTATTAATACAATTGGTTAGATTGATTATTGTGATCTTATAACTTGTTTTATTGATAATCTAATTTCATACATAGAGATTGAGAAATCCTAGTATGAATAGATCTACAGTAATTATAATGAGTTGATTGCAACCCTATAGATAGGATGACATAAATCCTCTGGATTAAGGTCAAACCTAATAGAGGGACTCATAAATCAGTAATGCAATCCTATAAGATTTAACCTGAGTAATTTGGTTAAAGACCTTAGGATTAGATTTTAGTAGATTCAAAGTCAGCTACTAGCATACCATAGGAGTCTCCACGGTCCCATTAATCAATAAACAATTGCATAATAAAAGATCAATTTGTTAAGGGTTTAAGGGGATTCCACTAACTCTTTGTTCATTATTGTTTTCTATTTCTTTAATTGTTTTAGGTTTTTCTTTTTATTAAAAATCTAAAATCAATCTTTAGGCTAGATTGTAATATCCAGCCTCCTAAAATTGTTAAGAGATTAAACTATTAGATTGAGTCATATGAGTTATTTCATTTAATAATTTATGAGATGTATTTCATTCACATGCATAATATTCATATACACATATGAATCATGATTTAGAAAACATTCCAAGATAGTATATGCACTCAATTGACATGTTCCGAGGTATGAAAGGTTTTTACTAATCATGATGTAATTGTGTGATGATTTTATCATAAATTTTGTTTTGATGGACTATAACTAGTAAATTGGGAATTTATCATTACAAATTAGTAATTGATGAGGTGATATGTGTATCTAGTCTAAGAAAAATGTTAAAGAGCAAGATAAATAAACATATGGGAATTTAAGTTGATTAGGCCTATGAAATGGTGACATGTGGAGCAATGAGAATAAGTGACAAATGGATCAATTAAATGGATGAAAAATTACTTGATTATAATTACGAAAAGTGGCCTTTTGAGTTTGTGACAAATGGCACTTTAGACTTGTGACATGTGGAGAGATATAATCATGACATGTGTAGCCTTACAATTGGTGACATGTATAATTAGTGACATGTGTAGCCTTATAATTAGTGACATGTGTAGCCTTACAAGTAGTGACATATGGAGGCTTAAATGAGTGACATTTGGAGCCTAAAGTAAGTGACACATGGACCAATAGAATAGTAATATATGGACCAATAGAAGGATAACATATGTACCAATAGAATGGTGACACTTGGATCAATGGAATGGTGACGCATGGATTAGTTTGACTTCCTTTGAATTTTGTAGAGAAAATGGATAAAAATGTCAATATAAGTGAGAGTGAAGGTCGGCCATAAGGTTAGAAGAGGGAGAAAAATGAAAATGAGAAGAGAAGGAGAGAAAAAGGGGAAGCGAAGAGGAGAAGGAAAGAAGTTATCAAGGTAAGTTAAAATTCTAGATTCAATTTCATCTTTCTCTTTCTATCTGTCTTCATATCATTAGAGCACGAATTTGAAAAAACTCAAACAATGAAAGTTGTAGATATAGATCTTAACTTGACCTCTATCAAAGTGTCTTAACAAAATAGTAACTACAGTTTGAGTTTTGTTTATTTCCCTAATATTACCTATGATAGACCCCTGTACAGGAACCTTGTATTATTTCCTGAGTTTGAGGACCTTAGAGTCTGAATTAGTGAACGTATAAAACATGAAATATGATTATTGATGTCTTATGAATGATTCTGTGAAACATTTTGTTAGGAGATGTATTGGTTATGATTTATTGAGGAAGTATTGGTTGCCAGTTTGTTTGTTACCAAAAATAGGACATAATTTGGATGGAGATTATATTTTAAAGGGAGATGTTATTTATGTAATTTTTTGATATATTAAGACTAATGGAAGTCTAGTTTCTAGGGGCATAAGAATCATGGCATTTGGATTTTTGTAGAGAGAGCTATGATTAAAAGAAGATAGCTTTTTCATAAAGGAACATTAGGAAGAAAAGGATGTAAACATTGCACATAAGGTTAGGTTAGCTTAATGGTTAAGGAGACATTGAGCTGAATTAGTAAGTGAATAATTGACCTATTGACATATGTTAGAATAACATTTATGATGATTGATTAGGGATGAATTTGGTTGTGGTGGTATATGAATATGAGATATAAGTTTTGAGTAGTAAATACAGAATTTGGTTGTGGAGGTGTATGAATATGAGATACATGTTTTGAGTAGTAAATACATTGTATATTTGTATGTATAAAGGCTCGGGAGTTATAGATCAAGGAGCTCGTACCAAGGATTGTGAGGTAAAGATTGGCCAATTATGTGCCAGGCACATCAGATTAAGCAACCTCCGTACCCTTTATGCTGATATATAAAAGTCGAGTTCCCATATCAAAACCTTTCTATGGGACTTGCGAGTGATTGCACACCTAGAGATCTAGTCACCAATCAGGTCATCGCCTAGGATCATAACGCTCTTGTCAACCATAGTCCGGACTCACCATGAATGAAAGTTGAGTCAACACTGGGAATCAATGGGTGTGCATACTAGTTTGGTTGACTACTGGCAATATATATGATTATTTTGGCCTATTCTGAGATTTGTTTTCCTGACGAAATTTGATTTATACATGTGATGCTTTTTTGCTTTTGTGTACTAGAACTAGAACCTATGTTCACTGGATGAGTGATTAATAGGCTAGGACTATATGGTTCCTATCCAGTATATGTTGAGTCATAGGCTAGGCCTATGTGTTTTTGTGTCATGTATGTTCACTTCGTAGGTGGTTATGTACATGCTAGATGCGTGACAAAACCCGTCCTTGGGTTATCTAGACCGTCTTGGCGTGTATCTGATTCTATTTATGATATCTGTTTTTCCTGTTCACTAAGTACATAGTGCACTCAACCCCTCCTCCTTCCAACTATGTAGGTTAATTAGGTGAGCTTGAAACTCCAAGTGTATCGTACGATCTTTTGACATTTTTAAGGCATCACTGCACGTGGGTAGTCTCTGTTTTGTACTTTTATTGTATAGTGGTTCATCAACTGTTTTTATTAAGTTTGTTATATTGATATGCTTTATGATTTTGTAAATTATCTTTTGACTGTCTTGGGGTTTACAATTGACTTTATGTATAAACCTTTTACATTATTGATGAGATTGCTCTTGAGTGGATTTAAAAGTCTAGAAGTTGTGGTAGAGATTTAAATGTAAATATAGAAGTGCATTTAAAACTTGTTTACAAGTATTTTAATTGAGTTTTGAGATTTTCAAAAGATATCTACTGTGTTATCCAAATATTTTTAAAGGATATTCAGTTAGCCTTGCATAGTCAGGTTAAGGGTACCATGAGTATCCTTAACTTTGGTATGCATCGGTTATCATGTGCCCAATATGGATTCGGGTTATGACATAGATAACAGGGGAAGGGTAATTCATAGTCTTCGTGGGATCAACTCGTACTTGCCAATACTAGCTACAGCTACAACGTGCACTTGCGGTTATTACAATATTAACCAAGTAACGCAAAATAGATCAATCAGGTCTTATGATCATATCCCTTGATCATAACTTGATTTAAACCATTGTTAACTTTATAAATATCTTGTGGGTGTTCTTTAAGTACAATGTTACTCTTTTTGCTCAATATTTTTAGAAATATTATGACTTGGGAGCTTTATCCTATACCTTGCAAGCTTAGTTCGAGGATCTTCTCCACTTGTTTTTAGTATCATATAAGAATGTAGCACCACTATGACTATATCTTTAAGAGATTCTAGTGAATACTTAGGTGGCTTATATTAATCATCTAAGGTTAGGTCTATGAAGTTCGATAAATATATATAGATCTAAAGGTTTGAGGGAATGGCTTCTTTCCTTAGATTCATTCTCATATATATATATATATATATATTCTTTCAAGGAAAGTAAATAAGAAGGGAAATTTAGGCTTGCTAATTTTAAAGATCTTATTAACAAGTTTAAAATTCCCCTTTTATTTGAGTAAAATGCCCCTTGAAGTCTAAAAAAGCATGCTTCCCCAAGCTTAAGGAGATCAACACATATTTTAACAGCTTCAAGAATGGTTTGTGGTTTCCTTTGAACAACTTGAACCATAATATCATCAATAGTAAAGGCTTGAGCCCCATATAGTTATACTTATATTCATAAGGAATTATTATCTGATTTATGGTGACTTTGTATTTATAGATATACCATCAACAACTCTATTAAGTTATATACTCCAATTCAAGCTTATAAGCAAGTAAGAGGGAAAGTGCCTAAATGCATGACCAAATAAAGGTTCATCCTTATTAAATATGGGTACTCTTGAATGCAAGAAGGGGTTAATCATTCTGAGCCTAAAAGATGGAAGCTAATAGGGATTTAAGTCTAAGTGAGGGGACATAAGTCTTTTCTTTTTTATAAGACAAGAAATTTTCACTTCCTCTTAAGGTTGAAATGCTTAATGGAGACATTACTTAAGGTTGATGTTCAAAAAAAGTAACATGGAGGTTATTTTACCTTTTCTTATACTTGTCTTTAGGTTTTTCAACTTCTTAGTGTTGTTTTATTTGATGAAAACATGAATTGATCAAACTTGAGAATTTTTAATGGCCTAGATTTAAGAAATTCATCAACTTTAGTTATTATTGTATTAAGAAATACAAGAAGTAGGTATTGTTTGATAATATTTTAGAGTTATTGGAAACTCAATCTTCCATGTGTTAGTTAAACATTCCTTTGGATGAAGATGACTTATAACTTATTTTATATCTTAATTTATAGATATGAGAAGAGATTTAATGCTGAGAACTAGAAAAATCATTAAACCCTCAAAAGATTGAAGATTGTGCCCTAAACATGGAAAAAAGAAGATTTTATGGGTAAAAGGTGGAGAGATCTTAATGGAACTAGATAGGAGTGCCTACAATTAGTCAATTTTTAGTTATAAAGTGATTTTGAGTAGTTAGTTTGAGAGGATTTGGGAAAAAACATATGAGAGAGAGTCGAATGATTGTTTAATGATGTCTGAGAGATGTAGGTTTTAGATTTTAATTTCTTACGAAAAGGCCTAAGATATGGTAATCTCTTTATAAAAAATTCATACATAAAAATGATCTAGATCTTTAGAAAAATCTTTTCAATTTCATAAACACACATTTTGGATATGAAAGTTTCATATGCGATAGACCTATCTATCTATAAATTCTTAAGTTCATAAATCAACTCCAAAAATAGGCATTCCATAGACTAAAGATCTCTCAACGTCATATATAGATATGATCTGGGACATAACTTGTGTTCATTATTTAGATTCAACAAATACTTGACTTGAAAGCCTTTCTTTTGCTAGTTTATTGAATTTTCTAACTCAGTTGCTTTTCTTATATCCTTCTTAAAAGTATGATTGCCTTCTTTACTACCTAATTACAAAAAAAAAACATAAAACATCTATAAAGAAATATATACCTATAATGTTATTAAAAAAAACTAATTGTCTAAATAATAACCTAATTTGAATGTTTATCAATGAAAATGTCAAAGTAGAATTAAGTTTTAAAACAAATTGCCTAGGTTGCCTCTTAATAAATGTTTCTTTAAAAGTATTTTAGCTAGACTTTCTTCCTAGTTTAATTAATTGTTAAGAAATTGGACCAACTACTCCCTTCTTCTTGACCATTGAGAGTAACAAGAAAAGATTCTTTTTTTTTTTACTTTCTAATTTTTGTTTTCTTTCATGCTCTAACTCTTTTCTTTCTTTTCTTTAGCACGTTAGATCATACATGATGACTTCTAGTAAGAAATTAAAATGATTAGCTTAATATAGCTCATCATTAACTACAGTTTGCATATTTTAATTTAAGATCGAGAAAACAAACTCTTCATCTCTATATCTAAAGATTAATTTACCTTCATATGTATTTATAATTATTCTAACTATAACAAGGGAAAGCATAAATAAAATTAGAGATTCTTCATTGACTTCTTCCATATCAAGGATGTAAAAGTTAGCTTGGAACTAAACACATCAATTTCAATTAATACATTCTCTCCAATAACTCTAGGGTGTTTAATAGATTTATCTGCCAATTGCATTATCATCTTAGTAGGTTCTAGTCCTCTCAGTTTAAATTTCGTAAGCATAATATAAGACATCATATTCATACTAACCTTAATTTTGCTAATGCCTTACTTATAAGACACTAATACTATTACGATAAATAGTAAAGCTCTTTGAATCTTTTATCTTCAGTGGTATAATGTATTGGACAATGTTATATTGCCTTCATTTCATTTGATTTCTAACTCTTCCTCCTTTGTCTCTTCCATATCTACATCTTTAACGTTGACTTCTTTCTTTATTTGATTAGTCAAATCCTGCCCATTCCTTAAGAAGATTGCCATTATATATTCTTTAAGATTTGGCACTATGTTACTAGGTAATGTCTCTTGGGTCTTTCAGCTACAATAATTTGGGTTTCAAAACTTTGAATTAAAGACTATTAATTCTAAAATTGAGCTTCAAATGTATATATGAAAATTCTCTTCCATTCCTCTAAAATGAACTTCATTTTTAAGTATTAAGATTTTTACTATCTAGGTGGAGGCTACATTTGAGTTATTTAATTACTTAGAATAAATATAGGTGACTCTTCCACTTTTGAATTGTATGTTTTACTATAGAGGTTATTTTATCTCTAGAAGCTCCCTATATAATTAAGTTTCTCCGTTGATTAAGCCTTATGGATTCCATTTTAACAATTAGTTTTATGATGTCCTCCCTCACATAGCTTGAAACTTATCACTTAAGTTAGTTTTGTTAGTAAACTCAAGCTGTCAAGGTTTTTTGTTAACGCCTCTACCTAAGTTATCAATGAAGTCATTACATCTACATTATACATACCTAATGGTTTTTTATTTCTTATCTTTCCTAATTTCAAATAATAATTATTCATAGCCGTCTCTTTAATAATCTCAAGGGTGACCTCTAAAGTCTTTCTATTTAGTGTTCCACCAGTTATTGCATTGATTATCTACTTTATAAAATAGATAAAACCACTATAGAATTTCTAGCCTTAATATTGGTAGGTCATGCTATAGTCACTTTCTCAACATATCTTTATATCTCTCCCACATTTCATATAATGTTTCATCATGAAATTGTAGGTAGGAGAGAAGTCTTTCCTTAACTTAATAGTCTTTTTTAAAGGAAATATTTGGCTAAAATATATCTACTAATAAACTCTAAATAATGCATTTAACCAACACTTAGCTTGATTCGTTAATAAAATGGAATAAACCTTATTTGTATTATATCTTTAGTAGCTTTATCAATCTTAAAGATGTTAAAAATCTTTTAAAAAATTGATGATGTGTACATTGACATCTTCATCTAGTTATCCATTAAATTGATTATACTATAGCAACATGTAAATGACATTTGACTTTATCTCAAAGTGGTTTAGATTGACAACAGCATCTAACTATATAGGATAGAGGGTTCGGAGTACTTGACTATGGTGAGTTGGAAGCTATAAATAGTCATTAGATAAGGAGATGACCAAAAGCACTAGTTAAAGAAATGATATCAAACAAGCTGCCTAGCACGACCAATGAGAAAATATATGTTAGCTTGAAATAGGACACGTAACATAGGATTAAACAGTAAAGCGTATGGACAACTTAAGGATAAGTGATTGTGGTTCAAGAGAGCAATTTTATAGCCTAGGAATTTATATCTATCTAGATTATAAAGATTTTCCAAGTTTACTGACTCCTGAATGTAAAGATTATAAAGATTTTCCAAATTATGCTATACCTAGTTTTTGAACCAACTTCTTAAAATGAGGGGGGAGATGTATCAACACATTACTTACTAGATAGGGGCAGGAGACAGACTTTCGTTATAGTATGACAACTGGACAAAGAATGGACCTTTAATACAAAACTAGATGAAATTCCCTATTAAATCAGTGCCCTAAGGATACTAAGCTCCAAGGAATAATAAGGAATGGGAATTAGACTCTTTCCTCAAATGAGACTTCACTGAACATTCCTCAATTTAGAAGTCATGGGGAGGGAGATACATATTTGTGGAAGTGTATTCCTATTTCTGTGATTACTATTAAGGAAGTCAGAAAGATAAGGGGAATGTCTCTAAATCGAGTAGGGTGGGATACTTTGATCTGGAATAAGGCCCTTAGACCTAATGTTAGTTTTTTGCTCTAGCTAGCAATGTGGGACTGGTTAACTACCTTGGATAGGTTGAAATCCCTAACCTCCTCTAAGCTTTGTATCCTATGCAATCTAGAGGATGAAACTAGAGATCACCTCTTCTTTGAATGTGTTTTCTCTAGAGGAATATAGGCAAATATTTCTACTCTATGTGCCCCTGATTTCAACTATAACTGACTCACAAATATCATACAGGAATTACCTAACTTAAATACCTCAAAATTTGATAGGGCTATTATACTACCCTCGGTAGCTACATGTTTTCAAGTTATCTAGAAAGAGAGGAATAGCAAACAGTTTAAAGATCAATCTACTTCGATAATCTCTCTAATAGATCTCATTACTGCCAGTATAAGGGAGCCACTGATCATCAATCAGTTAAACTTACACTGCAGTAGGAGAATAGCCCTTGTATAGAAAATATAGCAATTAGCCAATTTAGATCTTTCCTACGAACTAGTTACTCAATTCACAGTGCAGAAATGAAATCTAACCATAGTTCACAACAGTACCCATGATTATACAAGAAGAATATTCTTCGCAGTATCTAAGGAAAAAGAGAAGTGGTTTAGTACTGACTTACTTGGAATCTCCCCCTTTTATTGGGTTGAACACTAATTAAAGATCAATGCTATTCATCCATATCCCTATCATAAATGCATAATTACTTAAATAGTGGAGTTTTCAAGGAAAAGAAAGTAAATCTATAAACCTTTAAATCGAGTACCTTTTTCATGGATGAGATCTCCTCCCCGTCCTCCCTTTCTGACTAATCTCCGAAGTCTTTGTAAATCCCAGATTAATGGAATTCAGTTTGGCCATACCCAATATGTCAATAGAGTTTAATTGAAAAAGGTGTCGAGTAAGGTTATGAAGCAAGAATCACTACTGAACTGAGTCATGACCTCACTCACTAACTGGTCATTGAAGAGTTGACCTCAGAGAGTTTCTCCCTCCTCCGACAATAAAGAAAGTTCTTAGCGACACATAACTTGCCCTAATCCCTAAAGATTGTCTGAGATGAAGTCAGTTACCTGAGAAGAGTAGGTAGTTGAGCGAAGAACTAAGAAGAGGTTGTACATGGAACACCACAAGCATCGCCATCAGAGCATCGACAATCATCCTCCTTAATCGAGTAAAAGTTTGAAGATTCGAGAAAGGAAAAGATTGTTTTACCCTAATCGTCAAATTATATTTTTTTGTTAAACATCGTCAATTTTGCTATATTAGGTGTACCCAGTGAACCAAGTGGGTCTATTCCACATGGGATAGCCCATTCAGATGTAATTCTTCTCTATTTTTAATGAAATTATTTAATTTCTCAAAAAAATGTAAAGATGATGGAAGGGGGAATCTTTAACTAGACTTTACTTAAATTTGAATTATCTACTCAACTATTTGCTTTAATTGGTTCTTATTGATTTATTCTTCTAGTTGGATTTTATATCGTTTTATCAACTATCCATCCATCAATCAATTTATTCATGTTTAATTCTTTAACGAACTAGGAGTGTAAATTGATTAACTTCCATGAGGGATCGTCACTCTATTTATTATTTATGTTACTTATCAAACGATTATTACACTTACCTTATATTGTAAGTAATTATTTTGTAGAAAACATGAAATAACACAAAATAATTTTGACACCATTATTAGAGAAGTAATTGGTGTTTAGAAAATTCAAAAACTTTATTTTTTATTCATTTGTTTTCATTTATATTCTTCTCAATTTATTTGATTTCAAGAGTTAATTTTTTACAAGACAAGGAATTATTTTATACTTTAATTTGAATTTTAACTATATTTTTGTAGTTATTTTTTATAATTAAAAACTCTCTTTCACAAAGCATAAAATCTAGGTCAAGTATCCTCCAAAAATAATCCATATTTGCTTACACTATTACAGACATTTTTCAAATATATATTAAATATCGATGATAACACACTAAATAAATTAAATATTTTGGATTTAGCAATTTGTATAAGAGATGACGAACTGGGTTTTAATTTGGAAATTAAGAAATTTTTTTGTTTCAATTTTATGAATTAGTCATAAACATAAAATGTGCATATAGTTTTTATTGATTTGGAGAAGACGTATCATAGGGTTCCTCGAGAACTCCTATGGAGGTGTTTGGAGGCAAAGGGTGTTCCTATGGCTTATATTAGAGTAATTAGGGATATGTATGAAGGAGCATTGACTAGAGTAAGGATGATAGGAGGCGATACGGAAGCGTTTTCTATCAGTATAGGACTACACCAATGCTCTACCTTAAGCCCTTTTTTTTCACATTAGTGTTAGATGAACTTACCAAACGTATTTAAGGAGATGTACCATGGTGTTTGTTATTTGCTGATGATATTGTCCTGGTGGATGAGACCAAGGAGGGGGTCAATTCCAAGTTAGAATGCTGGAGAGAAACGTTATAATCAAAAGGTTTTAGGATGAGCAGGTCCAAAACAGAGTATTTAGAATGTAACTTTTCGGTAAGTGAGATGGTACAAGAGGAGGCAGTAGCAATTGGTACCGACATCATATAACAAAAATCGAGTTTTAAATACCTCAGGCCTATCATTCAGAAAGATGGGAATATCGATGCTGATATAGTACATCGTACTAGATCTGGGTAGTTCAAATGACGAAGTGCATCAGATGTTTTATGTGATAAAAAGATTCTTTTAAAACTCAAAGAGAAGTTCTATAAAATGGTGTTTCAGCCAACTATGTTATATGGGGCAGAGTGCTAGCCTACCAAACATAGACATACAAGACAACTGTTGGTAGCAGAAATACGTATACTTAGGTGAATGTGTGAATTTACCAAAAGAGATAGGATTCCAAATAGGGTGGTGAGAGACAAGCTACAAGTGGCTAGCATTGTCGATAAGTTAAGGGAGACTAGGTTGAGGTGGTGACTGCGCGTCGTTACACTAGTCAAAATAAAATAACTAGACCTACTACTATAGTAGTTGTGAGTCTAGGTTGATCCCACAGAGAGTGTGTGTAAAGTTTATGAAATGAAATTAACTGGTGTTTAGGTTTAATGGGGGGTTTTTGATTTTTGGAATAAGAAAATAAAATGAAACTAAATAATAAAAACAAATTAAAGAAAACATGCAAAAAAATAATAAAAGTGGAGAATTTGTTAGGGACTCGATTATTTGGTTCAATCTCAGCCTATAACCTAATTAAGCATATTTCATTGATTTGTTGTTCTTTATCTTCTCCTAGCAACTATTAATCATGGGTTAATAATTAACCTGAGTTTTCCCATAGGTTTTGTTTAATCAAGATACGATTGTTAATAAAACTTAGCCACCGAATAATCTAGAATACGATCTCTAGATTTAATTAGGTAGTAGCATTACAAATTAGGAAAACCAATTAATCAAGGCAACAACTACATACGATGTGTCATTTAACCTAGACCATGTTATCCCTAATGATTACGAATCATTAGTTGCTACATATGAATTTCAACATAACAATTACGGATTATATTGAAATTCTAACAATGGTTTTGCAATTGACGATTCAATAAACGCATTAAAATCATCAACTCACAATACCCAATGGGTTCATACATAAATAACCGAATAATAACAAAAATTCGATTATCCATACACAATGCCCAAATCAATTAATATAGGATAATACAATCAATTCCGAATGAGAGAAAGAAACAAAATAATAATAAAAAAAATACTTAACCCAGGTCGTCGGCATCGATGTCACCTCCGAACCGGCATCAGAATGCATAGTCCTTCATGGATCTTTCCTGAAAAATTGCTTCAGCCCCTATCCTAATGTCCCATTGAAAACCCCTTATTGTTGTGCCCAAAATTCCTGTCCTACACAGCTCTCACTGTTACTCTTCACTGTCTACTGTAGCTGATGAGATAATTTAAATGGTGAGTTTAATGGTCCATGCTACTTCCCTCTCACGCCTGCGCTTGCACCAACTCTCCAAACTGCCAGCCGCAGCATCTCGTTTGCGCTCACGCCCAGCTTGCTGCCTGCGCCTCCACTATTGTTGATGGGACAAATAAGGGTCACACATCACTCTTTATTTCTTCCCCTGTATGCTTCCTTCTTAGCTCTCCATATTACGTTTAACGTAGCTGTCTGTGTTAAACACAGCTGCTGTCTGTGTAACATAGACGTTGTCTGCGTTATGCAGATGCATTATGCATTTAACGCACAACGCTGCATTGCACAGACATATTGCACAGCAGGAGTTTCATGCTGCGTTTTCTTCCTTCTGGCACGTTGTTTTGGGTTGATTTTTTTCTACTACTTGCTTTTAAATTTTTCTTCTTATTGCTTCATGGAACAATTAAAATTAATCTTCAGAAAATAACTCAAATGCAGTACTTTTGACTCATTTTAATTTATTTGCTTCTAATTTGTACCTAAAATCATATATGAATTAAAGTGAGTATTTTAAGCATTTTTGTATCATTAATCGCTAAGTGTAAATA
>JAOQMP010000005.1:14449647-14471533 GCA_027563575.1 Erythroxylum pedicellare
AGCGAATGCTGCTGTGAGACGACTGGAGACTGAGAATGCTGAAATTAGAGCTGAGATGGAGGCTTCTAAGTTAAGTGCATCTGAGTCAGTGACGACATGCTTGGAGGTTGCAAGGAGGGAGAAAAAGTGCTTGAAGAAGCTTCTGGCTTGGGAGAAACAGAAAACTAAATTGCAGGATGAGATTGCAGATGAGAAAGAAAAGATCAAGGAGTTGCAAAGATGCTTGGAAATAGTTCAACAAGCTCAAGAAGATGCTGAGGTGCGTTGGATTTATTTTTTTTTTTTTTGTCTTGGCTTATATATTGATGTTCCTTGTTTCACAAGCTTCTTGATCCCTAAGCTTTGGGCTTTGACACCAATAGCAAATCTTTGGGTTAAATTTCCTCGATCCTCAAAGGGCTTATTCATTTAGGTATGATAAAGCTAGTGCCAACCTGTGGATAATTTTTATGCAAAGATGATCACTTACCTTTTCTCAAGCGAGAACTCCTTTTATATAGGAGAGGCAAGATGATCTATGCCCTATACAAGAATCAATCTTCTTTACTCGGAAGGCTGCACTTTGAGGCATGAGTTCCTCCGTCTTATTTCAAGAATTGGTTGAGCCACTTCCAAAATAGGATTGGTTAAGCCACCTACTTGAAGAGGGTTGTGTTATTTTTGTGTGAATTATCATTTGCCCTTGTTGGTCTTAAGTAAGATTGGGAAGTTTCTTTAAGTCCAAAGTACTTCGGGGTTGCTTGTGGCCTGTACATTGCCCATCTACGGTTTTGCATCTTGTCGAGTGAGAGACATAAAGTTTGTGACTCTACATCCTTCTGAGCACAAGATCACATGTTTGCATATTGCTGTGGGAGATAAAAAGTTTGCATATGTACATCTTGTTGACCATGAGATTGCATATATATTAATATATGACTCGTTGAGAGCATGAGATCACATGTTTACAGCTATGTATCTTGACTATTGTGAGATCATATATTTATGGCTTTGTGTCTTTTCAAGCACGAGATCGCATGTTTACAGCTCTACATTTTGTCAAACTTGAGATTGCATATTTAGCTCTACATCTTGTTGAGTTTGAGATTGCAAGTTTGTAACTGTGTGACCTTTCGAGTGTAAAAGCACATCTCTTCGAATTTGCATCTTGTTAGTGCAAGACTACATGCTTGTGTCTTGAAGAGGATGAGACCGCATATTTGCGGCTTTGCATCTTGTTTTGTGAGACAAAAAGTTTGTGGCTCTGCATCCTTTCGGACACAAGAACAAATGTTTGCATCTTGTTGAGTGTGCGTGAGAACGCATGTCTATAGGTCTACATCTTCAATGCGAGACCTTATATATGCAGACTTTACATCTTGTTGAGAGTAAGAATGCATATATATTTCTCTGTGTCTTGTCAAGTGCAAGATCAAATGTTTGTGACTTTGTGGCCTTTTTAGCGTGAAACCATATTTTTGTGGCTCTGTCTTGTTAAGCATGAGATTGCATGCTTGCATCTTGTCAAGCGAGAGACAAAGTCTATGATTATGTATTCTTTTGGGCATATATGAGCCCGCAGCAATATGTTTGGAACTCTGCATCATGTCGAGTTGGAGACTATTGGTTTGCATGTCTGAATTTTTATGGATGCAAGATTGTTTAATAGAAAGTTTACGTATTATAGGAACATCAAATTTGCATATTTTGTATTGCAAGATTGCGTATTAATGAGTCTACATCATTTGGAGCACGAGACTACTTACGAGTGAATTTACGTATTATGGGGGCACAGGACTGTGTGCGAACAGGCCTGTATCTTTATAGATGCAAGATTGCATACGAGTGAATCTGCATATTTCATACCATGGGACTACATATTAGCAAATTTATATCTTTTGAGATGCAAGATTGTGTGTGAGCAGAGCTGCACCTTTTAGGTTTCAAGACTGCTGAAGAGTGAGTATATGCGTCTTTGCGGGCGCGAAACTATGTACGAGCGAATCTGCATCTTGTAAGGGGCTCAAAATTTTGTATGAGCAGGTCTGCATTTTATGGCACGATACTGCTTAATAGTATGTTTCTTATGGGGGGGCACAACTATTATGGTCCGTATCTGCAAGTTTTCTTTGGCCAAGTTACTTATGAGTTAATTTGCATATCTTTGGTTATATAAGTACTTGTTGCTTGTCTGTCTGCATTGAGTCAACAAAACAAGTGCTATACTATAGATCAACAAAAATAAAACGAGCATATATTTGCAGACTATTTCGACCAGCAACCTTATTGATTATAGCAAATTGTCCAAGGTGTTTAAGTTGAGTGTGGAATTTTCTCTCAGGTGATTGGTTTTTTGAGGTCGAGTTCTTCATAGTATTCATCATTATAAAATAAAATAGAAATCAACAGAGTTGGCATCATGGAATTCTTCTTCCGTAAGCTTTGGGATTTCGGGCTTAAAGCAGATCATTGGACTAGTCTTGATCCTTTGGTGACTTATTCTTTTAGTCCTGAAAGCAGCATCTCTGCTTCTCCTGCGTAAAAGACTTGGATGGTAAAGTGAATGCAGGCCTGTAGATAATTATTGTGCAAAGATGAATTGTGCTTAAACAGGATTCAGTATCAATTTGGATTTTCATATGCTTGCTTGCTGTTAATCACAATTCATTTATTGCGACTGCTGCTGTAATTTCTTCAATTGCTTGGCAGATTCTTGTCCAAAGTCTAATAATAGCCACTGGTGTTGCTGTACCCAGTTATTAATTGCAATCTTATTGCAGGTGATGTGGAGGGAGGAAGTAAAGGCGAGAGATCAAGCTTTGACCCGAGTGGAGGAAGAAAGATTTTCCAAGGAGGCAGCTGAGGCTAGTAATAAAAGGAAACTGGAGACCTTGCGCCTAAAAATAGAGATAGATTCCCAGCGCTATAAGGATGATGTCCAAAGACTTGAGCAGGAGCTTTTGCGTCTTAAATCATCTGCAGAGTTGAGTGAATTGAATTTTGAGTCCTTAGGAATGCCAGAGAGGACAATGCCACGCGGAGAGACAATTGCCAAGCTGCTTCATGAATTGGACAAACTGGAGGCTTCATCTGATCCGGGAGCCAATAGTAATAGGGAATGCATAATATGTGCAAAGGAGGAAGTCTCTGTTGTTTTCCTTCCGTGTGCTCACCAAGTTCTTTGTGCCAATTGTAGTGATAATTATGGGAAGACGGGTAAAGCTAGCTGCCCAAGCTGCCGTGCTCCAATTGTGCAGAGGATCCGTGTCTTTGGTGCTTGTTCATAGGCCAAACCAAAGTTAAACATACCCATTGCTTTTGATGTTGTAATCACTCATACTTCATGGCAAGCATCTAGTACAATAGGGGTGAATTTTCTCATAATATTGCGGCATTTTTAAAGTCAAAATATTAGTAAAATCAAGTAAAATTTACTTTAGTGGTACAGTTGAAGACTTATTCGCATTGATCATGCAATTATGAAATACTCGTCACAGCTACTTTCGTCTTTAATTGCAATTATTTTTTTATACAATTATGCTCACATTTTTCGTGGTTCATGATTACTATGTAACTGTTCTTTTAATCAATATTTCATCACGGAAATTGAGGTGGACGGCTTTTTCCGCACATGTTTCAATCAAACCATCAAAATAGAATAAAAATATATCAACACATTTATATTTTAATATTTGTAATAATAAGGATAGTTTAACAAACCTTAGAAAACTTAAATAATTTTTTAAATTTTCAATACATTTTTAATTTTTTAAATTTTCAAAAAATTCTTTTTAAATATTAGATAAAAAATTAATAAAATTCATATAGTATGAATATCAGTTGTGGAGTAATTAAATACTATTTGACAAAGTTCTTAAAATAGAATTAAAATAATTAAAATTGATACAAATAAATAATTTATTATAATTATCTTCAATTATTAATTTAAGTCAAATTTAATTTGTTCGACTAAGGGGTAAAAGTTGACTTGGGTTATTATATTAGTGACATTGATTAGTTCCTATTTAATGTGTGTTTCATCATTACTTTTTAACCGACACCTAAGCAAAAGAGTTTTTCTGAAAAAAAATCAAAACTAGAAGCTCTTTCGAGAATTTTAAAGATTGAATTTATTTTTCAAAATTTTTTAACTACAGTTAAATTCTATGTCTTAGACCATAATAATAATAACTACAATGATTAATTATGAAAGTAATATTGCTACCAATCTTTTTCCCTAAAATTATATAGATAGAAATTAGTTTTTTTTAAGTAACTATAATTCATTGCTAAATTAAAATGTATAATAAGAGAAGTTCAAAATCTATTTATACAAGTGCTTAGAAATTAAGCATAACTATCTTAGAGCTCTATATATAATGGTAAGTACAAATACAAGCTAATGCTCCCAAGTGTGAACTCAAAAGATAGATTGAGACTTCATAATCAAGCTTGTCTTAAGACACTGCATTCACCAAAGCTGTCACTTGGAGTTTAGTCAAACACTTGTTCAAACTAGCATTTATATCAAAGCTACCATCAACAGACATTATTATGTTCCCTTCTCTCCATATATGATCCATCATCATACCTAGGCTAGTTTTAAAGAGGTTATTGTCTGCTTTATTTTATTTTTTTGTTGTAAAGGCCCACACCATAATGCCTTACCATTTTGTAGTTGTGCATTGTGTGTTAAAAAGTTTGAGAAACTCCTACCATAGCACATTGGAGAAAGGACACTCAAAGAAAAGATGATTATGACATTCTTGAGCTTCTATACACGAAACATAGTTATGACAATCAATTGTAAACTTGTTTATGTCTCAATATAGGAAAGTGACATAGCATCCTGGAGAGAGTTGATAATGATAACAGGCAGGTTTATAACCTCCTGGCTTTACCAAAGATGTTATAAAAGTGATCCCAAGTCATTTCCTTAATCTTGGCAAAGAATTATTCCCTTATTTCTTCTTCTGTAAACAATGATATAAAAGAATTTAAAAGTTCTTTTCCCCTTCTCTCAACCATAATATTGTGGACTTTTGTCTCAACTATAAGTTGTAAAGTTTGCAAAGTCTCATAATATCTTTTCAGCTTTACATCTTCTTTGGTTCTCAAGTTAGGATCATGTGGATTAGCAAAGAGAGCATTCTAAGTTGAGATTAGAGCCTCTAATGTTAGTATTTTATCAAACTATCAGGGGTTTGGACTATTCTTCAGAAGTTTCTTACATTCATCTTTGATGTCCTTTAAATTCATCATGCATTTATATCCATAAGTGCCTTTGCAAACAATATTTAAGCCTTTTCCAATTACTTGACTAAAAAGGGGATGCTGAAGAAGAAAGATAAAAAACATGAAGGAAACCCTCCTCTCACTCTTTAGTGAGTTAAACAAAATTTCAATTGGGGAATGGTCAGAGATTAGTGGGGTGTCAAAATGATTATTACTGTTGTAAGTGAATTAAACCACAGGTCATTGACAAGGCATCTGTCCAGCTTTCTTTGGATGAGCCTCTCTCCATATTGATGGCTACTCCAAATGTATAAAGAGATAGTGAATCTTAGGTATATTAGCCTCAGGGCAGTAATGAGGTTGATTAGTTCATGATATCTAGAATGCCTTTGTCTCCTACTGCTTTCTATCTTAAATGGTTTTATAGTGTAGTTGTGGTCTCCTACTAACAACTAAGGGAATTCTCATTGATTCTAATCATTTGCAAGTTTATCCATAGGCTATTACTTTGAAATTCCTAGTTAATAACATAAACAACAATGATTACCATTATCATGTTTGTGTCGTTTTGTACAAAATCACAATGTACAAATTGATCTAAAAAAACTCTAATTCAATAAATGTAATTTAAAAAGGTTAAAAAACCAAAGTTACTCTACCATTGGGTTGGCGTGAGTGATTCCTCAGAGTACACTAATCTCTTTGTAAAAATTAAAGACCCTTTCTATAATAGTCTTCTTTTATTTTTGTCTCAATGAGAGTAATAAAATATTGCCTTTTGGTCATGAAAATTTCCTTTTAAGTCCATCTATATATTTGGGCAATATATACATCTCAGGTTCCATATTAAGAAATCCATCATTGATTTTTTTGTTTTACCTTTCTTTCTCCTAGTTATATGGTTGCTAGAGCTAGGATCTAGATTGGTCTCTTCTTTTTCTTCTAATTCTATTGATGAAACTTTAGCTTGGAGAGGGGTAGCTTCATTTATATATTCCTTATTCCTTTCGTATGGATTGATCGCAGTTTTTTGATTTGTGTAGTTTTAATATTTTAACCTCAATATTCCGTAAGCATACGGGTTGTTCGTGTAGTATCTAAGGTATCAATCCCATGAGGAGGGTTAATCTAATCCTAAACTCTAAGACCAAAATAAATTTCTAAAATTCAACTGTAACTAAGCTAAAACAATAATGCAATTCAATCAATCAATTCAATCAACTAATTAAACTCAAGAATAAATCACGAAATATTAACAAATCAATAAATTGCAATGCATACACCAAGAATCAACCTAAGGAACTACCAATTGAGAGAAAGGGAAAAATTTTACCTATCTTCAACATTAACCTAATTAATTATGAAATGTCGGATTATTGATCCTGGACTATCTTAGGGTTGGTTACTCTCTCTCGAGTTATAACCAAAAGCCCTAAATTACAAACCCTAATCAGATTATGGAAAATTGTAACTTCTCAATTAACAATTTATCCAAACCTTAATTAGATAGGAAGTTTTCCATTAGACTACTGAAACCTATTTGAGATCTCTCGTCACACAATTACCAATTAGAATGATTTCCTGTTCTTATTAAATTACCTAACTCTTGCTAGCCCGATTTAATTATCTTTCATCTGTTCACCCTCTCATTCTATTACTGATTTATGAAAATACAGAAATCAATAACAATGAATCTAATTCACATAAACAATCAAATTTTTATTGAATCAAAGGTAAAAATAACCCGAAGGTGAGTTTAGACAATCCTCAACATTCATAAATCCTATCTCAACAACTATTCTAATTATATACATAGATAAAAATGGAAATAGACTAGAAAATAGATTCGAATGGATGATGGAGGCAACAACGATGGGAAATGTCCTGTTTGTGGAAGTACTTCGTGTAGCCTTCTTCTCCACGACTCTCTTCCTTCGTCTCTTTCTCAATCTCTCGATGAACTCTCTCTAGGGTTTCGTAATGGTAACTGATGATAGAGAAGCTTTTCCTCTCTTTTGTCTCATTATTTATATACATAATGTGTTATGGGTAGCCCTGGTTTTTTTTTTTGGGGTCGAAAGGTCTGAAAAATACCACAAAACTCCACTTTTCTATGTGTCTAGGCATCTATCCAATGCAGGCCATGATCATGGGCCACTTGTATGCTTTCTGTCAAGATCATGGCAGGCAGGCCAAGTCTTATGCTTCTGTCATGATCGTGGTGGATAGGCCATAATCGTGGCCCGTTGTTTCGGTCTAAGTCTCTCTGAAACTTCACCGTTCTTTGCTGTTGACCCTGAAATACTTACAAACACATCAAGGTACCTCAAAGATATAATAGTTAGGCTCAAATGCTTGTACTAACTCATAAAAACAATTAAACACAAATAATTCATAAACTAACATAGTTCTACCAAAAATATATACTAAACAATTGAATAAATAGATAAACACATATTAAACTATACCCTAAAACACGATGCATTTCATACTTATCAACATCCCCACTCTTAAATGTTTACTTGTCCTTAAGCAAACAAAATAACAAACACATACTAATTCACACAGCACATAATGCATTAATGAGACAATGGCTTCAACTTCATGAAATAAAATTAATTTAAAACAAAATCATTCAAGTTAATTCAAATCATTTACATGCCAAATCTATGTCTTAGGACTCTGAACTAAATATGCATATTAATCCAAACTCAAGTGTTAAATTATTTACCTTTCTCAATTGTACAAATTCATTAATAATTCTTTAGTCATCCAACTCTGTAACTAATCTTAAATGTGTTTTCATGAAAAGTCAAACTATTACAAGTTCAGTAGGTTTTATTTGAAAACACAATTTTATTTTATTAACTTTTTATGAGCATGGATTTATTCTTTTTACGTGGAGGTAAACATTGGTAATGCTTGTCGATCCGGTTACTCAGCTATATCACGTTCTCAATTGGCTACTAGCTCTATTCATAACCCGAAGGCCAACATGATAATTACTTATTTAAAAAATAACAATCTTTTTTTAATTACCTACCTTATTGCTTTAGCTACTTGTTTTCATGAAAAATACTAGCAAAGCTACTTAGGCTAAAAGGCCTCAAATTATAAATGAATGCGACAATTTAGAGGGCTACACTTAAACACCAAATCCTAATTAAGTTGTTTATTTAATCAAAGAACCCCAGTTCACTAATTTTTCCAGTTAATAATTCTCTACAACCTAATAGATCATGTTCACAATTAAATCAATTTCAATTCATCTAAGCCATTGACACATTCACATGATTTACATAATGCAATCTAATAACTATAATATGCAAAATTCACATTCAAATAAAAACATAACCCTCCCCACACTTAAACAACACATTGTCCTCAATGTGAGAAGGTGATAACAAACACACATAAAGACATAAAAATAAAAATAAAGGCTAAATTTAAAAAGAAAGAAAGTGTAGCACCCCACTCTCATAAGACATATACCTGACATCCTGAACGGTGTTTGAGTACGTACTTCGCAAGGGTGGCATGCTAGAGTAGTCATGTCTCTAACTTAATCATGGCATCATCATTCAAAGCGTAAATGTCACAATATTTAAAAACCCAAAATTCCTCATTTCATTTCATAAAAACCAGATATACATTGTAGCTTTACAAAACATCCATATATGTACATTATCAAAAACTAATTATAGTTTACGTCTCCATATACCTAACACGCTACATACATGAGGAATTATACAAAACTTTTATCAATATCCTTCAATCTTAGCTAACCGACCTTTAAGCCATCCAAAAGTACCAGAACTATGTTTCTTTTAGAGTTTCTTTGTCACTAGTATCCTCTCGCAAACCTGAAATTTCAACGTTGCAATTTTGGTGAGTTTTGCTAACTCAATGAGTTAACCATCCTCGATGGTTTACTCATATCACTTAACACACAAATCCATGTAATCACATAGTTCATATGATAGCAAATATCATCATGTAGCATCACAAAAACTCTTTTTTTACAATTTCCACATTTCTCATTCAACACAATTCAACAATCAATTTAAATGATTCAAAACATACATATTAAATATATATGTAATGCTCATGAGACACATTTCCGATTATGACGTTATTGAACATTTCTGATTATGACGTTATTGTGACCGAGTGACTATAATTGTCCCATATGCATTATGGATACCAGACTCATCGATAACTGTCCCTTATTCGTTGGGGATACAGGGTTCATTATACATAGTAAGCCTTTGACTCTTCATCATATTCTGAGCTTTAAGCTCTTTTTCGGCGGCTACTCATGTCACATATGAGCTTTAAGCTCTTTTTCGGCGGCTACTCATGTCACAACTACCATTATCTGTTCATGCATTCATGTAATGAAATGCATCAAATCATATATGATCAATTAGTCACTTCATTTCACTTTACATAATCACTTTCACATATCATCAGACCTTAGTCTGGCATTCAACAATTATATTGAGTACACTTATTTATGTCATATTCACATACACAGAGCACTTCTAATATATATAATTCATGCATCAAACGCCTTGAACATTCAATTTCCAGAATCAATACAGTCACAATCACATAATAATTAAATTTAGAATTTAAAACAAACTATTAATTGAGTGAGACCATTTAGGTTTCTCACAGTTTGCTCCAGATAGCTATTACGTCGAAGTCCCGGCAACATCTGGATGTTATCGCTCTAATTGGTCTTCTATTTCATGCAACACACATTTACACACAATACGACTTTGCAAAATTATATAAGTACTCATTTTTGCACATATGTATATATGGATTATGTACAATGCATGCTTAATGACAATCCCAAGTACATTTCCTTAATATGCGTCTCATAACCAATTAACATCATTTTTAAATCATTCCTTAATACCCAATACACTTTCATTATTAATTTTCTACACATGTTCTACTTCATTTTTCACCATCATTTCATTCCTAACTATCACCTTAATTCATCTCACAAGACATCATAATACTCTTCCTTATTAACTCTAAACACATGTTAGTTCATCTCTAAAAGAATAAAGAAATTCACTTAATATACCAGTAAATCATAACATAAATATCCAATTTACAAGTCATAATTTATGCACTTCTTTCTACACCATTTTAATGATCTTTCAAGTTTAAACTCATCTCTACAACAACTTATGAAAGTTAATCATCTTATATGCAGAAACAAGACATTTATATACACATTTCATTACTCACAATGTACACATATAATTTTATGATCAAGTTATCAATCTCAAATTACTCATCATATTAGTTTCATTTAACTCTACCTATGATAATTAAAGTATAACTTACTTGATTTGGGTTCAAAATCTTCAAGAACATCAAGAAGCACTTTCTCATACGACCCACGTATAACATCGAGGAGGTTGGGAGGTTTGGGTTTTCTTGTGGCAAATGAAGAAGAAAACAAGGTGAGAGTAGCAAGTGAAAGGTGAGAACAAGGTTCACATTGAGAGGATGAGAAATGAGTACTGTAGATGAAGAAGATGAGAAGAGAAATTAACAAGAGGTGAGAGCAAATGAATAAAATGAAAGATAAATAAAAGTGAAGATGGTCTTTCACTTGGGAGAGAGTGTAGTAGGGGGTGGATGCATGGCTTGGAAAATGACATGTCCACTTCCTATGGTCTCACTTGGTTATCTTATTTAACTAGTCCATTTGTGTCTAATTTCTACTCCAATTGTCTCCCAATTTTCAATGACATATGTCATTAAATCCCAATGTCATTTATAAAAATTTCCACTCCCATTTGACTTTTATTTCTATTAACATTTATCAATTGTCCTGCCACTTGGCATTTTAAAAATACCCAAAATTTTAGAAATTTCCTAAATTTCAACAAAAAATAAAGATTAACAGTTATTACTACCAAATCAATTTTCAATACATATAATCCACAATTCTTAATATAATCATATTTATAAATCAATTAGACCCAAAAATGTCAATGAATGCATGTACAATCATTTTAATGTGTGCAATAATTAATATTCACATGTGTGTGTATGTTATATTATGCATGAGCATGAAACACATTTTCTGATTTCTTAATAATCTCTGATGTACACTATTCTAAGGTTCTAACCCTTAACATGGGATAATAGGATGTGACAGAAAGGGCTTAGAACAAGGTTTGTGGTGATGGGATTAGAGGTGACAATTGAACACCCTGAGCCTCGAAATAGTGATGAATATGATGTATGTCCTAGTTTCGGCATCGTTGGGTTTGGGTCATCTATTTCGTCCTTCTAGAGTTCTCCATAAGTATATCCATAATTACTTTGGTTTTTGTGAAGATTGTGTCAAGTACCTTTTTCTAACCCAGGTTTTTTTGCATCTTCTTCCTCTTCGGACTCCATACTGGTTGAATCCCCTTCTTAACTCCTTATGGCTCTTTTACCTCTCTTTGCTTACTTCATCGATCATAGAATTCACGTCGACGTCCTATGCCTTCCAATTTTATTTGAAAACAAAATAACCTAACTACAGAATTCAAACTTTCTGAAGAAAATTTAAGGAAATTAAAATTCCATGGGTTACCTCCCATGCAATGCTTCTTTTAATGCCAGTAGTTTGGCATTTTTCTTTTGCTCATGGTGGTTCAAATGAGTGGTGCAATGGCAGTGCAGTCACTAATCTAACAATTTGCACATGAGCTACCATGCCCTTGATTCCACCTTCCTTGTGGCTCTCCTTCTTTCATCTTCTTCTACGCGATCACTTCTTTCTGAAGGCACTCCTAGGATCCGCAATATCTTCCCATTTCCCTCGAGGTTCAGGTTCCTTGCCGTTAGTTGGAGGTAAAGGAGGATTGTTGTCTTTCTTTGACACTTTGAAGGTTACTTCTTGCTTACCTACCCTTAGAGTTAGTTCCCCCCCATCAACATCAATAATTGAGCATACAGTGGCTAAAAATGGTCTTCCAAGGACCATAGGGGTTTCAACATTTTCTCTAATATCCAAAATATAGAAGTCTATGAGAAAAGCAAAATTATTTACTTGTATTTGCATATCCTTAATAATCCCTTTCGGTTGATGGACTATTTTTTCGACTGTCTTTACTAATATCTTTGTGGGTACTAACTCTCCTAACCCCAACTTTTGACTAAAGGTGTAGGGTATCATATTGATACTTGCTCCCAAATCCATGAATGCCCTGTCTATGTTGACTCCATTTATACTGTAAGGAATGTAAAAATCCCTTAAATCCTCTTTCTTCTATGCTATGTTGGGGTTTTCTTCTGCTTCATGCATTTTAACCTTCTTCTTCATCGATTCTGTAGGTGTTTCGCTATGTTCTCAACCTTATTTAAGTCAACCTCCTTAGAATTCCTCGTTATCCTACTTGACAATGATTTCCACTGATATGGTAATTTGGGTCGAGATTCTTTAATTGGCTCAATTCTGAGCTCAGTTGGAAGGAGCTCCACAATTAATTGTCCTTTTTGTTTATTTCCATTCTTCTTTATATAATCAAGTTCCTTTTCCTGGGACTAAGTGATGGCCATGATCCTATCCTTTGGGTTAGACTGGGTATTGCTTGGAAGGGTTCCTGCATTCTGAGTAGATATTGCTTTAGCTAGTTAACCTACTTGGACCTCTAGATTATGTATTGAAGAGGCGTGGTTTTTAGTAACTTGCTTGAATTTGCTCTTAAGTCTCCTATGTGCATCCTCCATGCCTCCAATCTTATCTAAACTCTTATCCAACATAGATTTCATTGAGCTTGGTTTATCTTGTTGGAAGCTCGATTGCCCTTAAGTCTGGACTATCCTCCCATATTGTTCGTCCAAAAGAAGTTAGGGTGATTCTTCCACCTTGAAAAGTGTTAGAGCAGGGGTTATTTCCCCCTCCTCGTCTATACTGGGCTCATATATAATTCACTTGCTTCGGATCACCTTCCTTCATTAAGAAACAGTTCACTGTGTCATGGTCCAATTGTACACATAGTTCACACTTAAGTTGTATGACCTTTACCGGAGTTGATGACGAAGCCTTCATATTGTTGAGTTGTTAGGTCAAGTTATCAATCCTCGTTTGCATTTTCGTCATTTGGTCAATAGCTACAATTCCTTTTTGTTTATGGAATGTAGTAGTTTGTCTACTCCGCTCATTTGTCCATACATAACTGTTACTTGCCATCTCCTATATTAATTCTTTCGCTTTATCAACTGTCTTCCTCATCAATGATCCTCTTAAAACTGCATCGATCGTGCCTCTCAATGTAGGGTAGTACCATTATAGAATGTTTGCAACAAAAATTCCTTAAGTAAGTTGTGATGTGGGCATTTCTGTTACAATCCTTGTATCATTCCCACACTCTGTAGATCGATTCCCCATCAACTTGTTGGAAGTTTGTGATTTCCTTGATGATCTTAGTGGTCTTATTCAGGAGAAAATATTTATCTGAAAAGAGAAGGACTAACTAATCCAAAGTGATAACATTGGCTGTGATAAGGGAGTGATACCAAGCATTTGCTCTATCTCTAAAGGTAAAAGGAAAGAGCCTAATTCTAACTGCATCTTTTGACATCTGATAGTACCTAAAGGTATCACAGATTTCTAAGAAGTTCATTATGTGCACGTTGGGGTCTTCGTTTGCTAGTCCATAAAATTTCACATTCTGTTGAAGTATGTTTAAGAGAGCTAGTTTAATTTCAAATGATGCGGTTTGTATTGGTGGTCTAGCTACTCTTTGATTAGTCGCATTGAACCATGGTCTCATAAAGTCCGTAAGGGTCCTTTGTTTTCATCCTTGGTTCGCTCTGTGGTCTAAATCCTACTGAAATTCCTCAGCCATTGTTGTCTTCCCGATTTCTTCTTCTTTGTTACACTAAGCTTGCTTAATGGTTTGTTTTAGTCAAGTGATGTCTAAATCTAATTTTTCAGCTGCATGACTTGAGCTTCTCGTAACTTTTGTGTTCATACAAGAGCACAATTTCAGAAATAGAAAAGAAAGAACAAAAATAAAAATTAAAAAGTAAACAAAACTCCTTAAACTATAGAACTAAACTAATCGCTTCCTTAAAAACGGCGCCAAAAACTTGATCGCTGTTTCTGATGTGTAGTTTTAATATTTTAACTATGATATTCCAAAAAAATATAAGATTCGTTCATATAGTATCTAAGGTGTTTATCCCATGAGGAGGGTTTAATTACAATCCTAAACTCTAAGGCGAAAACAAGTAGGAGAAATTCAACTGTAACTAAGCTAAAACAATAACACAATGCAATCAATCAATTTAATCATCTAATTCAACTCAAGAAAAAATCACGAAATATTAGCAAATCAACAAATTGCAATGCACACACCAAGAATCAACCTAAGGAAGTACCAATTAAGAGAAAGGGGAAATTTTTACCTATCTTCAACACTAACCTAATTAATTATGAAATGTCGAATTATTGGTCCTGAACTATCCTAAGGTGAGTTACTCTCTCTTATGTTATAGCCAAAAGCCCTAAATTATAAACCCTAATCAGATTATGGAAAATTACAATTTCTCAATTCACAATTTATCCAAACCCTAATTAGATATGAAGTTTTGCACTAGACTACCGGAACCTATGTGAGATCTCTCGTCACACAATTACCAATTTAATTGATTTCTCATTCTTATTAAATTATCCAACTCTCGTTAGCCTAATTTTATTATTTTTCATTGCTTTACCTTCTCAATCTATTACCAATTTATGAAAATGTAGAAATCAATCACAATGAATCCAATTCATATAAACAATCAGTTTTTTATTGAATCGAAGATAAAAATAACTCGAAGTTGAGTTTAGATAATCCTCAACATTCATAAATCCTATCTCAACAGCTATTCCAATTCTATATATAGATAAAAATGGAAATACACTAGAAAATAGATCCAAATGGATGATGAAGGTAGCAACGATGAGAAACCTCCTGTTCTGGGAAGTACTTCATGTAGGCTTCTTCTCCACGTCTCTCTTCCTTTGTCTCTTTCTCAATCTCTCGATGAGCTCTCTCTAGGGTTTCATGATGCTAACTGATGCTAGAGAAGCTTTTCCTCTCTTTTGTCTCATTATTTATATATTTAATGTGTTCTAGGTAGCCCTAAGTTTTTTTTTAGGGTTGAAAGGTCCAAAAAAGTCCTCAAAACTTGACTTTTCTGTATGTCTAGGAATCTACCCAATGCAAGCTACAATCATGGGCCACTTGTATGCTTTCTATCATGATCGTGGCAGGTAGGCCACAATCGTGGGCCAAGTCTTATGATTTTGTCACAACTGTGGCAGATAGGCCATAATCGTGGGCTGTTGTTTCGGTCCAATTCTCTCCGAAACTTCTCCGTTTTTTGCTATTAACCCTAAAACACTAACAAACAAATCAAGGTACCTCAAAGACATAATAATTAAGCTTAAATGCTTGTACTAACCCATAAAAACACTTAAACATAAATAATTCATAAACTAACACAATTCTACCAAAAATACATACTAAACAATCAAATAAATAGATAAACACATATCAAACTATACCCTAAAATACAATGCATTTCACACTTATCATGGATCAACTTCTATAGCTACAATAATTCCTTTAGTGCAAGGATTAATTCTATCTCCTTTTGTCCTTATATAATATCATTTAGATTAGAGGACTCATGAATTTCTTTCTTTCTTTGTCCGTAATGAGTGCTCCCCTCTACACTCTTCTAGGCTGTGGTAACTTAAGTGAATTTGGTATCTATGAAAACTTCTTTTTCCCTTATGTTTTATCTACTTCCAATATTTCAGTATTAGTGGAGCTTTATAGTTGAGTTTCCTTATTTAATTTAGGTCTCCAAACCTTTTCCATACCCTTCCTTAGAGGTTTCTAGGGGTAAGTCACCTTAATTACATCCTGCTTTAGATTTCCTTTAACATTAAATTTTATGATTTGGACAGAATCTTGAAGCTCCTTCTCTAAACTAACGTCTGGGAAACTGTGTGCAAATCTAATCCTCTGGAGATTGATTGTATTACTATCTAGAGCTAAGGTTTAACTAGGGATTTTGCTAGGTAACTAAGGCCTTTAGGCCATCTCCAATGATTACACTAAATTTGGTGTAAAAAAGAATATTTTAGGAATCTTTTTACACTAATTTTTTGTACTCCAACCACTCTACACCAAATTACTAATGTACATAAATATAATGTTTTTATTATACATTTAACCTCTAATCCTCTGGATTATCATATCATTCCCACAAAATTTCAATCAGTGCATTACGAAGTTTATAATGAGCTTCTTTATCTTTAATTTGCTTATGTCGAGTAAGGAATTCTTGAAATCTAATTATATTGTCTCTATTTATATTAATTTTAGGGGTTAAAGTTTCCTCCCAATCAGGTATGGTCACTAGGGTATCACATTCGTGTTAGATCGGAAAAGAAAACATGCAATATTTGGATAAATGGTAAATTTCAAAACTTTTTTACAAATCAAAACACAGCGGAAGCAAGATAACCAAATCAAGAAATCAATCTATACATGATATGGTATAAGGATAATATTTAACATAAGAATAAGATGGTAGAAATATTATCGACTCCTTCACTACATGATTGAGCCCAAGTTTATTACATAAATTGGCGACATTTTCATGACTTTTACTATACTTTTTGACTCCTATTTCTAAATTTTATGCTTAAATTGACTTTTGAGTGTGTACCTTTATTTTATGTACTTTGAGAGTAAAAATTGTCACAAATTTGTATTAAATGCACTAATTAATTTTTTGAGAACAATTGATACTGCAAACTACCATTGTTCATTGTAGGAGACTCAAGGAGAAGGGACTCAAGAAGAAGAAGGTGTAGAGTCAAAGAAGGATGAACTGAAGTCCATAAGAGAACAGGGGCAACAGGAAGTTCCTTTCACCGTGTCGAAATACGAAGGAATCCAGGCTGAATTTTCAGGAAAAGTTCGTTTCGGCGAAGATTAATTCTTTCATCGTGGCGAAGGAACCAGCAACAGAGCAAAACCTTTCGGAAAAAGTTCGCGGTAACGAAGATTAATTCTTTTGTCGTGGAGAACCTTCAAAAACCTAAACCAATTTTGAAAAAAATCACCCACTGTGCGACCCGACCCAGCGTCCTTCATTTAAAACCTACCAAATTAGGTTATAGCCGATAGACACAACAAGCTTCCACTTGATACATATACTCACGGCTCTTCCTCTCCACTTGACCATCATCAATATCCACCTTTCATCTACCCTCTATCTTTTTTTGTCATTTCCCTTCCCCCGCTTCCTTAACTTACCGCTCTCTTCTCCCTCTTTCATTTTCATCTTTTTTATTCAAACTTCGTCGTGGCCATTACTTTGTGACATCGCCCTTTGTTCTCATCCTCTTTCAGCCATTTCATATGCGTGGTTGGTGTCTGCATCTCCTCCCTCCTTTTCGTAAGTTTTCCCTCTTTTGTTTTGTTCTTTCTTTGCTTAATTTCTGGCGTTAGGGTTTGTTCACTACGGCAAAACCAATTCTTTCGCCGCGACATGGTGAGACTGACATGCTTCGCCGCAGCAAGGAAACCTTTCTTCGCAGCGGCGTGAAAAGTGTAGTCTTCACCATGGCACAAGACCAATTTAGCCGTGACATGCTTTCTAGGTTTTGATTTTAAGTGAATTTTGTTTATTCCTTATGTTTATTTTTCCTTGTTTTCTACAGGATTATGCCTCGAACTAAGAACCCCACCCATCACTCCCCCTACCCCCTTTAGCTCCTGCACTTCCTCCCATCATTCGGATTCTACCCAATCCTCCCATCCATCCACATCCTCCTGCCCCTCCCATTTCCCCCCTCACTCTGATCCTCCTGCTGACTCCAATTATTCTGACCTAGCCGCAAAAGTAGATGCTAGGCCTTTACATAGGGAGCGACCCTTTCCCTTAACTCCCCATAACAATCCTTTTGTTAGCCAACTGGTCTAATCCCAGCTCACGGGCTTAATCCGACCTCGGGACCAGGGCAACGATAAATTTGTTCGCCACTTTTCCATTTATACCTGCCTCCATAACACCATGGCCATTCATTTCCGTGGTGTAACAGTTCCTTCCGCTTTTACCACCGACCAAATCTGCGAACACTACAACCTTCCTCCCATCTTCAGCTGCCATTACGACCAACTCATCCACCATTATCCCTGGGATGATGTCATTCGTACCCTCTGTCCAGAGGGTACCGAATGGCATCAACCTCGCATTTATCAACGCTACCTCAAGCGTTCCGATCTCTACCCTAAAGTTCGTCTTTGGCTTCATCTTGTCAGCAACAACATCATTCCCACCTTCCACCTCGCCTACGTCACCAAACAGCAAGCTTTGTACTTATACCTTCTTATGATTGGCCGCTCGGTCGACATAGCCCACACCATTGCTTCTGCCCTCCACGATTCCATCACGACAGCTAACCTTACCAACTCCATCATCTTCCCACACCTCATCACCGACATATTTCGGGCTCATAACGTCCCGGAATACCACAATGACAGCTATTTTGACCTTGCCCCGCTGTTTCGGTATGTCCGGCTCAAAAAGCCTCACCTCCCACCTCCACCACCACCCACCCCACTCCCTACCCCTTCCACCTCCTTTCCCGATGTTCCTACCACCTATACCGAGGCCTTGCCTCACAAGGACGATCATTTCGCTCCGGCTTCGCCTGTGCCTATCACTCTGCAGTCCCTTGCTCGCCGGGTAGATGGTTTATCTACTGACCTGACTACCCTCCGGGAAACTCTTCATCAGGCCATAGCCCAGCAAGAGCGAGATCGGAGATATCGGCGGCGGATGGATGCGTTGCTTGCCCAGCACCTATATTTTCAGCTTCCTTTCGATGAAGATGACCCACTTCTTGGTACTGGCCCATCGAGAGCAGCTTTTGCAGATGCTGGGGATGATCACCCGGTGGATTAGTTCAAGTGTTTTCTTGTATTTTTTATATATTTTTCTAGTTCGTTTGTTGGATGCTCAGTTCATTTTTTTGTAATGTCCAACTTTTTGCACACCATTTGTATCTACTTCGTTTTGTTCTTTCCATTTGTTGTTCCTGCGCCTTTCCCTTTCACTTCATTTATTTCTTTCCATTGTTCTTCTGTTTTGATTACTTCACATTGAGGACAATATGATGTTTAAGTGTGGGGGAGGTTTTCCCATCTTATAACTCTTATTTGTGCTTCATGTTGTCCATTTAAATGTTTATGTTGGTCAATTGTGCATAATGTTCAAAATTTTAAAGACTTGGTGATTATGGAAAAACTTTAGTTTCAGATGATTTTTGCCATGACGAATTCAATCTTCGCCACAGCCATGTGCATGATTTTCGCTGCAGCGAACTCATTCTTCACTGCGGCAATGCTTGAGAGCTGCATAGTTCATCGCGGCGAACTTTGGTTTCGCCGCGGCGCAATATTTTTATAGAAGTAATATTTGCCTCCATTCAACAATTCTTCCTAATTAGATTCTCGCCACTCTTGTATCTCAAAGCTTTTATAAGTTACAAAGTGATTCTTGAGTTTCTGAAAATATCTCCCATTTTTTAAATGATAGTCAGTTTTTGGCTAATTTCATTTTCAATGTTTTCACCACAAAGGAAGTGAAAGTATGCTGACAAAGTAGCACTTTATGTTTTTAAAACTTGAGATTGTTCATTGAGATATTAACTTTGTTGGAAGGATATTTGGGCCTGAATTTTTCAATTTTTGTGTGTATTTACTTATTTCATATCTCTCTAGAACTTGTTTCAATTCTTAATCAAAGCTTGATGAACTAGAATTTTGTTAATATGATAGAGGCATTCTTTCAAAACCCTGTTGACCCAAACACAAGCCCCATAAACACCTCTCCATTGCTAGCCCCTTGAGCCATAATTTTTGAGCATATACACACATCTTCTTATGGTGTCAATAGTTTATTTAGCATTTTCTTCTAGTTATCTGAAGAAATTGACTATTAAAAAAAAGAGAGAAAAAAAGAAGAAAAGAAAGAAATGCCAAAAAGAAATATATATATATATGTTCTCAAAAGAACATAAATAAAAAAGGGGGTTAAGAGATAAATTATGTTGTCATTTGTGTAAATATTATCTTACTGTTGACATTTATTTCATAATTGTGGTGCATGTACTCATATTTTTTCTTCTTTCATCCATTCCATCCATTTCATCTAGCCTTCCATGCATTAAAACCTTGAAAAGTCCTCTTGATTTTCAAGATTATAGTTCTTGCAGTGGAGAGGTAGAACTATCACAAGCATATGGTAGAGAATGGACTAAGCAAATTTTAGAGTGAAATTATCCCAACAACAAGTGAGATGAGAGAAAACACCTTACCTTGAGTGAAACCTCTTTTGCGCAATCTCTTGGAATAAATTCTTATAGTGTTTATTTTTCTTGGTACTCTTTTAGTTTGCTTTGATTGATTTCTGAGAAAGTGATTTTTGTCAATTTCCTACTTTTATTTTGAGCATGGTCGGAATTTTTCTTTTGGACTGGTGTCTGTTTGACTTTTATAAACTTTGTCCAGGAGTACAAAGGTCTAAGTATGGGGGAATTTGATTGAGCCCAAGTTTATTACATATATTGGCTACATTTTCATGACTTTTGCTACACTTTTTGACTCCTATTTCTAGATTTTATCCTTAAATTGACTTTTGAGTGTGTGCCTTTATTTTATGTAGTTTGAGAGTAAAAAATTATCACAAATCAGTATTAAAGCACTAATTAATTTTTTGAGAATTATTGATACTGAAAATTACCATTGTTTATTATAGGAGACTCAAGGAGAAGGGACTCAAGAAGAAGAAGGTGCAGAGTAAAAGAAGGCTGAACTGAAGTCAACAAGAGAACAGGTGCAACAAGAAGTTCGTCGCGGCAAAATATAAAGGAATCCAGGCTGAATTTTTGGGAAAATTTTTCTGCGACGAAGATTAATTCTTTCGCCGCGACGAAGTAACCAGCAACAGAGCAAAACCTTTCGGGAAAAGTTTGTTATGGTGAAGATTAATTCTTTTGTCACAGCGAACCTTCGAAAACCTAGACCAATTTTGAAAAAATCACCCACTGTACAACCTGAACCAGCATCCTTTGTTTAAAAACCTACCAAATTAGGTTATAGCCGACAGACACAACAAGCTTCCACTTGATACACACACTCACGGCTCTTCCTCTCCACTTGACCATCATCAATCACTTCTTTCCATTTTTCTATCGCCACATTCATTATCTACTGCTGCTGCATGGATGCTCTTGATGGGTTTCCAGTTGTGAGTTCTCCCGAAGCAATGCTTGGCTAAGCACAATTTTCTCTTGAAGATGTAGCAATGGCTTGAGTTCAATGGGCTTCACAGGGGAGTAGTTTGTTCATATTTAACTACATTTTTGTGAACTCCTTAGTTAGGATTTATGCTTTGTAGATGGATTTTTTTTATTATAGTTTAATCAAGTGTTAAACAATGTATAGTGTTATTGGGATTGTTGATGTAGAACTTGAAGCTTGAATATATGAAGTCTCATATATGTCATTTCGTGATTTTGTTAATTCTCTTCTATCTACCTAGTTGTGCTTGATATTGAGATGATGCT
>JAOQMP010000005.1:14511867-14524219 GCA_027563575.1 Erythroxylum pedicellare
CTAGGTCATGTGATATCTGCTAAGGGTATTGAAGTTGACAAGTCCAAAGTTGATATCATTTCTTCTTTACCTTACCCTCTACTGTGAGGGAATTGCGTCCTTTTCTGGAGCATGTAGGTTTTTATCGAAGATTCATTAAGGACTTTTCGAAGATAGCCGCACCACTATGCAAGCTTCTTCAACAAGATGCCTCATTTTAGTTCAACGAGAGGTGCAAAGAAGCATTCAACAAACTTAAGGAGTTTTTGACATCAGCATCGATGATTCGACCACCAGATTGGAACCTCCCATTCAAGATCATGTGTGATGCGAACGATTATGTGATGGGGACAGTTTTAGGGCAAAGAGTGGAAAAACCTTTGCATGCCATTTACTATGTTTCAAAGACTTTAAATCCAGCTCAATTATATTATTCCACTATTGAAAAAGAATTGTTATCTGTGGTTTTTGCTTTGGAAAAATTTTGATCGTATTTGCTTGGTGCTAAAGTGATTGTTTATTTTGACCATGCAGCTTTACGATACTTGCTCACAAAGAAAGAAGCAAAACCAGGCTGATCAAATGGATTCTCCTTCTACAAGAATTTGACTTAGAGATCAGAGATAAGAAAGGGGCAGAAAACGTAGTGGCAGATCATCTCAGTCGTTTGATAAAGGAAGAAGATAATTTCCCTCTACGAGAAAGCTTTCCTGATAAGCAATTGTTTTCTGCCGATGTGGCACAACCATGATATGCAAACATCATCAATTTTTTAGTAACTAACGAATTACCTGTTGGTTTGTCTAAGGCTCAGAAGGATAAGCTATAAAGTGAAACAAAGTACTATGTTTGGGATGACCCCTATCTTTGGGGGCAATGTGCAGATTAAGTTATCAGAAGATGTGTACCGAAAAATGAATCATCATTAATTTAAACCTTCTGCCATTCGTACGCTTATGGAGGACATTTTGGAGTAAAACGGAGAGCTCAAAAAGTTCTAGAGAGCGACTTCTACTGGCCAACATTGTTCAAAGAAGCATATACATTTTGCAAGTCCTGTGATAAATGCCAACGGTCAGGTAACCTGTCCTGTAAGGATCAATTGCCACAAATCCCTTTACTTTTTTGTGAAATTTTTGACATTTGGGGCATTAATTTTATGGGACCTTTCCCTCCGTCTTTTAGCTTTACTTATATATTGCTTGCGGTTGATTATGTTTCTAAATGGGTGGAAGCAAAAGCCACTAGGAATAACGATGCTAAGGTTGTTGCAGATTATGTTAAGGCTAACATTCTTTCTAGGTTCAGGATACCGAAAGCCGTCATTAGCGATAGAGGAACCCACTTCTACAACAGGGTGATGAAAGCAATGTTCAGAAAATATCACATAATGCACAAAGTTTCTACTACTTACCATCCTCAAATCAATAGGCAAGCTGAAGTCTCGAATCGAGAAATCAAGTTAATCCTGGAGAAAACTGTGCAATCCAATAGGAAGGATTGGAGTGTAAGACTGGAAGATGCATTGTGGGCCTACCAGATGGCTTACAAAACCCCAATTGGAATGTCTCCGTACAGGCTAGTGTTTGGAAAGCCATGTCATCTTCCAGTATAATTACAATATAAGGCATATTGGGCTATCAAAAGATGTAACAAGCACTTGGATGATGCGGGAGTGCATAGAAAGTTGCAGCTTCAAGAGTTGGAAGAGATGAGGAATGAGTTATATCAAAATGCAGTGATATATAGGAGAGGACGAAAGCTTTTCATGATAAGATGATTTCAAGAAAAATTTTATCGATGGGCCAAAAAGTGTTACTATATCATTCCAAACTCAAGCTCTTTCCTGGTAAGTTATGTTCCCGTTGGTTTGGTCCATTTATTATCACTCATGTCTTTCCTTTTGGTGCAGTGGAGATACGAAGCCTCAAAACTGACAAGACATTCTAAGTAAATGGTCATCGCTTGAAGCCGTATTATGAGGGCTTCCAAACAGAGGATTTGGAGGTGTTGATGCTGGAGGATATGACTGGTGTCACTTAAAGCATGCAACTGGAGGTCGAGCCAACGACATTAAAACAAAGGCGCTTCTTGGGAGGCATATAACCTATTAGTATTCATTGGATTAAAGAAGAAAGAGGTGCATTGGATGGACTATCTTCCTTCTTCCATCTTTCAAAACCGAAATTGGTAAGTCATATTTAGGTTAATAGTCTTTTCATATAACCATCTTAAAGATAAATGAGAAGATTCTCATTTACTAGCCACGTTATGATTGATTAAAGTAAGAAGTGATGCATTACATGCTATTCTCTTCTTTCATTCCATGCATAATCGAAATTGAGTGTGTAAAAAGTGTTCTTGTATGGTTTGACTCTCTCTCTCCTTTCATGCATGAGTGAGTCGAAATTTGCAAGAGAAGAGTCTCATTTTTTGTTCGTTTCTTCCAAGAAAAATCTCCTCCAAACATTTCTTCTCCTTCCCACCAAAGGATTTTGTTAACCAAGTTGTCCTGGAAGAACAAGAAGTAAATCAAATTGGTTGAGGATACAACAACAAGGAGAGGATAGATTGACAAAAGAAAGGATTCAAAGGAAAAGGCTTTGGATACAAGAAGAAGGAGAGGATAGCGCAGCAAGGAATTAAAGCTGTAGCGAAGAAGTCGGTAATATCACTATCTTATTTATGTGTATTATTATCCTTATAACATATCATGTATAGATTGGCATGATAATTTAGATATATTGCTTCCGCTGCAAATAAGATTTCTAAAAAGTTTTGAAATCTACTGGTTTTGCAAATATGGAATGCTTTCTTTTCCCGATCCAACAGACCATACAACCAATACAATGAGCATGTGGAGCACTTATTCTTCAATTGTAGGATCACTCAAGGATTTTGGACTTCAATTCAACAGCTATGCAACTTATATTACCTAAGGACAGGGTGGAATCAGATTGCAAATTGGCTCACAAAACATTGTAAATAGAAAACCTACAATAATAAGGTTATAATGCTAACTTTTAGCTATATAGTTTACTTAATACGGGTCCACAAGAATCAAAAGATATTCCAAGCGAGTAATAGAAGCATGATGGACTGGACACACTGGACCATTAACTAGATCAAGCAAATTATTAGAATTAGAGGCTTAAAGTAAGGAATTAGCTCATTTCTAACCAACATATGGCAGTTATCACCAACTTAAGGAGCTAAAATATTAACAGAAATAGAACCTCACTATAGGAACTTAAATGCTAAGTAATGTAACTTTTTTTTTTTGAAAAATGCTAAGTAATGTAATTTGCTTGGTTATGAGTGTGAGGGAACTTAATTTTTGTTTTTATATTAAGGGGTAATTTAGCTTGGTAGTATCCTTTTGTACTTAGATCATAATGTCCCTACTGGAATTAATACATTATTCATTTTCCAAAAGAAAAAGAAGAAACATATTATTTTATTAAATTCCACATCTATTTATTCCTAATGTGAATAAGCTAGATTTGGTCTGGTAGATTTGGAGCTTGATTTTCACATGCACGTTAAAGATAATTTGAAAATGACGTTGACAATAACTATTAGATATTAACCAAGAGTTGAATAATGGAAAATGCTAGTTATATAGTATTTGATTGTGAGTTTCTAAGCTGCACCAACTCTTTTTAGTGTACCAATTTATTCATAGTCTATGTAGATATTTTGTGAAGTTGTTTGAATTTATTAAATGAATTTTTTGAAGAGAAATTGTTTTAGGTTATTATATTTATCTTTAAATTAAGTTGTTCCATCGTCCATATTTTTTGAACTAAAATATGAGGTTTATTTGAGGCATAAGTGATTATTAATTGTAAAAATAATAGTCAAATTTTGACAATTCATATTAAGTGTTTGTAATTATAACACCATGTTTCTTAGGTTATATAAATATTCATACATACTTAAATAACATACATTTTCAAACAATCCAACTTACAAGTTTTATAAACATAGACCATCTTTCTAAACATCTATAGATAGCTTTAGATTTGAAAGTTCTTTTTATAAGGTTAGGTCTTTCACCTAGGGTTGATCCTTCTCTTATCATTACATGGGCCTAGTCTTTTTATAAGTTGTCAGACAGTTTTTTGGCATAAACATTTCTATGCTTAAGTTAGTTTTAGGATTGAGAATGTTATTTGATAGTTACTGATAATAATTACCTCTTTTTGAGAGCGTGATTACGTATTGAAGGTGACAGATATTTGTAGCCTGACTTTGTAACTTTATGTAGAGGGGTACAGGCATGTTAGTTGATTAGTCGAGGAAAGATCCTCGCTTTTTATAGGAGGTTTCAGGCCATGACCATAAGTTTATACGGGTTTTCTAGGTCTCACCCAGGCAAATAAAACACTAAATAATCAATGGCTCATAGTTTCTCTACATCCAACTTTTTGGAGCCCTAGATATTGTGTATTAAGACCGAATAAAGATTATGGATGTTGTCTCAAATTAAGGTCCCCATCTTTGCCAGGTTGTTGTGCAAGAAGCCGCTTTTAAAAATTAGTTTAGGTGGGAGGCCTCGAAAAGTAAGAAGGTACCAAGATCATATCCCCTGATCACAACTTGATTCAAACCATTGTTACATTTATATAAATCTCGAGGGTGTTCTTTAAGAATGGTGCTATTCTTTTTGCTCAATTTTTTTAAGACAAATATGTGACTTGGAAGCTTTCTCCGGCACCTTGCAAACCTAGCTCGAGGATCTTCTCCACTTGTTTCCAGTATCCTATAAGAAGGTAACACCACTATGTCTATGTCTTCTAGCGATTCTAGTGAATACTTAGGTGGCTCATATATATCATCTAAGATTGGGTATATTTAGCTCGATAAATATACGTAGGCCTAAAACGTTTTGAGGGAATGTCCTCTTTCCTTAAACCCATTCTCCTAATGTATATTCTTTCGAGGAAAATAAATACGAAGGGCGTTATAGGCCTACTAATTTTGAGGATCTCATTACCAAGTTTAACATGCCACCCATTGTTCGAGTAATATGCCCCTCGAAGTCTAACCGAGCATGCTTCCGCAGGCCTAGGGAGATAAGCATATATTTTGACGGCGTCAAGAATGGGATGTGGTTATCCTTCAACAACATGAACCATAATATCATCGACGATAAAGACTTGAGCCCCTGATAGCTGTACTTGCATTCATGAGGAATTGTTGTTTGCTTTATGGTGACTTTATATTTGTGGATATGGAAACATCAACAAATCTATTAAGTTATATACTTCAATTGAAGCTAACAAGCAAGCAAGAGGGAAAGTGCCTAAACGCACGAAGGGGTAACAAGCAAGCAAGAGGGAAAGTGCCTAAACGCACGAAGGGGTACTCGCGAGTGGAAGAAGGGTTTCATCTTTCTGAGCCTAGAAGATGGAAGCTAATAGGAATTTAAGTCTGTGTGAGGGGACAGAAGTCCTTATTTTCACTAGACAAGCAATTTCTACTTCCTCTTGAGGATGCAATGCTCAATGGAGACATGACTCAAGGTCGATGTTTCAAAAGAAGTAACATGTAGGTTATTTTCCCTTTTCTTTGTACTTAATCTTTAGGTTTTTCAGCTGCTTAGTCTTGTTTTATATGATGAAAACATCAATTTGATCAAACTTGTGAATTTTAAATGGCCTAGATTTAAGAAATTCATAAAATTTAGTTAGTATTGGATTAAGAAATACCGAAATTAGGTATTATTGGGTAATACTTTGGAGTTATTGGAAACTCGATACCTTGACCAAAAAGCTTAAGCTAAAATATAAGCTGCGCGTGCTCCTTTTGCCAACACCTACACCTACGGTTACAATTCTTTCATCTGTTTTCCACTTTTTCTTTCTCAATCTCACATCATCACAATCAGCATCAGTCCCTGTAAGGCTCTGCTTCGATTCAATCTTGTGATCATTGGTTCAATAAGGTCATGTTTTTAAGTTTACCGTGTCTCCATTTATCTGCTCTTCTTTAATCTTGTATCTAAACACATCATTTGATTAATTGCGGGTATAGATGGGTTGTACTGCAAGGGACAAGCATATTCGTGCAAATCGAAGGGTCCGATCGGCCAGACCCGAATTTGAGCCCTGTTGCTATGCATCATCCATATCGAAGTCCGTTCTCCAATCGAGTCTCAAAACTTTTGCTTATAATACGGGTTTGCACGACCCCAACCATTACAACTCGAGCGGTAATATTGATGAGAGCGGGGGTTATTGTACTGAGGAACAATTAGAAGAGATATTGTTGAAAAATCTTGAATTTTTATATAAAGAGGCCATTGATCAGCTTGTTTCTTTGGGTTATGATGAGGATACTGCATTACAAGCAATTCTGCGGAAAGGGCATTGCTATGGTGGCATGGATGTGCTGACTAATATATTGCATAACTCGCTGGCTTATCTGAATAATAATTCTGGGAATAGTAATGGATATTCGGACCAAACTGAGCTTACTTTTAGTAATCTTCGGCAATTGGAAGAGTATTCCCTCGCAAGTATGATTTGTTTGTTGCAACAAGTTAGGCCACATTTGAGTAAAGGCGATGCTATGTGGTGCTTGTTAATGAGTGATCTTCATGTGAATAAAGCCACCACAATCGAGATTCCTATCCCTAATGCACCTGGGATTGGGTATTCTGCTGCACAGGACAATGTAGATAATGTTTGTGGTAATGTGGTTGATAATGGTGTTGGTGTCGTAGCACCGGCTCTCTGTAGATTTCATGGAGGGTGGGGTTTTGGAAATGGCAGTGGATCTGAGTTTGCTGTTAATGGGTTTTTATCTTACGGTGCGGATCTATCTCTACCAAAGGATTTTGAGTGTCCTAAGAGGTTCAATCTTTCACCTTCAGTAAAGTCTTTGTTGAAAAGGAATGTCGCAAAGTTTGCTGCTGGGTTTAGAGCTAATTCAACACCGATACAGATACAGTCTCAGGCACCGCCGCTGGATTTTGTGAGTGGTTTATCAGGGAGTGCAGCTTCAGCGGTGAATGGTGGTGGAATTCCAGTCGATAAGTGTGAGGACTCTCAGAATTTGAAGAACCAAGATGGGGTTAGTTCAGTCTTGAGTAAATTTCATGACCTGAATCTGGAAGAGAATTTGGTAGTTGCTGGAGAAGATCAGAAAGACGAAATGATAATGAACCTGGTACATAAGGTTAAAGATTTGGAAAGACAACTAAAAGACCGTAAAGAATGGGCACATGAGAAGGCTGTTCAAGCAGCTAAAAGACTTGGTAATGATTTAACAGAACTTAAAATCTTGAGAATGGAACGGGAGGAGATTCAGCAGTTGAGAAAGGGAAAGCCAACTCTTGATAATTCAACAATGAAGCGGTTGACAGAGATGGAGAATGCTTTGAGAAAGGCTAGTGCCCAAGTGGACCGAGCAAATGCTGCTGTGAGACGACTAGAGACTGAGAATGCTGAAATTAGAGCTGAGACGGAGGCTTCTAAGTTAAGTGCATCTGAATCAGTGATGACCTGCTTGGAGGTTGCAAGGCGGGAGAAAAAGTGCATGAAGAAGCTTGTGGTTTGGGAGAAACAGAAAACTAAATTGCGGGGTGAGATTGCAGATGAGAAAGAAAAGATCAAGGAGTTGCAAAGATGCTTGGAAATGGTTCAACAAGCTCAAGAAGATGCTGAGGTGTGCTGGTTTTTTTTTTTTTTTTTTGCTTGGCTTTTATATTGATGTTCCTTGTTTCTCAAGCTTCTTCATCCCTAAGCTTTGGGCTTTCAGACCTATAGCAGATCTTTGGGTTAAATTTCCTCGATCCTCTAATGGCTTATTCATTTAGGTATGATAAAGTTAGTGCAAACCTGTGGGTAATTTTTATGCAAAGATGGTCGCTTACTTCTTTTCAAGCGTGAACTCCTTTTATATAGGAGAGGCAAGATGATATATGCCCTACGCATGAATCAATCTTCTTTACTCAGAAGGTTGCACTTTGAGGCATGAGTTCCTCTATCTTCTTGTAAGGATTGGTTGAGCTACCTACTTGAAGAGGGGTGAGTCATTTTTGTGAGAAGTATCATTTTCCCTTACTGGTCTTAAGTAAGATTGGGAAATTTCTTTAAGACGAAAGTACTTCAGGATTGCTTTTGGCCTGTACATTGCATATCTACAGTTTTGCATCTTGTTGAGTGAGAGACATAAAGTTTGTGACTCTGCATCCTGTTGAGCACAAGACCCCATGTTTGCGTATTGTAGTGCGAGATAACAAGCTTGCATATGTATGTCTTAATTCCAAATATGAAGTAAGCCTTCATATCTACGAGCGTGAGATCACATGTTTACAGCTCTACATTTTGTCAAGCTTGAGATTGCATGTTTGTGACTACATCTTTGTTGAGTTTGAGATTGCAAGTTTGCAACTCCCAACATTTTGAGTGCGAGACCACATGTCTTCGGCTTTGCATTATTTTAGTGCAAGACAACATGCTTTTGTCTTGAAGAGCACGAGCCTTCATGTTTGCGGCTCTGCATCTTGTTGTGAGAGACAAACAAAGTTTGTGACTCTTCATCCTTTCGAACACAAGAATGCATGTTTACTTCTTGTCAAGCCTGGAACTACATGTATGTGCATATGCCTTGTTGTGCATGAGAACGCATGTCGACAGCTATACGTCTTCTTGAATGCGAGACCTTATTTATGCAACTTACATCTTGTTGAGAGTAAGAACGCATATATATGGCTTTTTTTCTTGTTGAGTGCAAGATCAAATGTTTGCGACCATGTGACCTTTCTAGAGCGAGACAATATTTTTGTGGCTCTATGTCTTTTTAAGCATGAGATAGAATGCTTTCGTGTTGTCGAGCGAGAGACAGTCTATGATTATGTATTCTTTTGGGTACATATGAGCGCGAAGCGATATGCCTAGAACCCTGCATCGTGTCGAGTTAAGGACTATTGGTTTGCATGTCTGCATTTTCATGGGTGCGAGATTGTTTCATAGAAAGTCTACCTATTATAGGAGTGCTAGATTGCATGTGATCAAATTTGAATCTTTTGTAACGCAATATTGCGTATTAACGAGTCTACATCATTTGGAGCACGAGACTACTTATGAGGTATTATGAGGGCACAAAACTGCGTGTGAGCAGGTTTGTATCTTTATAGATGCATGATTGCATATGAGTGAATCTGCATATTTCAAACCTTGAGACTACATATTAGCTAATCTATATCTTTTGGGTTGCAAGATTGTGTGTGAGCGAAGCTGTCTTTTAGGTGTCAAAACTTCTTAAGACCGAGTATATGCCTCTTTGTGGTCACGAAACTACTTACGAGCAAATCTGCATCTGGTAAGGAGCTTAAAATTGTGTATGAGCAGGTCTGCATTTTATGGGCACGATACTGCTTAATAGTATATTTCTTTTGGGGGCACAACTATTTTGGAGCGTATCTGCAAGTTTTCTTTGGCCAAGTTATGAGTTAATTTGCATATCTTTCATTATATTTGTTGCATCTGTCTGCATTGAGTCAACAAAACAAGTGCTATATAATAGATCAACAAAAATAAAAGAAGCATATATTTGCAGACTATTTCGACCAGCAACCTTATTGATTATTGCAAATTGTTCAAGGTGTTAAGTTGAGTGTGGAATTTTCTCTCAGGTGATTGGTTTTTTATGGTTGAGTTCTTCATGGTATTCATCATTATAAAATAAAATAGAAATCAAAAGAGTTGGCTATCGTATTCTCAATTTTCATTGCATCATGGACTTCTTGATCCGTAAGCTTTGCGATTTCGGGCTTATAGCAGATCGTTGGACTAGTCTTGATGCTCTGGCGACTTATTCTTTTAGGTCTGAAAGGAGCGTTAGAGTTTTATCTGCTTCTCTGGTGTAAAGACTTCGATGGTAAAGTGAATGCAGGCCTGTAGGTAATTATTGTGCAAAGACGTATTGTGCTTAAACCAGATTCAGTATCAAGTTGGATTTTCATATGCTTGCTTGCTGTTATCACAATTCATTTATTGTGAATGCTGCCGTAATTTCTTCAATTGCTTGGCAGATTTCTATGCAAAGTCTAATAATAGCCGCTGGTTCCGTCGCTTTACCCATTTATTAATTGCAATCTTATTGCAGGTGAAGTGGAGGAAGGAAGTAAAGGCGCGAGAGCAAGCTCTGACCCGAGTGGAGGAAGAAAGATTTTCCAAGGACGCAGCTGAGGCTAGTAATAAAAGGAAACGGGAGGCCTTGCGTCTAAAAGTAGACATAGATTTCCAGCGCTATAAGGATGATGTCCAAAGACTTGAGCAGGAGCTTTTGCGTCTTAAATCATCTGAAGAGTTGAGTGAATTGAATCATGAGTCCTTAGGAATGCCAGAGAGGACAATGCCACATGGAGAGACAATTGTCAAGCTGCTTCATGAATTGGACAAACTGGAGGCTTCTTCTGATCAGGGAGCCAACAGTAATAGGGAATGCATAATATGTGCAAAGGAGGAAGTCTCAGTTGTTTTCCTTCCATGTGCTCACCAAGTTCTTTGTGCCAATTGTAGTGATAATTATGAGAAGAAGGGTAAAGCTAGCTGCCCAAGCTGCCGTGTTCCAATTGTGCAGAGGATCCGTGTCTTTGGTGCTTGTTCATAGGCAAAATCATAATTAATTATACCCGTTGCTTTTGATGTTGTAATCACTTAAATTTCATGGCGAGCATCTAGCACAATAAGGGTGATAATTTTCTCATAATATAGCTGCTTTTTTTAAGTCAAAATATTATTAAAATACAAGTAAGATTTGCTTACTTAAGAGGGAAAGCTGAAGACTTGTTTGCATTGATCATGACATCATGGAATACTCGTCACAACCAGTTTCATTGTTTATTGCAATTATTTTTTATATGAATTATGCTATTATATTTGTTCTAGTTCATAAGGATGGCATGGGCTGGGTTGGGCTTGCCTGACCTAAGCTCAGCCAAAGCTGAAAGATTGGGGCCTAAGCCTTAGGATATAGGCTTGAAGTTCGCATGATCACGCTTACTAGGCTCGAAGATTGATTAGGTTTAGGTTGGCTTGACTTTTTTTAATCTTTTTATTTTTATGAAATTTTTATTAAAAATATAAAGTAATCAATTCAATTAATTAAAATTACAAATTTCAATTGAATACTAAAAATTAAAATTTTATAATAGATGAAATGGATATATATTGATAAAATAAGTAAGATAATCTAAATTCATTACTGAAGGAAAGTATGATTATATGAAATGAATATATTTATATATAAAGTGATAAATTCAATTCATTAAAGTTATGAATTTAAATTGATTAATAAAATTGGGATTTTATAATGATGAATATATAAAACAAACATATATTGATAAAATAAATTTGTAAATCAATTCAATTAATTGATGATAAGAACAAAATTCATTACATAATGACATAGTTTACAAAAATGATTATCTAAATTTTTTAATTGATACAATTTACAAAAATTCAAAATAAAATCATGAAATAATGTTCTAAACTGACACTGTGAGAGTTGAAAGTAGAGACTTGAGAGAGTAGAGACTAGAAAGAGTAGCTAATTGTTGTAGTCAGGATAACCAATAGTTTGCATCACTTCTTCTTTAAATAGAAACATTATATTTAGTATTGTAATATTAAATTTTTAAAATTGAAGGAATATGAAGCACAAAGTAATAATTAATAAACAATTAAATGCACCTTCATTATCGAATATTTTATCAAAATAATGTTCACTTGATTGATGAGTACGAGTTTGTGTATGACTGGTCACCTTCGTATTAGGACCCATGATCAAATGGCTACGTCGAGCTATCGACGTTAAACATAGCACCTATTGGGAGGCACCCCAATCTTATCCTTTCATTTGAGTTCTTTGCTGTTTCAATTTCTTTTTATTACTTTCATTTGAGTACATTATTTGCTTTTTATCTGTTTTGTTAGGAATGCAAGATTGGAGCTATGAATTATGATTTCAAGTTGCTAAGTCTTCTACACTCCAGGGAGTCCTTATGTTCTCATTCCTTATTATTATTATTATCTTTTAGACATTGAGCATAATGTTGTGTTTAAATGTGGGCAGAGGCTAGTTTGCTCTAGGTTATTCGGATTTATGCTATATTGTGAGAGACAAATTGGGGAACCTTCTTGCTTTTGCTTAAACTTAAGAAAATTTTTAAGTTAGTTACATGTTTTGCATTTAAAAAGAAGAAAATTTAATTTGAGAATTTTTTTCCCATGTTTTGCATTTAAAAAAAAGAAAATTTAATTTGAATTTTTTTTCAAAAATTACAACATCTTCTGTTTTCTTGCATCTTAAGTGTGTCAGCTTTCTTTAAGATTCCCAATCGTTGACTAAGTTCGAG
>JAOQMP010000005.1:14534865-14545244 GCA_027563575.1 Erythroxylum pedicellare
TAATTGATTCCATTAAAAAAGTTCCACCATATGCCAAATTTCTCAAGGAATTATGCACGTCTAAAAGGAAATTGAAAGTAGACAAAAAAAAAGTAAGTTTGGGAGAAAATATGTCCACAGTCATTCAAAGAAACCTTCACCTAAAGTTTAAGGATCTATGTACGCTTACAATTCCCTACAAAATAAGTGATACTAGATTTGAAGAAGCAATGTTAGATCTAGGAGTTTCAATTAATGTCATGTCATATTCCATTTACATTTCATTGAATTCCAACAATAAATAAGAGCTAGCATTCAGAATCTAGAAAACCAATTGAGTCAGATAGCTACGATTATGAGCTGAATGGAAAATCAGAGTTTGAGTAAACTTCCTTCTCAAACGATTGTAAACTCGAAAGAAAATGCAAATGCTATCACCTTGAGAAGTGGTAAAGAAATAAAGGCTAACTTGAAGTGTCTCCAAAAGAAGTTAAAATGGGAACTAAAGTGAATTCTCAATCTCTTTTAATTAAAAATTTTACTAATTACTTTACCTCATTTTCCTAGAAAGTTTGCTAAATCTAAGAAAGAGGAGCAAGATAAGCAGATTTTGGAAATGTTCAAAAAGGTGGAGGTAAAAATACCTTTAATTGATTCCATTAAAAAAGTTCCACCATATGCCAAATTTCTCAAGGAATTATGCACGTCTAAAAGGAAATTGAAAAGAGAGGAAAAAGTAAATATGGGAGAAAATGTGTCCACAGTCTTTCAAAGAAACCTTCCCCTAAAGTGTAAGGATCTATGTACGTTTACAATTCCCTACAAAATAAGAGATACTAGATTTAAAAAAGCAATGTTAGATCTAGGAGCTTCAATTAATGCCATGTCATATTCCATTTACATTTCATTGAATTCCAACAATAAACAAGAGTTAGCATTCAAAATCTAGAAAATCAATTGAGTCATATAGCTACTATTATGAGCTGAATGGAAAATTAGAGTTCGGGTAAACTTCCTTCTCAAACGATTGTAAACCCGAAAGAGAATGCAAGTGTTATCACCTTGAGAAGTGGTAAAGAAATAAAGGCTAACTTGAAGTGTCTCCAAAAGAAGTTAAAATGGGAACTAAGGTAATTTTTCAATCTCTTGTAATTAAAAATTTTACTAATACTTTACCTCCTTTTCCCAGAAAGTTTGCTAAATCAAAGAAAGAGGAGCAAGATAAGGAGATTTTGGAAATGTTCAAAAAGGTAGCGGTGAACATACCTTTAATTGATTCCATTAAACAAGTTCCACTATATGCCAAATTTCTCAAGGAATTATGCACGTATAAAACGAAATTGAAAGGAGACAAAAAAGTAAGTGTGGGGGAAAATGTTTCTGCAGTCATTCAAAGAATCCTTCCCCCAAAGTGTAAGGGTCTATGTACGTTTACAATTCCCTGCAAAATAGGTGATACTAGATTTAAAAAACCAATGTCATATCTAAGAGCTTCAATTAATGTCATGTCATATTCCATTTACACTTTATTAAATTTAGGATCTTTGAAAGAAACGCTTGTTACAATGCAATTGGTAGATGAATCTAATGCTTATCCTGAAAGGGTTGTAAAGGATGTCTTAGTGCAAGTTAACGAATTGGTTTTTCCAGCTGACTTTTATACAGTGAACATGGAGGGAGAACCTTCGTCTAATTCTACACCAATTCTTTTGGGTCGACCATTCTTGAAAACATCAAAGACAAAGATTGATGTATATGTAGGAATATTGACTATTGAATTTGATGGTGAAAAGGTTCGCTTTAATATTTTTGAAGCTATAAGGTACCCTAGTGATGTTCATTCTATTTTATCAATTGAAGTCATTGATTGTTTGTCTCAAAAAGTCTTTGATATGGAAGGTAAAGATGAGTTAGAACTCATTCATTGCATGAGTTTACAGGAAAACATTTTGCAAAATTCTAACTTATTCATTATAGGTGAGATGGAAGAAATCATGCTAACATTGTAATCACTACAACCAATGCCAAAAAGGTATGTATTCCAAATATTGAACTGCCAATACCTCATAAGAAATCTTTACCTTTGATTTCGCAAGCACCTACAACTGAACTGAAGCAATTATTAGAGACCTTACCATCTGTATCAATCACTACTTGGAATAAGATGTAAAGAATATTTTTAGAGAAGTACTTTCCTTCCTCTCAAGCAATGAATATTCAGAAGGAAATATGTGCAATTCGGCAATACCATGGGAAGACATTATATGAGGACTGGGAGCGTTTCAATAGGTTGTGTGCTAGCTGCCCTTACCATCAAATCAGTGAATAGCTTTTGATCCAATACTTCTATAAAGGGCTTCTGCCACAAGAAAGAAGTATGATGATAGATGCAGCAAGTAGAGGTGCATTAGTAGATAAGATGCTCATTGAAGCTAGAAATCTAATTTCCAACATGGCTGCTAGCTCTCAACAATTCAACATTCGAGAGGAACCCAAACCGTTGAAAGTCAGTGAAGCTAGTACTGCCATATTAGAGCAACAGATAGTTGGGTTAACATCTTTAGTAAGAGAAATGGCTGCAAATAATACTCAAAAAGTCAAGGTATGTGGAATTTGCATAACAGTAGGACATCCCACTAATATGTGTCCAACCTTGGAAAAGACTTCAATGGAACAAGTGAATGCTTTTAGAATTTTTCTGGGTCCACCACAAAGGAAGTATGATCTTAGCTACCCCTATTGACTGAATTCAGGATGGAAAAATCCTCCATTTAAAAATTATGGACAGTAAAGACAATAACAAGGCTCTTACCAATAGCCATATCAAAGACAAGGTCAACCATTAGCCTTTGGACCTTCATTAGAAGAACTGATGAAAACATTGACTTAAAATACCACTTAATTCTAAAATAATTCCATACAATTCTAATAATAAGAAAGACCTAGCATTCAAAATATGGAGAATCAATTGAGTCATATAGCTACTATTATGAGTTGATTGGAAAATCAGAGTTTGAGTGAACTTCCATCTCAAACGATTGTAAACCCGAAAGAGAATGCAAGTGCTATCACCTTGAGAAGTGGTAAAGAAATATAGGCACCACATAAGACTCCTGTTATTAACGATGATGAAAAATCTAAAAGGGAACTTGAAGTGTCTCCAAAAGAAGCTGAAAAGGTAACTAATGTAAGTTCTCAATCTCCTGTGATTAAATTCAACTAATACTTTGCCTCCTTTTCCTAGCAGATATGCTAAATCAAGGAAAGAGGAGCAAGATAAGGAGAATTTGGAAATGTTCAAAAAGGTAGAGGTGAACATACCTGTAATTGATGCCATAAAGAAAGTTCTTTAATATGCCAAATTTTAAGAAATTATGCACATCCAAAAGGAAACTGAGAGGAGACAAGAAAGTGAGTGTGGGGAAAAACGTGTCTATAGTTATTCAAAGAAAGCTTCCCCTAAAGTGTAAGGATCCAGATATATTTACAATTCCCTACAAAATAGGTGATAATAAATTTGAAAAGGCAAGGTTAGATTTAGGGGTTTCAATTAATGTCATGCCATATTCTATTTACACTTCATTGAATTTGGGATATTTGAAAGAAACTTGTGTTATAATTCAATTGGCTGATAGATCTAACACTTATCCTAAAAGGTTGTAGAGGATGTCTTAGAGCAGGTTCACAAATTAGTTTTCCCATATGATTTTTATATATGGAATATGGAGGGAGAAACTTCATCTAATTCTGCACCAATCCTTCTAGGTCGACCATTTTTTAAGACATTAATGACAAAGATTGACGTGGATGTAGGAAAATTAACTATAGAGTTTGATGGTGAAATTGTTCGCTTTAATATTTTTAAAGCAATGAATTACCCTAGTGATGTTCATTATGTTTTATCGATTGATGTCATCGATTACTTGTCCTAAGAAGTTTTTTCATATTGAAGGTAAAGATGAGATAGAAATCATTCTTTACACGAGTTTATAGGAAAACCCTTTGCAAAATGCTAACTTATTCATTACGAATGAGATGGAAGATATTATGCTAGAATTACAATCACTACAATCGTTTCCAAAAAGATTTGTATTTCTAATTATTGAATTGCCAATATCTCATACAAAATCTCTACCTTCGATCGTGTAGACACCCGCAATTGAACTGAAGCAACTACCAGATCACTTGAAATATATGTTTTTGGGAGAAGGAGAAACACTTCCGATAATCATAATAAGGAATCTAACCAAGCTTCAAGAGGAAAAGCTCATTCGAATGCTTAAAGACCACATCATAACTATAGGGTGGACCATAGCTGACATTAAGGGTATTAGTCCTTCAACATGCATGTACCGAATTCTTTTAGAAGAAGGATCTAAACCATCAAGAGAATCACAAATAAGATTGAATCCTCCAATGATGGAAGTGGTAAATATGAAGATCTTAAAGTTTCTTGATATTGGTATAATCTATCCAATTTTGGATAGTAAATAGGTAAGTCCACTCTAAGTAGTACAGTAGAAAAATGGGATTATAGTGGTGAAAAATAGGAATAATGAGTTCATCCCTACTAGAATTCAAAATGGATGGTGAGCATGCATCAATTACAGGAGGTTAATTGTTGCTACACACAAGGATCATTTTCTACTCTCATTCATCGATCAAATGCTTGAATGACTTACAAGATGATTGCACTGCTATTTTCTTTATGGGTGTTCAGGTTATAACCAAATTGTGATCACTTTAGAAGATCAAGAGAAAACAACCTTCACATGCCCATTTGGTACATTGTCTTATAGAAGAATTCATTTGGATTTTACAACGCCCCAGCTGTTGAGTGCTAAGTTTTAGTATAATTTAAACCCTCAACTACTAAAAGTCCACAGGTCATAAATTATAGTAAAAAAGGGGTCGTTCCCATGAGGATGTGTTAACTAATCTAACCCTAAGTTACCTAAGGCTTAAAAAATAAACATGAGAATATGATTATCAAAAAATTAACTTGTAAAAATAATGCAAAACGAAAATCAATTTGAGCAACACTCAAAATCACAATGGAATGAATCTCACAAGAAGAATTAGTCGATTATGAGAGAGAGGATTTTTCCTATCATCAATGCTAATTTAATTATTTAATTATATTGTGGTGTTGGTTCTAGATTATTGAAGGGGGATTACTCTCTCTCGAGTTATAATCACAAAACCTAATTTAGGTTGAGTATTGAAAAAGTCATCTCTCAATTACAAAGAGCCTAACCTAATCAATTCTTAAGCTCTTTAATAAACAATTGGGTCGTCACACAAGATCTCTCTCTCCGCATAACTACCGATTTGATTAATTGCGTGGTCTATTGAATCGCTTAACTCTCATTAATCCGACCCAATCATTTTCATTCGATTCACCCTCTTGGTTTGTTACCAAAATATTGGCAACGCGTCGTAATGCTAGTCAAATTAAAAACTAGATTTACTACTGTAGCTGTGGTGAGTCTAGGTTGATCCCTCAGAGAGTGTTCGGTTAGCTTTTTAAAAAAATTGATCAGTGTTTAGGTTACGGGGGTTTTGGATTTTAAAATTAAGAAAATAAAATAAAGTTAAAACAACTAACAAATCAATTTAAAGAAAATATGTAAAAAATGATAAAGTGGGAAATTCGATAGGGACCTGATTCTTTGGTTCAATCTCGATGTCAATTTTGCCTCCAAATCGGTGTCAGATTGTCTCGTCCTCCATGGGTTTCTCTCGATTGAGTGCTTTACCCCTCATCTTCATTAAAATCAATAGCCCCCAACTTCAGCCCAACTGAAGACCACCTTCTGTCTATTAAAAACCTTAGAACTAGTTGACTCTCACTACTGTGTTATTCTCTTTTGTCTAAAACCTTCTCTTTAAAAACAATATGCTTCTCACCTCTGTTATTCTGCATTTCAACGTCTACCCAATGACAATGTCTTTTTACTTACTTCCTAGCCTCTACACATTGCGTTTTGTGTTGACGTCCCTAGCATGCACTACATTTTGCTTACTTCTTACTCCCAACGTTGCTGCGTCATTTTATCTCTTGGTTGTCCCTTTGTTGGTGCATCTTGCTTCCAACTTACTGTCATTTTTCCCCTTAGCTATCCACTTGCTACAGTGTTTTGTTCTTCCTTCCAGCAGCCATCTGAATGTTATCATCCCACTTGTTGTTTTTTTCTTCTCGCATTGGTCAGCTTCCAAACTCACGTTCAACCATTACTCATTCTAAATTCATATTAAAACATGCATGGCATGCGCAAATTTTCTACTTCTTTTTCGTGAGCAACTTTGATTTTTCTTATTTGTGCTTTAGTCTTTTTCTTTTCTTCTTCTTATCTTTTAATTTTCTTCTTCTTGCTCTATGAAGACAAGTGAATATTAATCTTCAACAAATGGCCCAAATATTGTGCTTTCAACTTACTTTAACTTCTTTGCTTCCGAATTGTGCCTAAAATCACAAATGAGTCAAAGTGAGTATCTTAAGCATTTTCATAGCAATAATCACTAAATGTTATGGAATAAATTCATAATCAATTAATAATATATCAATTTCCCCTACACTTAGCTTTTGCTATCTTTGCCCAAAACATCAAAATTAAGGTCAAAGACCCAAAAACATTTACTCAATTCCCATATTTTTCAAGAATACATAATTATAAGCAAAGATTAATAACCTTCAAAAATCATAGCAAGAACTTAACATTCCAAGCTTTTACTTATGATTAATCAACATTCAATACCTTTAAAAACTAAGCAATCTAATGGTAGACTTGGAAAATGTGTTTAACTAAAATATATCTACAGGTACACTCGAATATCATTCATAATCATGTCATTTCACAACTTTGCATATCATTTCATTTCTCTACCACTACAATTCACATGCAAAATTATGAATCAGACAACTTTTCAAGGTTGTAATGTGGGTAAAGGTAAGATGAGATGCATTTGGGTAAAGTAGCATGAAAGTCATTAAAGCTAGTGAAACAAAAGCAACACCTAATGAGATATCAAGTGCACAAATTAACATTCATACAAAACTGGGTACCGTCATCTATGAAAAATGCAACACTTATATTTCACAACTCAATTTAGCTCTCATACATAAACCACATGAAGCATAACTAATCAAAAGGGATCACTTATAAAGATTGATGTTAACACTACATTGAAACTATAATGAATGAACCTTCCAAGCCAACATCTACCTCATATCCAACATACTCAAATAACCCATTTATTACAACTTTAGGAGGATGTATTAATTATAAACAACTTTTCAACACATATTCACTCCCTCCTTGATACATTTATTTAAACATTTTTTCTTTTTCTTTTTCTTTTTCTTTTTCTTTTCTTTTTCTTTTTCTCTTTCTCTTTTGCTTTTTCTCTTCTTTTTTCTTATAAACATTAAAAGAAACTACATTAACATGGGAATTTTAATGATATGACATAAAATAGCATTCCAACATTATAACCAACCCACACATATATATACACCCCCACACTTAGAATTTTGTACATCCACAAACTCAACAATCACAAATGCTCCACTAGCTTTATGGCTTAGGTAGGACATTTGGTTAAGTTCAAAAGCATGTAATTTGGTTAGTATACAAAGAATAGTTAAATAAAGCTCAAGGGGGCTTAGCAAAGGAAAAATCATAAAATGTGTAGACTATTTGGCTAATGTAGTTTAGAAAATAAAGAATGCCTAATCATTTTCATGTTAATACATGTGATAAGAATGTGGTCTTGAATAGAAAATCAAAGTAAAATCAAGATGTACATATCATGAAGATCACACATTATCAAAAGATAATGAGACTGGTATAGATGTGTCAGTTTATAAAGGATCAAAATCTCACTGGCTTTGTCTACCACTAGTCACTACTCTTCTAAAGATAACGTACATTGACCAATCACAAAAATAAAAGTAAATGTTCAAGTTGCCATGAAATTCTTTAGTCAATTCATCCTCTACTTATAACTATATAGTCCTATAAACAATAGAAAAAAAGAAAATGTTTGTTTGTTTGTTTTATTCTTTCTCTCATTTTGATTGAAATCATAAAACAAGCCAGAAACAAACCAATATAAAACACACATGCATATCTAACTAGTGCGAAAAAGTAAAGGAAAAGAAATTTATTTCCCTTGGGTTGGCTCCTAAGAAGCCCTTTGTTTAGAGTCGTTGGACTCCTTGTTCTCCTCACATGACAAAGTGATGATCTTCAAGTGTCACATGCAATTCCACCACATGAGGTTCTTCCAGATAAGGCCTTAGTTGATAATCATTTCTATTCAACGTCTTCCCTATCCTCAGACTTTCAATCTCTACTGAGTCCATGCACTGGGGAAATATTTCAAATGTCTCTTCACCTTTTTCTTCCTCATTCAACTTTAATAACCTGATAGGTAAAAGTAAATTGTCATTCTCAACAACAAAATGGAACTCAGTATTTACCTTTGAGCTAAAAGATATATTTGTTTCTACTTTGAGCTCTTCCTCTTCCTCTTCCACACAAGCAATTCCTTGAGTATTATTGCACTAACTCCTACTGGGTACACCTCGGGTTGATACAGCTGCTCCTCTTCGATTTGTGATTCTATGCGTTCGATCCTTTCTGCCATCTCAACCATTTGGGTTGCCATGTTCTAGAGCCTACACATTGTATCCTGATGGAATTGCCTTATATCCTGCTGAATTTGAATCATACCCTCCTGGAACTACTATACACTATCTTAAAGTTGTTGCAACATACTTTGTTGAAATTGAAGTTTGGTAGTAATATTTCATCCAAAGATATACCTAAGTTATAACATCCCACTTCCATTGAGCACGTACCCATACATCCTAAGGACATTCGAGCACATGCCCTGGGAAAGTTGCATGTTAGCATAATCACATCAACTCATTATAAAATTGTTGTCTCAAGCAACAACACATCTCAAGCAGACCAGTAATCATTTTAGCCCATTTCAAGTGTAAACACATCATAAGTACATCAATAATCAATTTAAAACATTTCATCAAAAAAACATATCCAGTCATAAACGTCATTACATTACAAAATTTATAAGTACATTGTATAGTAGCTACGAAACAATTCAAATACTAAAATCATTGAAGACTTATGCAGATGCAAGCTGATCCTAACCACTAACTCGTGTCCCAATGTAGTGGCTACTTCAACTAGATTAGCTAGGTCATTTATGAACCTGAAAGACAATGATGCAATTTTGGTGAGTTTTACGAACTCTATGAGCGAACCATCACCAATGTGCTCACTCATATCAATTACATAACAATTCATAATTCACATTAAATTTGCAGATAAGTCATATCACATATTGAACAAATACCATTGTATCCATTATTACAAATATCTAGTTCACAGCAGAATAATTAATTCATTTCAGTCAATCATATTGTGTATACCATTTCACACGTTCATAATAAGAACAATTCAATTATTTCATTTCAAACATTCATATAAAACATATCAATTTACATATGCACATGTGACTCACTTTCATTGTTACTTTATTGTGACCGAGCACCTTTTTAATTGTCCCATATCCATTGGAGATATCGGGCTCATTGATAACTGTGTTGTATCTATTATGGATACCAGGTTCCTTCTACGTAATGAGCCTGAGGCTCTTACCATATTCTAAGCTTTAAGCTCTTTTTCACTGGCTACTCCAGCCATAACTGCCTTTATCTGATCATACATATCATGTATGAAATGCATCAAATCTCATATATTCAATTGGTCGCATTTATTCATTTTCACATTTCTATCGGACCTAAGTCTGGCATTCAACAATTATGTTAAGTACACCTATTTCTGTCATATTCATATACAATGAGCACTTCCAATATGATTCTCATGCATCAAATGCCTCGGACTATCAAAGTCTGAAATTGACATGTTCACATCAATAATAGACATTTAAGCAAAGATAGATAATCCTAATGAGAACATCTAGGTTACTTACTACACATATAACTCAACCAAGAACATACATATAATTAGGTTTACACATCTAGGCTAACTCACAGTACACTCCAGATTTTGCCATTGCCTTCATAATCTGGAAACATCTTGACGACGATGTTAAATCTTATGTATCTATGTTTAAGTAATATATACGTATTTTACACACATTACTAATTTGATCAACCACATAAGCATTCAATCATACACATATGTAGAGGTGTTATGTATAATGCATACTCAATTTGACTATTCCGAGTATGTTTCCTTTATTCACATCTCATGATCATTCATACTTCAAAACTCATATATGTATAATTTGAACGTAGGTTTACAGCTTAATGATAAAAAATTATTCTAATTTCATCACTCAATCAT
>JAOQMP010000005.1:14582014-14593126 GCA_027563575.1 Erythroxylum pedicellare
CTTGTCTAAAAAAATCATAATAATATAAATTTAAAATAACAACAGTTTATTTAGTTTTCTTAATATTATTTTCACATATTCCACATATAAATTAGAATCACAATTAATATAAAAAAGATTATTTTATCATTATAAAAAAATAAAATTAAGGACAATACAAAGTATTTAAAATATTATAATTTTATTATATAATAAATAATAATTACATCAAAATATCAAATAAAATATAATTATTATCAATAATAAAATATAATTTTTATATTAATATTTAATTTTCAATAATAAAAATGTATTTTTATCTTAATATGTAATTGTTATTAATAATAAAATATTGTTATATTTATATTTACAATTTTAAAAAGAAAAACAAAAATTTGAGGCCTCTTAATTTTCATTTAAACATTTTTTTAATTATTCTTTATAAAAAATATAGCTCTTATTTAATATATAAATTTACATATTATATTATTAAAAATAAAAATAGATGACGGTAAAGAAGAGATAGAGTGAGAGAGTGAGAAAAAATAAAGAGAGAAGAAGGTAGTAGAATCGAGTTGGTATTCCAAATACCTGCGATACTAACCGGCATTAAGTGAAACAGACTGATACTAATCCATATTTAAATTTAGTATCAAAATATTTTATTTTGTACTATTTTCAGACGGTATGACATGCATGCACTAACTTAAATCTAGATCTGTACACTATTTGTTGACGCCTATTCCTAATCCACTACGGACCATGGAGGCGTCGAATGCTATCATCTTTCCGTAATAGGAAAAATCTAATTTGTGTATATTAAAACTCGAAAAATAAAAAGAGAAGTTGCAATTAATACAAAATAAAAGGGAATAATTGCATAAAGCTAAAGTTGTGGTGGTAAACTTCACGAAAACCGACACCGTCCCACTTTAAGTGTCTCTTTGTCTTTGGGATTGCTCTGATATTGCTTTTGAAGCGTCCCGAAAAACATATTTAAAAATTTTACTTAATTATATTTGGGAAAATAAATCCAACGTCATAATTTCACTAAACCTATTTTTCCTATGTTTCTAATATAAATAATAGTATTTACATAACCGTGAGGACATTGCCACAACTTAAGTTTTTTTTTCAAAAAATAAAAATAAAAGAAAGGAGATCGGGAGATGACAAAAATATGTTAATTAGATTTTGCCCTCTCATCTAGGGAAACAGATCTTTTGTACTCCCATTTATTGCCCTCTGTTCTCTTTTAATTTTAACCATCCAATTTATTATATCAAGCACTTAGAGATCAAATCGATGCTAAGTAGGTATAAAGTAAGAGGTTAAGAAGATCTGACTCCTCGTCTAAGTATCTTTCATTGCCACGTCAACAGGACACATGACTCACAGGGTAAAAAAAATGGACGGTCAGGATCGAAAGTGAGAAAAGGAACTGTCTGTCTTTTTGCATTAGTCAAAAAAGGACACCAATTCCCTTCTCGCTCTTCTTTTGTCCTAATCACAGCTCTTCATTATTAAACCAAATTACTTACTCCAAAGCAAGCAAGCGGTACATCTTTAATATCTTATTTAGAAAGTCATTATATAACTTTTATTAGTAAATGAATTTAAAAGTCAAAAAAGACCTGCTCTTGAATTGTTTAATGTTATACAATGCAAAATACTTTCTCACGTAATGGAGGGAAAACTATTTCTGACGTGGCATCTAGAAGTGGGAAAATTGGAGATCACTCTTTACTCTCTCTCTTATTATGTCTGGGTCCCTGCTTTAAACTTTGGCTGCAAGTCAAAGGGTTTGTTGGTTGCTGTGAATTTTAGGAACTAAACGACAAATCGCATGTAATGTCACGCGATACGTTTGAACTTTGAAACGAAACCCACCCTCCCTGCCTGTCTCTCTTAACAGTACTTGTTTAGCAATTATCCATTTCGGGGAAAAATAAAACAACTTATATTATTCAACGTTTTTATTTTTAATGCAATATGGATATAACTTTTTCCCCTAAGGTCACACTTATTTATTTATAGAAGTATTGATTGACTTCCACTTGCTAGCTAGTCTACTTATATTAAAACCAAAACGCGTTGATATTTTTGTGTAGTTGTCAACAAGAAAGCAAAACTTGGTATGATATGATATTTGTATGAGTTACTTTGACTATTGTTACATCTTGTTTACATATTTCATATGATTAATATAGCAAACAAACAGATTCATGGATCATTTGTATAAATTGTCTGTCTTAATGAATTTTGGACTTCCAATTCCTATAGATAGGCAAGTACGTGCATATATCAATTTGACAATGGCCATGGTTGACAGCGGTAGACATATGTCATTCTGATTTTATAGATAAAACTTCAATTCTTTACTGCAGTTGCTCTTCAACCAAAGAGTCATGGGATGCATCCAAAAAAACCTACGACCTATAGGTAAAATTACTATGAACGAAAATTTCATTTATGTGCAAATACAATAAGGATGGTCATCGTAATCAAAGCTTTTGGAAAATACTTTAGAGAGTTAATTATTCGCGATTGAGATAATTTGTCAACTAGTGGGGTAAGAATCTATATAGGGTCATTTTCTTAAGCAGGATGAGGAAAGGATATAGAGAAATGTGTTGGTTGTCAGTCTGTCTGAGTCTAAGTGCGGGGTCCATCATCAGTTGGTCAACGAGTAGGACAGAATGCTGATATGTGGGGGCCAGCTGCCCTTTGAATCCTTGTCGGGCTCAAGGCCTTATGACGTCAGTATCAGACATTTGCCTTTGCATTTTTCTAGTTTTCTTTCCCTTCGTATTCATGGATGTATGATGAGATTCCAGATTAGGCTTACCAACCCTTTCTTTTAGTTTGTATGGAAGTTGTTTGAAATTAATTGAAGAAAATTATGGCAAATAATTGACTTGCATGGACTTGACCTGTTTTGGTATTCAATATTCATTGTAAGATGGGAATTCCTTCTTAGCAATTACTGCACACAAATAATTTGTAATATTCATGCCACGTTTACCTTTACATTAATTTATATAATACCAAGAACATGAATTCAATAATCTTTTTACGAAATTTGAAATTTTCATTGATTGCAGGAGGACTTTAAAATTCGTAATTATCTTATCTTAATTTTGTAAGAAGAAATTATCTTCTTTTTTTTTTTATAAAAAAAGTGATAAATATATCACTCAATTTTCATTGGTTTCTTTTTATTCATATTACATTTCATAATTTATTTGTCATTAATATAATTTAGAAATTAAGTTATATAACTTCATTTATAAATATTTGATAGTATCAAACTTGACCTTTAATAACCTCAACTTTTTAGTTTTTACCCCTCAATTTTTATTTAAAAATAATAGTGTAGATATTAAATCACAAATTTAACCATAATTTTACATATTAAATTTTAAAAATAGATATTTATATCATGCATAAATTATGAAAATAATATGTCTCTAAAATTATACGTAAGTGCATAATTAAGTTATGACTTCTAATAAATTGACCCTATCTTTATTCATACCTAACTTTTTTACTAAAATGAGTTTAAAAATAAAATCCACTTTTACTTATTTATGTGTTAAGTCGAGCCTATTGAAACTCTTATAGATTCAAGTCTCCAAGCCCTCATCGAGGACTTAATTATTCTTTTGCAGTTATATAATATCTTCTTATTTATAACTACTTAGATTCTTCTTTTTTTGTTTTTTTGTTCACTTCTTGATATCTTGAATGGATTTATTGTGGATTATAAACCTATATAGGTAAAAGACACGAGGGATTACCTTAAAAAGTAAGATCAAATTTCCTCCTGTAAATTGGATATACACATGCTTTAACCTTAATTCCTCGTCCTTTGAGCACAAAATTTGAATATTATCCCCTCGTACTTTGACAACTAATTTCGTTATACACTAATTAAAGTTTGGAGGGTAAGGACAGAGGGCAAATAAATTTGAATATTTGGGTGAGTTGAGATGGGAGAAAAGAATGGAACTCTACTAAGACAATTTAGTATATCATTCTTATTGACAAATTGTGGGGCAGAATCTAATCCCAGTAGTGAAAGAAAAATAAAATTTTTATAATTTCCTAAATTCCATGATTTCTTTAATTTATAACTTGACTAATGTCTAAAATATAAAAATCACAATTTTGTACTTTATTGTAAAATTTGAAACTTTTCCTATAACTTCCCTCGAATTGGTTTCTAAAATAGGTTTATCACCAATATTATAACTACACAAGTATCCAGCTTTTAAAGATGTCAATATGAACTTATTAGGAGAAATCTACAACTAGTATATGAGTAAGTAAGAAGTGTTAGGTTTTTTAGAGCATATGTATATTTATAATAAGGCTTGAATATTTTAGTAATTTAATTTCATTTAATTTTAATTCTAATTCTAATTTCAACTAAACTTTAATTAGAATTACAATTAATACTAAGTATTAATTAGACTTAGATAAGATCTAATATCTCATACTGATCCATGGTTATTATATATTTCATTTTAACCTTTAAATGTTTTCAAAATTTACAATAAAGTAAAACATAATTAAAATGCCTTTTTCTCTCTTTAATTATCTCTTGTGGGTAACTCACTAAGTTTCTAAATATGTCAGAAATGAATATAAATTATAACCTAAAAATATATTTATGATTAGATAAATTAAACATCTTTAATTTATCTTTAAATAATGCATAACTAAATGTCGATATGCATTATGACCACCTAAATATTAAGAATAACAAATTAACTTGAGTTAATATTTGTGTATAATTTTTTTTGTATAAATCAATTATTTCATTATACAATATTCTCATTATGTAAAAAGTATATAATTAATATCTATTCTATTTCAGTCTAGTCATATTCATTATACATTATTAGTAATCGATTATATTAATGAAATTTAAAAACTATTTTCAATTTATTTCACCCTGGGAAAGAATTCCTCAAATAAATACCAATGAAGAATAATAAAACATTATCTCTAATTATTTTAAGATGATGAATCCTTTATTGATTATTCAACTATTCTCATACAATTCATATTATATCCAATAACTACAAAGTAAGCTACCATTGGATATGATAAGTCATAAGTAGTGGAAAAATATAGTAATTCCTATAAGCTAGCATTGGATATGATAGGTCATAAGTAGTGTAAAAATTTAGCAATTCCTATAAGAAGTACTTTGGAGATCTTAAATTAAATTATTACTCATACACTAAGTACAATAAAAATTTTCATAGATATATAAGTAATGTTATATATGAAATTCTCATATCAGATCAATTCAAAGATTTTTTGTAAATATATACATAATACTTAAATACAATATATGTTTCATTATTGTGATCTCATCATAAATTTTTTTATAAGTTACATTTATATATGAACTTTATTTTATATGTTAGTTAATTAAACAAACATGCATAAAATGAAGAATACCTTTAAATAATAATGTTATAAAAATTACAACCAATCGATTGACTATAAGGCATAAGCCAATATTTTTTAAGAAAAAAAGAAAAGAAAATCCTACCTTCCTTTATGTGTTATATAGTACTTACAATTTTAGGAGAATATTTAAAGGATTAATCATAGATGACCTTATAAAGTAAAATAATTAAGTTCTAGACATAAAAAAAGTAAAAACGGTTACATCTGCCAACTCGAATGAATATTTTGCTATTGTAGTTCTCGGACAACACTTACTATAAAGAATCAATCCTCTTATATATATATACACTGTCGTGTGTAAATGCTTCTACTCGGTGAAGGCATCAGTTGTTGTGTAATATTATTAATCTATTAGGTTTTGTTGAAACATAGACGAAGAGAACGATAAAAAGAATTAAGGTTGTGGAAAAGGAAGATAAGAGGGAACAAAAGAGGAAGTCAAAGAATTTACTTTAAAAGTCCACTCTATTTATAGACTTGTTTTGAGCTAAACCAGAAATTAGACATATATAAAAAAATATATATACGTAAAATAGACATGATCGTGATTATAATAAAAAATATTTTTAATATCATCTTTTAAAATAAAGATATCAAATAGTGATCACCTTATTTGTAAAAGAAGATCGAATAGATAATTGATGGTGAAACAAATAAGCATAAAGTAGTATCTTGTTTGCAAAAATTAAGAAAACAATTGATGTACTGATTGATACCGTATCATCTCATGTGAATCACTGATGTGTGAAATAACTTTAGTTTGCATGAATGTTGCTTCGATGACAGACAACTTCAGCCTATATGAATTGGTGTAACGATTTTTCAATACTGTGATTGTAATAGACATAGCTAGGCAAATAACTTAATTTGTATGACTATTAACTAAACGACTTCAACCTATATGAATGTTGATAACACCAGTTTAAAATAGCATATCTACAACACACTTAGTTGAAAGAAGTTACCTTTATGTGGTTTGGTTTTAAAAGTCTAAGTGTATATTTGGATGGACTTATACCAATAGAGCTTTTGTTAGTGGAACTTTTCCAAAAAGTCAATTAACTGTTTGGTTGTTATTTAAAAAAGAAATTTTTTTGAAAGAGTTTTCATACAATAAACTGTTTGGTAACATAAAAATAAAATTTTTTTAACTATATTTTATTTTGTAATAAAAATTATTTATGCATATAAATATTATTTAAAATATATTAAACAATATGTAAAGCACAATATATTAATTATTATATAATTTTAAACTATACGAAACATAAATGAAAAAAATATATAACCAAATCTTTTATATAGATTATAACATAAGTAAAACTAATATCAAAAATAAATATTAAAACATATAAAAAGTCATATATAAATCTCAAAATAATCGTAAAGATGTATTTGTGGGTATTGTGAAAATTATGTGTAAATATAAGGGCAAAAGGGACTAGAAAATAGGTTTATTAATTAATCTGAAAAATTTACCTAAAAAAGTGCTTTTTTGAGAAGATCCAAATTTGAGCTTCTTAAAAAGTTGTATTTTAGTTGCCAAAAAAGCTATATCTACTAAAAAAGTGCTTTTTCATTTTACAGTCAAACACTCATTTTTCTTAAAAAAGTTTTTGCGGTAGAAAAAAGTGCTTATTTACCCTCCAAAAGCTCAACCAAATAGACACTAATACTTTTTTCCGCTAATGATCAACCCCATATGAAAGAGAAAGGATTAAGTTCCCAATATGAAAGTTAATTAAACTGAAACTCTGTTCAACTGATGACCAATCCCAGAACTCTCCTTAAGAACACCAACACCCTAAATTAATATGGAACCTTTTCAATCACATCCTCTCCTTACCTGCCTCCTACAATTGCATACACTTTGAATGGTCTAAGTAATGATTACAATGAATTCAACACAATTATTAAAAGGAAGAGAAGCACTAATGACATTTAAAAAGCTTTACAAGAAAACCTTTAATTGTGAAACCTTCATAAAATAAGAAGGAAAGAAACTTTTGTCTACCATCACTACCCAACTCACCCAGGGCTCATCCTAATCAAGAATATAGTAATATAATAACACTATAATGGAGGACCTAAATCTTACAAAGCACCCTCATACACCATTCATACCAATTATCCATCATTTAATATTAGATCTAACTTCACACAACGTACTCCAAACTTAACAAGTTCTTCTACACAAAAAGACATATACCTATCCTCTCCCCGGTATTTAAATAATTACTCTTCACCTTGCCCAATATGTCAACTCTGTGATAAAATTGTTCATATAACAAAAAATTTGTTGCTCTCATTTTAAACATCACCTAATTCAAATTGGACCTAAGTTAATATCACTAACAAAAAAAGCCATTGTTGGTGGACTTTGATCTTCTCCAACTTCTTATTTGAATAATCTCTTTATAAATTCTGAATATAAGGGAAGTGATGATGTACTTGTTAGAGATAAACTTGAATATGGAGGCATCATTGGTTTAGGACTAGAATAAAAATGGTGTTTACAAATGAGCATCTCCTTCCACAACTTAACAATAACCCCCTTCTCTTCACATTTCTAAAACTGAAAATAAAGAAATATGACAACATAAACTTGGTCACCCATCAATAATATTCTTCTTAAATTTTCCATTTATTTTTTATTTTCTATTTCTGTTGCAACTTATTGTGATTTTTGTTAATAAAAGTCATAGACTTCCATTTAGAACAAACAGCATTCCTATTTACCTTTCCCTTAAAGCTATTTAGACATACATTTGGGGTCCAGATTTGTCTCTCTTAAGATAATTTTAGATATTATATTATCTTTTTAGATTATTACACCAAATATTTATGATGTATTTTTTTGAAAAACAAGTCCTAAGTTACTGTTGTTTTTATTCAATTAAAAAATATAGTGGAAATATTTCGAGATGCTAATCAAGATTATTTATTTTAATGATGATGGTGAGTACAAAAGCCTATTTCATACTCTCTCCCAGTTTGAAATTCAACCTCCCCAGTCCCCATCCTACACTTTTTGATTGTTACAACTAAACGAAAGCATCATCATGTTGTCAAAATAGGACTTGCCTTTCTTCATTATGCGTCCTTACTTATCAAATACTGGATTACTGCCTTCCAAATGCTAGTATATATGATTAACCAAATATATACTTTAACTCTTCAGTTTAAATCTCTCTATGAATAATTGTTTCATCAACAACTCAGTTATGCCAAACTAAGGTCCTTTGGTTGCTTATGTTACCCATATTTACATTCTTCTTCTTTTACAAAACTTAAACCATATTTCATATCATGCATCTTCATTGGCTTCTCCATACTATATAACTCACATATATGTCACAATCCATATACAAATTCTACCTATATATCAAGACATATGATACTTTGTAAGCAATGGTTTCCATCTAATCCCTCACAAACAAAAAGTAACCAACCTCCTCATTAATTATTGTTTATATAGTATCCTACACTGACACCTAAGAATCCACCTATACCACTTAATCCCAATTCTCTAACTAATTTACATGCACCTGAAATATCACCAACACTACCCATCTTTCAAATAACTAATAAATCTCAAACATAACAATCAGTCGTGCCCAATCTCAGTTCCCCAACAAGGAAGGATACATCCACTTGTTCAATTTTTACTGAATCTTCTACTTTATCCAATAACTCTCCACTCACCAAAAACCAAACGTCATCACCAGTATATCATGTACTCATCTCTTAATGACCTATCACGATTATCCTTCCTTATTAAACTTTCGGTGTTAATATCACTAGATCCAAAATAGGAAATTTGAAGCCTTACCTAATACTTGATCTACACACCCAAAAACATCCCTCCCCTTTACTTGAAACCACTATAGTAAAATAAAATCTTCAATATGCTCAATGGCTTGATGTTTTAAATGCAAAAATATAATGCATTTATCACAAATACCACCTAGAAACTTGTTCCACCTATACTAACCAAAAATGTATTTACTTGTAAGAGAATATTCATAATCAAAACCAACCTAGATGGTTTTATATCTCGTTATAAAGCTTGTCTTATTTCCAAGAATTTTCACCAATGCTCAGATGTTGAATTCACCAAAACCTTTAACCCCATCATGAAACCAACGATAATATGTACAATTCTTATTTAGCTGTTAAGTATGGTTAGGAATTATTTCAACTTGAAGTTAACAATGCATTCCTATAGTACGTTAAATGACACCCTTTTTATACAACAATCTTTTAGTTTTTAAAACTCAAAATACCAAACTAAGTGTGTCAATTAATCAAAGCTATCTATGAACTATGCCAAACACCAATGGCTTGGTATCATAAATTATGGTCCTATCTTCTTCAATAAAGTTCTATCATTCAATCTCTAATAATTCCTTATTCATCTTTGACAATGGTCCATTTCTCATCTACTTGCTTGTCTATATTGATGATATTATTATTCCTGGCAATAAAATCCACACAGTCAAGAAATTTGTTACAAATGTCTCCTCTAATTTCCCTTTAAAAGATCTTGACCCTCTTAACTATTTCATAAGGATTGAATCCCAAAGACTTTTCTTGTCTTAACAAAAATACATTAATGACCTTCTATCTAAAGCTTATATGCTTAATGCCAAACTAATGACAACTCCCACTTCCAATAAAACAAGGTTAAAACTACATGATACCACTCCTAAATGGATGCAAGAGAATTTTAAAAAATTCTTAGTTCACTTTAATAATTATCCTGATAATACTTAACCTGATATTTTTCCCTACAAATAAACTATCTTAATTTATGTACAACCTTTCCTCCACATATTAGGCTATTGTTAAAAGATTTATTCAATATCTAAAAGGCACACAATATCAGTGAATCCACCTACAAAAAACTACTAACCTATCTTTACATATATTCTTTAATTTTGATTGGGCTAGAAATTTAGATGATCTTACCTCCACTTCAACTTATGTTGTCCTTATTAGTAGTTGCTCTATCAATTGAACTTTGAAAAACTAGAAAATCATTTCTCGAAGTTCAACTAAAGTTGAATGTAAAGCCATTGCTATCTCTACTGCTAAACTCAATTGGATTACTAACTTTTGATGGAATTTCATTAACCGTTTTCTTTTCCAACCATCTATTGTGACAATGTTGTTGCCACTTATGTATGTAAAATATTGTCTTCCACTCCTGTATGAAACAGATTGCACTTTTCATTTTGTCAAAAATCAAGTACTTCAACAACAATTAAGAGTTTCACATATTCATATAAGTGACCAACTTATTGACTCTCTCACCAAAGCTACACCTAAGAAGCAATTACTATTACAGAGACCCAAGATTGACATATATAATGGAAGCACAAATTGTGAGGGTACGATAAAATGACTCTTTAGGCACAAAAGGAGATCAAATCTACCTTGACTTGTTTACCACTATTATCTATTCTGTTAGCTATAATCCAAAAGTATCTCATCTCAACTTGTGAATATATATGTTCATTTTGTAAAGCATATATTAATAAAATAAAATACAATTATAACTTTAATCTCAAACTTGTTTTTAGGAAATTATGTAAGGCCCCAAAATATACCCTAGTTGAAATAATACATGTTTATGAAAGTACA
>JAOQMP010000005.1:14593226-14610230 GCA_027563575.1 Erythroxylum pedicellare
AAATTAAGATGAAATATACATCTAAAAGATTTAGATAAATTATAATTAATAAAATTATTTAATGTAGTGTGATTAGGATTATATTCTTAACATATTTTATATTGTTGGATTAAATTAAAGAGATCAAAAATTGTATTCATTAAAAAAAAAGGAAAGGTAAAATATAATAAGTTAGGTTTATTTAGGAAAGTTGTTATAAATCAATTGATTACGATAATTTATTAGTTATTCTATATAAAATTGGAAATGAATTACATATGTAAACGCTATGACATATATTGGAAAGGAAGAAAGAATGATTCTATTCATGTAATTATCATCACTACATATAATTGCCTGCCGCAAACATGTTATTTTTTATAAGGTAAATTATATTTTTTATTTTAAGAATTATTTAAAATATCGATCATATCATTTAGACACTCACATTTCCATTTTATTGCTAAAAAAAAGTATTATTAATTCTACTATTGGCTGTGTTGAAATGGACCACCATGTCAATTAATTTCTTTATATATTTGCACAAATGTAGCAATAAAAAATTATTTAACCCTCAAATTGTCCTCTTCTTTACCGTTTTATACTGGACCCCTTTTTGCAATTTTTGGATATGCATATTGAAATCTGATGAGAGAAATTATAAAGAAAAACGTGGCGATGTTGTTCAAAACGCATCGTTATTGGTCATTTGCCGTGGATGGCTGGCAACACAACTCTGTTCCCTTTGCAGGCTAATTAATTACTAATAAGTTGCATTCTTAGGAGAGACAGACAAAATCAAGAGATGAAGGGTTCGCGTTTCCAAGAAGTCAAGATTCACCTATTTTTTAATTTTTGGATCCGAGATACTATTGTTATAGTTTATTGAAAAAAGAGTTTTAGTCGGAAATTTTGCAAAATGTAACAACACATTGGGATAATAGATTATAAATTGTACAGCTTTTTGGAATCTTTTCAAATCAGTGCAATAGCTTTTAAAATTTTCAATGTATTATTATTTATATGTAGTAGGTCAAATTCTTGAATTTTCCACAAGCTATACATGGATAATTCTGCATCCCATGACGCTATGGATTTTAATAAAGGTGATAAACTCTATTGAAAAAAGTTATTCTATGTTCTAACTTTCAATTTGGGCAAGTGAAATAACTTAATGGCAAGCTATTGTATAGGCAGTCAAGATGAGGTAAGGTACTTTGTGTTTTTGTTAAAACTTGAACTATTATGCAGCATTTAAATTTGTTTTTAACTAATAAATTAAATTTGTTATTTTTTTTATTAGTAACGTCTAATCACTTGACGTGGTATGGCTTAGCTTTTCTTCAGGTGGAAGCTTACATGGTGGGAATGTTGGGTGGGAGACTTGCACTTTTGATGTGAAAAAGGTACATTATAAGATTCGTGTTGGCTTCCATGCTGACGCTCTGTAATTTTCCAAAAATTTATGATCATTAAGATGACGGTTTTCTTTTCTGGGTTTTAAGAGGGAAAGCGTTGAGTAGTTGTAATAATTTGGCGACGTAGACATTGGGGCGTGTGGTGTGATTGCATTATCATTTCGGAGGAGCTTATTCAGTCTTTTCGAGACGACTTAATCAAGTAAATGTCCTCCTGGATTGGAATCGATATTTGTGAAAGTGAATTGTTAAACAAACACTTTAATTCTCCTTTTTTCTGTATGAGTAAAGGAAAGTTTGATCAGTTATGGGATTATCCTATGAAGTAATTAAGAATAAAATAGAACAAGTGCGTCTCTGCCAAGTTGAACGAATGTTTGGCTATTCAAGTTAAAAAACAATCTCTACTCATATTTATACACTTGAGGGCACCGACCCCCATAGTTTAGGTAATAAATTAGTTTCTACTGCTTCACCAACTTTCAAAGATGGTCGTCAAAGCACGAGTATATTCATAGAATCTTCAATAACAAGTCATTGTATACCAAAGGAACAGAAGATAAATAGATATTGGTTGGTTGGGAAAACCTGACGGTGATTGATTGAGCACAATGAATTAGCATGCAAATCCTATGACATATCTCCAAGAATTTTAACAGATGCGTTTACATATGATAAGCCTCACCAATCAAAGTGATTTTGTTTTAATGTATATAGGGTATAGCTTGAAAACCACATTATGCAATTTATGATAGGAAAATGGTTGGTTGGTGCTGGAATTTGGAAGGATTAAAATCTTAATACAGTACACAGTTTAAGAGTCATACTTGAAGTTTGGATTCTCAAAGGGTAGGTAGATTTGCCGGATATTGTGCAGAGAAAAAAAGAAGAAGAATAGAAGTGAGGGATTAAAAGCGGCGTTGTTTTTCAAAACACATGATTTGACTTTTCTATTGCTTACTTCGCCGTCAAGGATGGGCCGATACGTAGTTAATTTGTTCTTCTAATTTTTATTTATTTCTCCATTTAAAACATTTTTTGTTTGTTTGTGAAATACTAACTAACAAGTGGTCAAGTAGTAGGCAACTCAACTTCTGAGTTTGTTTCGAATTTAAGAGTGAATTTGACACCAGAGTAGCCTAAGGGATGTTTACAAAATTGTTTGGTTTCTACTTAATTCTAGGCAATGAAGGGGAAGATTGAATTTAGAGGAGGAAGGGAAGTGGGTCATGCATACTTATTGGACTCAACAAAGACAGTACATACGTGAGGTGAGAATGAGGTGGTGGCAATTGACATTGGCATTAACTTTAAGAACTTGTTACTTTACATGCTTGTGCCACCAAGAAAAAAAATTGAGAAGGAAAAAGATTCAGTTGAAAAGGACTTGTCCTAATTTATATTCTACGACTTTTTGTTAAGTATTAATAAGGTTTGTTTTCCTTTTCAACTTACCATAGATGTAGTTATTTTGAACTAATAACAAACTTGTTTATGTAGGAAATCAAAATTAATTGACTTAAATATATCCCTAAAAAGGCTTCTACTTGGTGAAGGCAGCCATCGACTCATTGATTAATCTATCGGGTCTTATGGCGTCGTTATGATGGATTGATATCATATTACTACGGGAACTTCACCTTATAAAAGATAATAGGCATATTTTAGTTAGATAAACCAGCTGGAGATTTGTTGAGTACAGTGATGGGAAAGTAAACTGACAATAAAATTGAATAAAAGACTCAATTCATTATTATATTAACTAATTAACATTTTTTCTCCAAATTTATTAATCAGATGTAAATTGATAATCAAATAAAATGATAAGAAATAATTTTTGATTAATAAATAAAATAATAAGAATTTAACTATGATTTTTGATTAATATCAAAATCAGTTAAATTAATCATTAATTTTTTATAAAAATTTGAATTATAGTAATAAATGAATCAACCATCTGTTTGATTTATTAGTATTAATAAAAAGGAATGTAACATTATATAAAATTAATAAATTATATATGATAAATTAATTTGTTTTACAGATAATCAAACAAGTCTCTTATACGATTTGGATAAATCTCAAATAATGTTCATCTTGATTTATTCGGTGGGAGATAATTTGTCCAATATGTTGAGTTTTAGGTCAACACGAAGTTTTCTCAAAAGAATTTTAAAATATAAAAAAATTTGATAAAAATACGAAAATTATATCTTTGACCTTTTGTTTTGTTTGTGCATATAAGGTGTAGTTTCATAACCCTAGTAGTGTAATATTTTAACTGTATACAGATATAACTATGTGAATTTTGTTTTGGCAGGAGAAGTCGCAAGGAAACATGAATTAAGATCTTACACATTTAAGAGCCATACACGAAGTTTGAACTTCCTCGGGATGGTGAACGCATCGGATAGGGTGCAGTGTGGTGACTTGTGAGAGAAAGAAAAAAGTGAGTAAAAGTGGCGTCGTTTTAGAAACGCAATGTTGACTTATTTATTGTGATATTGTTTACTTTACGTGCCGTCGGGGATTGGCAACGCAACTACTGCTAGAAGTTTTATCTGTTCCTCTTTTTATTTTATTAATAATTTATTCCTCTATTAAACCAAGCCGCTATAAACAATTTTCATCTTTTTGCAGGTTAATTAAATATTCACCATTGAATTACTTCATAAGTGAATAGACTACGCTTATGGTAGTTATGGGAATTTGAAAACTGAAAGAGAAAGAAACATAATATTGATTATTGACCGCAGCTTTACTTTTAGATGTATTAGAGTATATAAGAACATATATATGTTGGTACAGATAATCCGTTTTATTTATTTGGTTTCTGTTATGTTTTCGTATATTTATGTAAGACTCAGAAAAGAAAAATGTGTGAAGGAAATAGAATGCCATATGGAGTAAATGGAAAAGAACATTTCATTTCATTCCATATATATCACGGCCTTTAATGATACGGCAGATAAAATTGTTTGGTTTCTGTAAAAAAAACGAAAGAGTAATGAATGGGTCATATAAATGTACTCAGTCAGAGATTTTGAGAGATTGGCATTAGCTTTTGGAGGTTTGAATTTTGAAAACTTGGATAGAACTTGCGAGAAAAGAGAGTTGATATTTGGGAGCACCAGAAAGTTGAAAAGGACACGCTCTTTTCGTCCTTTTCCAATTCTAACACACACACACATATATATATATATATATTATTGTACGTTAGATAGAAGTATACTATTTTTTTTTTAGAAAAAAAAGGTACTTTAATTCAAAGCTTGTGCTCACAAATTTGTCAACAGGACTAGGTTTGCTACCTTACCAAACCTTCTTATGACATTGGAATTTTTGGGTCTCAGGCAATCGGAGATTTTGAAAGTTACTGTATTTTCAGTTTTCTCTTTTCTTTTGGTTACTTACCCGAGAGAGAGAGAGAGAGAGAGAGAGACGTAAATCAATGCATTGGTTGGACTTGGACATTTTGCAACTTGTGATTACCAACGGATGAATCATATCATGCTCTAATTGCTTCACCAAAATTGTATTTGGCAGTTTGAAGCTAATTTCCTTATACAATGTTTTGGTGATTTCATTTATTAACTTGCCCTCTGCCTAAACTAATGATAGGTAGGGAGAAGAAGTTATTACAAGCTCACTTCATACAAGTTACTTTGTAACTCAAGTAGTAGGCAGTATGAGGATGTTTACTGTCCTAGATCCCAAAGCCCGTAGACACTAGTCTACAAAAAGAAAGTACAACTCCACAAGAAAACAGGTCAAGTCAAAATTAAAAAAAGACTCAAGCCCACAAGAATCAATAACATCTAATATTTCTCACGGGCTATAAAAACCACGATCCACATCTATAAGGTTCCAACTTTCTAATATACAAACTACGAATTTCCGTTACCAACCAAACCAAAACAGTGAGAAACGTCTTGATAAACTGATCATTGAATATCATCTATTTTCTTTTAACAATTATAAATGAGGCCACCAGCCTGCTTTCAACCAAGATGATATTCCCTCAAAAGATAAATGTATGCATCTTCAAAACTTGGTCAGCTTACATGTCTAATTCGGTAAAAAGGTTTTTTTTTTTTTTTTTCCTACGACCAATAGGTAAATCTCCAAAAACCAATTAAACTTTTTTATACTTACGGTACCTGTTTATTTTATCGACATCGCAAGATCAAAGGTAAGAAACTCAGCTTAATTTGTTGAACCTGATTCAAACACTAGCAATCAAGATGAATGACGATGGAAATTTTCAAAACCAGAAATATAAGGAAATTACTTCAACTGTGAAGTATGAATCTTATGCAAATGTACGTGGCTAACCAAGGTGATAGGAATATTTAAGCGCGAAGTATGAATCTTATGCAAACGTACCTGGTTAACCAAGGTGATAGGAATATTTAAGTGCTACACCAGAGATAACCACTCATCATGAAGGGTTCAAGATAGGAGTCAGTGATTTGTTGCTTGCAACTGACAAAAATAACAAATATTCCTAAATTGGTCTGTTGGTCCAGCAGCTACAAGCTTTACTTAGTCTACAAGATAGAGCTGATATGAAAGTATGTAAGACCGTGGTTTCAAGGAAAGGCCTTTACTTTTTGTGAAACCCTATAGCATAATGCCTCGTCATTGCATCTTGCTTTTCCTGCACCTTACTCTATTGTAATATATTCCAAATTCACATGCAAATTTACTTGGACCAACTTCATATACTATTTGGTATTAATCTAAAATTCGCGCATGATAAAAAAGAATTCTCTCAAAATTTATACCTGACTTCTTATTTACATTATGAGTAATTTAGAAAATTTTAAAAAATAGAATTTTACGTGTACAAAAGAAAATGATTTGATTTAGGCAAAAAGGAAGTTAAAGCTACGAAGAGAATTTAATGTAACAAAAATGAATACACAACATAAAGAGAGCTGAAAAACTATAACAAAGTGAAATAAGCTGGTTGCTCTTTCTAGAGATTGGTTTTATGGTTGTCTTATGATTGAATGTGTATAGTCTATATGGGAATTGTCTATTTCTATCGATGTTTAGGTGTTGGTGAATTTATAGTTCTCTTATCCTTAAATAGTTTTCTTTTTTTTTTCTTTTTCTGTACCTATCCACTTCATTACATTTTAGCTAACTGCTTGCTACTATATCCTTAATTTCTACATTCTAGACTTTTGCCTCAAGTAACTTCTTAACTTCTAGCTCATATAGTCATGTGTTTTTTAACCACCGTATACCATTTTCTTAACTTCTTCCATAAATTTAGCACTTTTCTTCCCACTTCTCCGATTTTTCATTGCCCTTGAATTCTTTAGCGAAATATTTATTGGGCTTTCATTTATAGGCTAACTCCATTTAATTGAACGACTTTTTACGCAAACTAAACTAAATTATCTTTTTAGGTAATCAACAATTGCCTCAACATATGTTTGGTTGAGCAAAACAAACATATGGTATGGAAATTCCCTTGGTTTTTTATAAATTGGACTTCAAATTCCATCCCAATAGTTTTACGAATTTTAGAATGAATTATTGAGTTAGGCCTAGTGATATCATCTATAAAGATCTTCTTAAATCCTAAACAATCTTCTATAGATAAGAAAAATCAGGTCCAAAGATTGCATTAACATTTTTCACATTTGGATCCCTACTTCTCTATCTGTTACAAAAGATATAAAATCTCTTTCAAAATTTAAAGTCTTGCTATTCCCTTAAGATTTGATCGTCTTTTATTATAAAATCTTTCCATTACTTCTTCACTTTTGATATCATCTCTCGAACGGTCTCTGTCCTCTTTTTTGACTTCAGTATTTTCTATTTACGATTTTTACAACCATGGCTACTTCTTGTTATGCTTCTTCCTCTTCTTTAACAGACTATGCTGAATTGAATGCCACTGATGTATGTTTCTAATTTTGATACTTTCCTAAAAAATCTGCATGATTTCTTTTAACTTTACTTCTTTTCAAAGGCTATAAGGCTTGAAGTGGTTTCTATTATGTCTAATCCTTTTCCTTCCTTTATAAGAATCAGGTGAAAGAATTCTCAAGCTCTAATTATGGTTTTAACCACTAATTTATGACATTTGAATTCCTATTGTCAGCACTATAGAAGGAATTTCCCATTTTGATCACAAACATGGTTTGCCTTTTATTATCAGAACTCCTTCACCTATTAATTCTTCTCACCCATCACTCCTTTAATTGGGGCAAGTAAGTAACTCCAACTTCCCTCTAGAATTCACTTTGTTTTAGGCTTCTTAATCCTTAAAAATGTGGCCTAAAAATGTAGATCAATGAATTAAGTGGGTGGATAAGTTATATCCGTCATAACATTCAACCTGGACCAGACATGGCCTTCCGAGAATTCCATAAAATATCAACCTAACCTTATTTATGCATGCTAAAATTCTAGATTCCTTCGTTAGCTCCTTTATATTTCCTTTTGGTCATGCTTCAATTTCATTAGAAGATGTTTTCTTTTTAACTAGGATATATGTAATTGGAGATGATTTTGTTTGCATAATTAAAGAAGCCACTAGTTCATACTCTAGTGCTTTTAAAGGATCCTCTTATTTTGGGTTGATAAATAGCTATGCGATAGATGGTTAATTGACTATTTTTTACCCCATATTTAATGTATTCTTGCTTGATAGTTTATACTTTTGTTGTATTTGGTACTTAATATGCTTAAAGGAGAGGGATCCAGACGAAAACACGACGTAAAACAAAAAATTAACAATCTAGAAGGAGTGTACGACCGTGCACTTTTGCATGCCCATGCATAACCCAAAAACCTAGATTTTTATATAAAAGTGACATTTCAGGGGTAAATAAGGGAGAGAGTAGCTAGTGTTGTTCTGTGAAGTTTAGAGACGATTGCAGAGGTGATTTGGAGCTTAAGGAGTGAAAGACACAAGATTTTTATCAACAAATCCATCAGAACACAGGATCAAACGTCTACATTGTCAGAATACACGATAGAGAACAATTAGAGAGATTTAAAAATATGATTCCAATGTTTTCTATTCTATTTTCTGTTTATATGGATATGATTTCGTGTTCGCTGTTGTATAGTTAAATTCTTTTTTAGTATCTAGGTCAGATGAACCCTAGTTGAATACTTTGACATGTTTTAATTATTTTATTAAATTGTGGTTGTTGATTATTAAGATCTAATTATTCGTTTTATTTATTATCTATTAATATGATTTTTAGACTTTAATTTGATTTCATACTTAACAATTGAGAAATTCTAGGTTTGAATAGATCTACGATAATCAGAAAGAGTTGATCGCAATCCTAGAGATAGGATGATATAAATTAGGTTCAAATCTAATAGAGGAATTCATAATACAGTAACACAATCCTATAAGTTTTAACTTAAGTAATTTAGTTAGAGACCTTAGGATTAGTTATTAGTAGACTTAAGGTTAGCTACTAGCATACCTTAGGAATCTCCACGGTCTAATTAATCAACAATATAATTACATAGAAAATAATCAATCAGTTAAGGGTTTAGGGGGATTCAAAGCCTAGGTACTAATTATCTGATATCAGTAATTAATTTAGTGTCATCAATTCTTTGCTTTAAATTGTGGTACTTTTTTAATTTAATTGTTTAATTTTAGTTTCATTAATTCAACCATAATTAATCTATACGCTAGATAATAGAATAATAGTAATTACTAGTATTTACCATCCTTGCGGGATCGACTCGTACTTGCTGGTATTAGCGATAACTACACCATGCACTTGTGTAGATCCTAAGGTAGAAAGAATTGTGTGTAGGAATTGTTGTAGAATAAACCTTAGCAAGTTTGAACTAGATCGTTGAATAGAGGATTTGGAATGTCATACGGACACCGAAGAATCACACAATCTGTCAGATCAACCATAAATAATGTTCGACTATACTAGGCTAGACTTAAATGGCATAGAATCTAGCATCATGAGACTGATTGTACAAGTGAAAAATTTTGAGATCAAACTGAGTATCAATCAAAATGTGCAACAATCAGTCCAATTTGATGGACTCCAAAACGTGAACCTTAATGACACATCTCTAACTTCTTAGAGATTTGCTATACATTTAAAATAAATGGAGCAAATGAGGACACCATCATATTGCATTTTTTTTCCTTTCTCTTTGAAAGGAAAAGCAAAGCAGTGGCTCAATTCTATGCCACATTCGTCACTGACCACCTGGGATCAAGTGGCGGAAATTTTTTTACTGAAATACTTTCCTTTTGCGAAGACTGTGAAGCTGAGGAACGATATCTCATCTTACTCTCAAACTAAAGGAGAATCATTGTACTACACTTGGGAGAGATTTAAAGAGAAGCTTCGATGATGCCCACATCATGGATTACCACTGTGGATGCAAATCCAAAATTTTTTTAATGTGATAAGTCAGAATATGAGGCAGTTAACAACAAGACATTTAAAGCATCCCAAGAGTTGATAGAGGAAATGGCCATAAATAATTATCAATGGTGCTCAGGTAGAACATGAACCACTAATGGCCATCTGGAGTATACAAAGCAAACGCAGTAACGAGACTAATGAGTCAAGTGGAAGCCTTGAGTAAGAAGATAGACAACATTACCATGGCTTTATAAGGAAGAGTGATGTGGTGTGAATCATATGGGATAGATCACCCAGGACAAGATTGTCAATCAGATCAACCTGGACATGTAAACTATTTGGGAAACTTTCCAAGATCTCAAATAACCCTTATAGTAACACATACAATCTGGGATGGAGAAACCACCCTAACTTCTCATGGGGAAATCTGGGATAACAAAGGAACTCTCCACCTATATTTCAAACACAAACATCATAACTAAGGAAACTGGGGATGCATAAGTCAATATTGGAGTTCATTCAGGACTTAAGCGAGAAACATCAAATGTTTAAAGGTGCAATTTAACCAATTAGCACCAATAATTGCGAAAAGGCAAAACATGAATATCCTTAATTTTACATAATCGACCTCTAATGAACATGTAAGGGATGTCACATTGAGAAGCAGAAAGGAGCTACAAGTAAATACCAAATTACGTAGTGAAGAGGAGGATAGAGAGAAAAGTTAAGAAAAGACTAAAAAGGTGAAGAATCCTCCTAAAATACAAACATTTTAGCCCCATCGTACCATACACAGCAAGGTTAAAGAAGGATCGAATGAATGAGCAATTCAGAAAGTTCCTCAAGTTATTAAAACAACTTCATATTAATATACGTCTCTAGCACAAATGCCCAAGTATGCAAAATTTCTAAAGGAGTTGTTATCTAACAAGAAGAAGTTATAGGAATTAGCTATAGTGTAGTTAAACAAGGAATGCTCAATGATCTTACAAAACAAGTTACTAGAAAAGCTTAAAGATTCAGGGAGTTTTACTATCCCTTGTATCATTGGTAATCTGTCAGTTGAGAAAGCTTTAGCCGATTTAGCGACTAGTATACATTTGATGCCTTACAAGTTGTTTAAGAAACTGGGATTAGGAGAACCTAAGCCGACTAGGATGAGCATCCAATTAGCTGATTGATCCATTAAATATCTTAAGGGGATTATTGAGGATGTATTACTCAAGGTTGATAGGTTAATATTCCTAGTTGATTTTGTCATCCTTGATATGTACAAAGATGTGGAAGTACCTTTAATCTTAGGACATCCCTTCCTAGCTACAGTTAGAGTTTTTATCGATATTAGTGATGGTAAACTAGTTCTTAGGGTGGGAGAAAAAGAGTTAACTTTCAGAATATTTAATGAAATGAGACTTGCTTTTGAATGTGATGATTCTTTCTATTTTATTGGAGTCGAAGATTTTGTAACTCTAGATATTGTGCAAGGAATTATATCTGATGATAAGTAGGAGTTGTCTATGACTCAAAATGAGGAGGAGCATGAAAATAAGGAGCATTTCATGAGATCAAAGAAAGTGGAAGAGATAAATAGGATTACGGAGACAAGATTAAAATCCTCAATTGAAGAGACACCAGAATTAGAGTTGAGAAAATTCCCTGATCATTTGGAATATGCATTTCTTGAGAAGAACTTAAAATTTCCAGTGACTAATGCAACAACTCTAGAGGTAAAGCAAAACGAAAAGTTATTGAACGTGCTTACGAAGCATAAAAAGGCAATTGTGTAAAATATCTCAGACATCAAAGGAATTAATCCTGCCTTTTGCATATATAAAATTCTAATGTAGGAGGAGTTTGAACCAGTGATGCAACCTTAAAGAAGGTTGAATCCAAGCATGAAGGATGTAATTAAAGTAGAGGTAATAAAACTTTTAAATTCTGGAGTGATTTACCCCATTTTTGATAGTCCTTGGGTGAGTCCTATGCAGGTTGTACCAAAGAAAGGAGGAATGATAGTTGTCCCTAATGAAAAGAATGAGCTAATTCCTACAAGAACTGCCACTAGATGGAGAGTGTTCATTGACTATAAGAAGTTGAATGATGCAACTAGAAAAGATCACTTCCCTTCGCCCTTCATATATCAAATATGGAACGTTTGCCTGGACATATGTACTACTGCTTCTTGGACGAACTTTCTGGCTATCTTCAAATCCCAGTCACTTTAGAAGATCAAGAGAAAATAACCTTTACATGCTCCTATGGTACGTTTTCCTATAGAAGGATTCCGTTTAGGTTGTGTAATGCACTTGCTACATTTTAGAGGTGTATGAAAGCCATCTTCGACGATCTAATAGAGGACATAATGGAAGTATTTATCGATGATTTTTTCGTCTTTGGAGATTCATTTGATCTATGCCTTCATAATCTAAAAAGAGTGCTAAAAAGATGCGAGAAGACAATTCTGGTGTTAAATTGAGAAAAATGTCACTTTATGGTGCAAGAAGGTATAGTCCTAGGCCGTAAAATTTCTCACTGGGGGATTGAAGTGGATAAAGCAAAAATTGAAGTCATAAAAAAGTGATCACTCCCTTCTTCGGTTAAGGTAGTAAGAAGTTTCTTAGCTTATGCGAGCTTTTATAGAAGATTTACTAAAGACTTCTCGAAAATTGCTAAGCCTTTAACCAATTTGTTAGAAAAGGACATACGTTTCACATTCATTAAAGAATGTTTAGATGCTTTTAACATTCCAAAAGAAAAGATGATTAAGGGCCCAATAATGATTACGCCGGATTAAAATCAACCCTTTGAGCTAATGTATGATGCAAGTGACTTTACAGTGGAAGCGGTACTCGGATAGTGTAAGGACAAACATTTTCAACGAATTTACTACGCCAGTAAGACTTTGATGGATGCTCAAGAAAATTACATGATGACAGAAAAGGAGTTACTAACTATGGTTGTTATGTTCAATAAATTTTGGTGTTATTTAGTTCTATTCAAATTGGTCATGTATACTAACCTCTCGACACTTAAATAATTGCTGAATAAACTGGATGCTAAGCCTCGATTGATTAGATGGATTTTGTTGTTGTAGGAATTTGAATTAGAGATCAAGGATAAGAAAGGGGTAGAAAACCTGGGAACAAATCATCTATTATGCCTAAAAAATCCAAATTTGGAAGAACTAAATGAAGAGGGAAATGAAGATACTTTCTAAGAAGAACGTCTCTATTGTTTGTAGGAAGTAAGGGAAACCGAAACCCCTTGGTTTGCACACATCATAAATTATTTTATCGCTAAGGTTTTACTAAAGGGTCTATTTTATTATCACAAGAAGCAATACTTTATTGATTTGAGTAATTAGGTTTTACTAAAGGGTCTATTTTATTAACACAAGAAGCAATACTTTATTGATTTGAGTAATTATTTCTAGAAAGTCCCATATCTGTTCGACAATCGTGCATATAAAATAGTGAGGAGATGTGTACCTTACTTAGCAGGATGGAAGATCTTACACCACTATCATACAGGCCCTATGGAAGGTCACCATAGTGCTAATAGGATGACCCAGAAAGTATTAGAGTCAGGTTTTTGTTAGCCATAAATCTTTAAGGATGCACAGAGCTTTGTGACTTCATGTGATAGATGCTAAAGATCAGGCAATGCGTCTCACCAGGACGGATTAACCCAAAATTTTATTCTTGTTTGAGAAATATTTGATGTTTAGGGTATTGATTTCATGGGTCCACTCCAAAATGTTTTTGGCAATAAATATATCGTAGTACCCTCAAATTAGTGGCCAAGTCGAGGTATCAAATAGGGATTAAACATGGATTTTGGAAAAGACTGTAGAGTGTCAGCGAAAGGACTGATCAATTAAATTAGACAACACTGTGTAGGCTTATAGGATGTTGTATAAGACATCTATTGGCACTACCCTTTATAGATTGGTCTATGGGAAAGCATATCATCTTTTGGTTGAGTTAGAACACAAAGCATATTGGGCTATTAAACTCATGAACTTTGATCTTCTAAATGCAGGTGAAAAGAGGAACCTCCAAATTAGTGAACTAGATGAATGGAGACTTATGGCTTATGAAAATTCTAAGAACTATAAAGAAAGAGCCAAAATTTGTCATGACTGTATAATTAAGCAATCCTAAGAATTCAAGAAGGGAGATCAAGTTCTCTTATACATCTCTTGCTTAATGTTATTTTTTGGTAAGCTTAAATCAAGATGGTCGGGACCATTGGTTGTAGAGAACGTATTCTTATACGGTGTAATTGAGGTAAGTTATTCGCACAAGGGTACATTCAAGGTTAATGGCCAATGAGTAAAGTTATATCTTGGGGGTGAGCTTGATGTTAATAATGAAAACATCTTAACCAAGCCACATTGAGTACAAAAGATACATCAAGCTAAAGAAGTTAACAAAGCATTCCTTGGAAGGCAACCCAAGATTTAGGATTTTCTTTTGTTATATTACTTTCTTGTTTTTTATTTAATTATTATTGTTTGATTGTTTTCAATTATGTTATTTTCTTTATTTCTTTTTATCCTTTCATTTTCCTTTTGCAAGTTTAAGTTAACATCGGATGGATTAACATCGAGAAATCGTCATAATCAGAAAATACCAATCAACTGTCCTACTTGCATATTTAATTTTATTATGAACATTAAGGACAACATCTAATTTTAAGTGTGGGGATTTGACTGAATGTTTTACTGAATTCTTCAAGTTTATTATAATCCTGATTATAAATTTTATTAATTGATGTCTTGAATTAGTTGACGTATGTCCATGAATACTATATGTTATTATTGAATATTGACTTGAATTGGTATGCCAAAGGATGATGGTTAGAATAAAGTTAGTTTTCTAAGTCATATTTTCGTAATCAATGAAATATTCAAGTTGAACAAAATTGTATATTATTTACATAATTATATACCCGCTTTTTTTGGTGAGCTTTTAAGCTTAAAGATCAATTCTTCAAAATTTTTAAAGCTAATATTATTCTTTTATTTGTGTGTTATCATGTATAGTAGGATAATTCTAGAACTTGCTCTTATTATGCATATCGAGACTATATTTGTTAAACTAGCAGCGTTGATATAATGAAGGTATTTAGATTTACCAACTTGCTTAGCCTATTTCTTTGAAATTACAATATCCAAAATTTACCTTTAGGAATAACCAAATTGAGCCTTAGCCTTTTTCACTGTTTAAATCCAAATTATAAACCTTTATCCTATTTTTCTTTGAAGATTTTTCATTGTTTTGAACCTTAAAGTTTGTTTACATTATTTACTTATTGAGGCTTGAAATTTGTTAAAGGTCCAATATTTCTTGAATTGTAGTACTGAATGAATATTGTAAAAAAAAAGAAAGAAAGAAAGAAAGAAGGAAAAATAAGAAAAAGAAGAATAAATAATATATAGTAGTATTGGATTTATAACGAAATTATCTATATATTCTTGTAAACAAGGCTTGTACTATCTCTTTGAGTAAATTTTCTTCACTTAACCCCTTTTATTATCCCATTCATACCATACCTAAGCCCCGTTACAACCTACACAAAGACCTTTTGATTTTTGTTTCTAGTTTGTACATAAGTGGTGGAGATGTGATTTTAGTGCAAAACTATGGTAAGGATTATACTATGCATTAATTTAGAATTTTGACACATTTCACCCTAAACAGTTGAGTGCATTGAGTGAAATCTTAGTGAGGGTGTAAAAAGATATGCTTTTGATTTCAATGTGATTGTTGATGTGATTATAATTAATATTACTTAGGAAGTTAATTTTAGGACAACTTGATTCTAATTGATTGTTAATTTGATTCAATAGGATATGATGAGGTATAGTATGAATGGACAGATGGAGATTGATGTTGTAAAATTTATAATTTTTATCATGGTTTGCTTGAGGACAAGAAAAAATTTAAGTGTAGGGATATTTGATAGATAGTTAATTGACTATATTTTACCCCATATTTAATGTATTATTTCTTGATATTTTATACTTTTGTTGTATATTTGGTACTTAATATGCTTCAAGTGTGTTTACAGGTGACAATTGCCTTTATGGACTTAAAGGAGAGGAAAACGTGGCGTAAAATAAAAAAATCAACAATCTGGAAGGAGTGCACAACCGTGCACTTTCGTGATATCTGGTGATTTCCAATTATGCACGTTCCTGTGCAAGACCGTGCATAACCTAAAAAACTATATTTTCATATAAAAGTAACATTTTGGAGGTAAACAAGGGAGGTAGAAGCTGGTGTTGTTTTAACAAGTTCAGAGACGATTCTAGAGGTGCTCTAGAGCTTAAGGAGCAAAAAATGCAAGATTTTTATCGATGGATCCATTAAAACACAAAATCAAATGTCTACAGTGTCAAAGTACATGATAGATAAAAATTAGGGAGATTTAGAATTATGATTCTGATGTTTTTTATTCTATTTTTTGTTTATATGGATACGATTTCCTCTTTGCCGATGTATAGCTAAATTCTCTATTAGTATCTAGGTCAAATGAACCCTAGTTGAATACTTTGACATGTTTTGATTCTTTTGTTAACGTAATTGTGGTAGTTGATTATTGAGATCCAATTATTCGTTTTATTTATTTTCTATTAATATGATTTTAAACTTTAATTTAATTTCATACTCAGCGATTAAAAAATCCTAGGTTTAAATAGATCTACGATAATTGGAAATAGTTGATTGCAATCCTAGTGATAGTATGTCATAAATATTCTAGATTAGGGTCAAATCTAATATAGGGATTCATAATATGATAACACAATCCTATAAGCTTTAACTTAAGCAATTTGGTTAGATACCTTAGGATTAGTTGTTAGTTAACTCAAGGTCAGCTACTAACGTACCTTAGGAATTTCCATGTTTCAATTAATCATCATCATAATTGCATGACAAATAATCAATTGGTTAAGGGTTTAAGGGGATTTGATATTGGGGTTATGTAAATATAGTGCCTTGGAAAGTAAGTGTATTTACATGTAACTTAATCTTCTTCCATTTATAGTTTTTTAATGAAAATACTTATTATTAATAAAACAAAAGAGTTTGATTTTATTTGTATAAGCATAATATAATTAGTCAGAAGGAACAAAGATTCTTTTGTTAATAATATACATATACATGAAGATATATGGGAAACATGTATATTATTATAATCTAAATTAATTGATTCAC
>JAOQMP010000005.1:14610330-14632176 GCA_027563575.1 Erythroxylum pedicellare
AACTCAATTACTTTTATATTATTTTGAAATTGATATATTAGGATTAACAACAATTTAAGAGTTCAAACATATATGTATATGTTTATAAATTATTTAATAAACATAATAATTTATAAAAACCTATCAAATTATCAAAGTATTTATAAAATGTATTCTATTTTAATAAAATAATAGTTATTTTCAGTATAATATACTATATGTATTTTTTTAGAATTTAAAATTTTCATTAACAATATAGAAGTTTACATCAGGAGAGGTCTCCTACGTGAGATAGACCCACTTAATACATTGATATATGTATACATTTTTATAACTCAATTAATTTTATATTCTTTTTATATTATTTTGAAATTGATATATTAGGATTAATAAAGTTATCGATTCATTTTAGATTTATATAAATAATAATATGCATAATAAAGTGATTGATTTATTTTAATATTTATATAAATACATATATGCATAATGTATGTATTGTGTAAATATCAAATATAAAATATAAAAATTTAAATGCGTTAAGAATAATCATGATATTAATTTCTTTTAATATGTGTAAGAAAAATATAAACTTAATAATGATTATTTAATAATAAATAAAATATAAAAGGAAAATATTATTACATTAATTTAAACTTTGTACTGTTTTACATGCAGATGAGGATATAAAAAAAGTTTTTATATTTTCTTAGTTGTGGACATACAATAATATTTATAGAAGTAAAAAAGTCATTAAATCAACAATAACTAAAAGTTAAATATATAATTATTATTTAAAGTATATAATTTACAAGAACAACATCAATTAACTTTTTTACATTTACATTATAATTAAATGTTATAATAAAATTAAAAAAGTGAAGTTAAATTCTTTCTTTTGTAGGGAATAATTATAACAATGTTATCATAACTACATATTTTTAATAAATATGATAATTTTTAAATAAATATATATTAAAAATCATTTAAATCATTAATTTTATATAAATATTTTTGTATAATTTATAGGTAATTCCATCCTACGTTTTATTATAAATGATTATGCTATAATTTATAATTTAAGATTTCAAACAAATGTAACTACAATTTCAAAATTTTGTTAAAATAAAATATAAAAAATTTATTAAAATTTTCAGGTTGGCCCAGGCCTAAAGAATTGCTCGTGGCCCGCCCACGGGCCAAGCCTAAGCTACCTTCTTGTTTGGCCAGTTCGGGCGGGGCCACAGGCGGCCCGAGCCCAATCTAGCCCTTTACCATGCCTAAATTTGTAGTCTAGGGGCTCAAAATTTGAAGCCTAGCTTATTAATAACTAACATTTGTTCATTGACTTGCTAAAATCTTGACCGGGTAGGTTTTAAGCCTTTAAAGCTATTTAAAAAGACTTTTCTTTTGATTATTTATTTTAGTCATTAGTACTCAACTTGAGTCATTGGAAGAGGGAGTAACTAGTAAGCCACTTGAGTTTAAGCTCATTAGGAGAATTAAATAGATGAACAAAAATGAGCATGCCAAGTCCAACCTTCCTAAGACTCAGCTTTGTTTTCTAGTTGAATCTCAAGTATCTGTTAGTTTTTGAATCTAAGGTACTAATGAACTTCTTGTTTTCTGGTTAAATCTCAAGAATCTGCTAGTTTTTGAATCTCAAAGTACTAATGATCTTCCTATATAGCTACTGGCCTACTATCTTTAAATATATTTAAGTACTAATGATGGGTGAAATTGTAATTCCATTATCATTCCTATTATTGTCTTTTAGCTACTAACCAATGGCTTTAACAACTAAAACATCAAGTTTGTTACATAACTTACAGAAACATTTCTGAGAAATGGTTTTTGTGGATCTTCCAGAAGCTGGGGTCCAATCTCCTAAGGAAGTAGATTTGGAGCCTTGGAAAGTGTTAAAGCTACAAGTGATGTCAACTCTCCTATCTCTGGTGAGATAGTGGAGGTTAACCCAAAGCTTAGTGAGTCACATGGTTTAGTAAGTCGCATAAAACTTGACTATATTGGCATTAGTGTAAGTTACTAAGCAATTAAGATGAATATAGATTGAGGATATATTTGTTGAAAAAGTAGTGCGACTGTTGCTGCAATATTTTTTTTTTATTTCTACAGTTTATATTTTATTCTCTTACAATCTTATTAGTATATTAAGCGAATTTATAATAGTTAAATGAAACTTCTAAACAAAGGTACATTGAATACTAGAAAAAAAACTTTTTAGGAAATACATAAGGTCTTTTAAGAAATAGAAACGGTCACTTTGAGAACATAAAGAATACCTTGCAGAAAATTACAAATTAGTTTAATCTTTTAATTCCCTATCTTAACTTGTAATTTTCAGATGGTCATTGAAACTGTCAAGCTTTTCTTTGCTTATAAATTTTGTGAAGTTCTAACATATTCCTTCAAAACTTCCTTTTTATTTATTAAGTCATGAATAAAATGATGGTGTAACTCAATGTGTTTAGTTCTACCCTAAAAAACACGATTCTTCATCATGGCAATCGCAAACATATTGTCATAATAAATTACTGTAAGACTTTCTTATTTCTACTTCAAATCTCAAAGAAGCCTTCTTAACCACACAACTTCACAAGTGATACTGATAACTGCCATATACTTGGCCTCTGTTTAAGAAAGTGTAATAGTGTTATGTTTTTTAGAACTTCAACATATTACCTTTGAATCAAGAGAAAATAGGTAGTCTATTGTACTTTTTCGATCTTCTAGTAATCTAACTCAATCATATTCAGTGTAGCCTATCAATTTCTTATCTTCTTCTCTTATATATTTTAGCCCAAGCTTCTTTATTCCTTCCGAGTAACTGAATTTTTTTTTGCAGACTTAAAATGAAATTTACATGGATTATTCATGAATATGGAGATAAAACTTGGAAGATGTCAGTCCTAATATAGGTAAGATATATCAATGATCCAACTAAGTTTCTAAAGACTTTTAGATTTGCATTATTTGTTATATTGCTGATTTGTAACTTCTCATTTAATGCCAAAGGAGTAGATATTAGGTTGCAAGACTCCATGTGAAATTTCTTAATAAAATATTCAATATATTTTTCCTAAGAGAAGAAAATCTCTCCTTTAGATTGCTTTACCGATACCAAGAAAATATTTCATACGCCTAGGATTAATCTTCTTAAAGTTTTGCCTCATAGTATACCTGAATTCTTCAGTCATCCTTAAATCTATACTAGTATATATCTAATCGTCTATGTGTAACCATAGCACAAGAAATTCAGGATTACTCTCTATTTTCATATAAAGAGAAGAATCATTTCTCCTTTCAAAAAAATTATGTTGTTGGAGATATGAATCAATCTTTATGTTTCATGCTTATGGGAGTTGTCTTAAGCTATATAATACCTTTCTATGGTGATAAACTTTGTCTTCGTAGCCTTTAATGAAACATTACGGTTATTCCATATAGGCTTCTTCCAAATCATTCTTCCATATAGACTTCTTCCAAATCAACATTCATAAATGTATACTTCATATCAAGATAAAAATGTTCTAGCTCCAATTGGGTAGTGACAAGTAGAACAACTATAATAGTCTCTATACAAACATCTATAGCAAATATTTCATTAAAATAAACTTTAAATTGTTGTGGACGGCCTTTTGCTATCAAGTGAGCTTCATAGTTTTGAATGCTTTCAAGCTTTTATGTGTTTTCTCCCCCCTATATTGGCCATTTCTTTATTCATTTTCTTTTTTTATACTTCTTTTCTTTACTGTTTAATCAAAATACTCTTGGTTCACAAGAGAAGAAATCAATATCACTTGCTTGATAAATATCAGTTAAAGAACATACCTTTCTTAGAAGTGGATTACATAAAACGAATTTGAGGGATCAATTTTAGGTGGATTTGGTGAATAAGATCATTCATTTAAGCTTTCTTGTATAGTTGACTCATGTACAATTTCATAAACTTTAGGGTTTTTAGATTTTTTATCCTTTCAAGTCTAACTTACAAACTCCTTAAATACATATCTAGACATTTGCAATTAATTTTTATTTAAATTAAAAAACAATAGCTCTTGGATTTATTACTATAGCTAATGAAAATAAAAAATTTTCCTTTGCTGTTAAACCTCTCTTTATTTTAAGAAGTATTTAAAGCCTGAATCCACCATTGATTTGCGATTATGTTAAGCTTCAAGAGGGGTTTTGTTATAAACTACTTTTGTGGGTGAATGATTAAAAATATTGCCAAATTCATCCTGTAAGAAATTAGGAATGTTTTTTTTACCTTACAACAAGCTCCTTGACATTTTAATAATTATTACGTTCTTGTGTTCAACCAATCTATTATGCTGAGGTGTGTAACTAATAGTTAGTTGCCTTTAAATTTATTTTTCTTGGAATACTCTAGGAATGGCCTATAAATATATCCATAACATGATTTGATTTAATTATCTTCAATTGATGTCCACTTTGTCTTTCTACAAGAGCAACAAACTGTCAAAAGGTAGGGAAAGCATATAACTTTTCCTTCAAGATGTATAACCACATCATTTTTTTATAATCATCATAAAAAGGATAAAATATATCTTGCTAACAAGAGACAAGGTCCCTAACGATCCCTATATATTAGTATGCATAAGTTCCAAAGAAGCATGTGTCTTCTATAAAGATTTAGAAAATAAAAGATGATATGTTTTTTTCATTAATGCAACCATCACAAACTTTGTTAATTTCACCAATGTTAGGTAGACCATTGACTATGTTCTTACTCTTTAAAAGTTTTAGTCTTGATAGTTAAGACGTCCATGCCATAAATGTTTGAGGAAGATTTCATTCACTTCTTTATTTTTCAAAATTAAATTATGATTTGTCTTTAAGAAAATTGGAAAACATTGTTGGAGCACATTTTTACCTTTACAATAATTAGTTTATTTTTCTTGTCAATGATAATGCACAAAATCATCATTAAAAGTCACTTTATAACCCTACTTTTGTATTTGTCCAATGTTTAATAGATTGTTAACAATATTGGGAGCATGTAAAACATCATGCATAAGCTTCTTACTGCCTTCTTTGGATTGAACTGTAACCACACCTTTTCCCTTCAACTTTATAATTTTTCTATCACCAATTTCAACTTTAGAAGAAAAACCTTCATTAAATTCTTCAAATACCTATTAATCTCCTATTATGTGTTTGCTACAATCATTGTCAACATAGTATTAATACATGAAAAAAAGGACTTCATTGTCCGTTGAGAAATTAGTTGCTTCTTTAGTATTTTAACTATTATATTGATACCAATAATTTCTCTGAGAATGATTTGGGATTTTACACTTTTTGCATCTGAAGGAACAATTGTTTTACATGGTGATTGAATTTTTTGCAAATTATGTTACTATTGTAACTTTAATCATTTAAATTGCCATTCTTATGACTTTTATGATATTTATCATCTTCATATTTTTGGATAATAATCCCTATTTCTTTTTATGGTCTCCTTTATTAGAATTCTTTTTTGACAAGTTAATTTTAGATTGAAATGCTTAATCCAAAAGCTAGTTGTTGAACTTAAGCATCTTGTGCTTATGTGTTTCTAATGATATCATTTATGAATAGAAAATTGGATCCAGCTTTTGGACTCTTTAATAGTTTGCAACTATACGATCATATTTTTATTACATACTCCTTAGAATCTTCTAGACCTTTTTTTTCTTTCTTCATTGGTATCTTTACAATTTATTTGATTGAAAATCTCTGAGGCCCTTGAGGATAAATCTCGAACTTCTTCAAACTAAATACTAGGATAAATTAGCTTGCACATATCTTTCTAAATGATTTTTAAGGTTAATGATTTTCTTTTTACGTTCTCCTTGAATTTTTCTTTCTACCTCTAACCATGATACTAAGCTTCTTTCTTGAGGTGATTCTGGATAATCACCCTTTAAAAATATTATGCAAGTCTTGTAAGGTGAATATTATCTCCATTTGTAAACTCCAGTAATCATAGTGTTGTCCTTCAAACATAGAGATTTAATTTGCATAGACAAAAAATAACATGTTACTAAATGCTTAAAAAAGTTTTGATACCAAAATTTCTAGGCACTAAGGAAAGGTAGTGAGTAATTATTAGACAAATAAATTGAGAAAAATGTTTATTGAAAAAAATAATACTACAGTTTTTAAATAATTTTTATATTTTTAAAACTTATGTTTAATCTCTTATAACGTCATTAATAAATAAAATTTATTTGTAATAATTAAATGAAAATTTTAAGCAAAGATAAATTAAATTCTAGGCATTAGAAATATAAAGAGATTTTTTAAGATATACAAAATTTAAAAAATACAAAAAATTATAAAAATAAAAATTACATTGAAAACATCAAATATACTCGATAAAAAATTAGAAATTAGTTTAATCTTCTAACAGATAGTTTCATGTACTCCACAACCTATGCATCAGAGGTATATCCATAAAGGGTAGGAAAGACCTTGCCTTTTATTTAAAGCATTATCCATCCTAGTTGAGCTTTTTGTTTGTAACACCAATGACCACATAATGGTAGTATAACCAATATTCTAATTGTATTATTTAGAGCATATACTAACATGAAGAAAATATTTTGGCTTCTGCTTCACTAGTCGTGCTTTTTTATTGAAAAATTAAAATGAATTAAATAAGAAAGGAGTTCAGAACATCCACTAGCCTATTAACAGGATATCAAAACAAAGAACAAACGACATCGTAATCTAAAGAAACTTCATTGTGAACAAATCCATCTCATGTATTCTTGGACGAATTAACAAAAATCCACCTTTTAAAGTTTCACCAAAAGTTTCCGAATCAGGGCCCCATATCTCCGTTATCAGTGACTCCAGATGGTTATGGAGGTAAGAACTTTCTAGTTTGATCTTTATTACTTCATCTTCCCTTTTTGTCTTCACTCATTTTTTCTTATTTGGAATACTCGAAGGGTCTTCCTTTATGTTTGAGCTCTGGCTACTCTCTTGCTTCTCTAGACTGTATGTCTTCAACACTTGCAAAGCATTTGACGTAAAGATCTTATGGAGGATGGACTCCGTAAAGTAAGAATCCAACTTCAAATTCCTGCAGAACTATTATGTGTATGGTATTTAGCTAGATTATGTTGTAGAAATTTATTGCTTTATGTACTAGGTATTCTTGGATTCTCGTTAGAGTCTGTAAGAAATAGCTAGTCTCTCGCTGCATTTCTTCTCCATTTGGTTTATGACTAGTTGTTCTCTAATATTATTAGAGGTGATTTTTATGAGGGCAAGTATGCCTCTTTCCCTTTCCTCAAATCTTTTGTTATTTCTTTACCTCTAGATCTCTTGAATACATATTGTAAGGGCTACTATGTAAACATCCTTATTGTATTTGGTGCATGGTTCAGTAGTATCTCTTGGATAATGTCATTCAGATTGCTGTGATAGCCATTGAGTATACATAGAGATGCGACTTGCCTCCATACTCTATTAGAAAACTCACAGCTGAAAAATAGATGGTCCCTATCCTCTTCATCTAGATTGCAAAGAATATATCTATTAGGCGAGGAGAGGAATTTTAATCTTGTCATAGTGCTTAGTATGTCCTTCATGGCTAACCAGCTTAAGAAGCTGGCATTTAGCTTGATAGTGTTTCTCCAGATCAGTTTACCCCATTCAACTATAGGGTTTGTCCTATACTTTAGTTGTTTTGCTTGCCTATTTGTTATATCCATTATTGTTAGTCCATTCCAAAAGTATGTACCATCTCTTTCATTGCATCGATACTGTGGTATCGATAGAGATCTGATCTCCTGTTCAAAAAGATATTAATTTCCATTAGCAATTAATTCTTGGACTTTAGCTTTTTAAAAAAAATCTATCCAGGTTATCCCTAATGATCGGATGGTGAATTAGAGCTCCCTGACCTGTCCAATTGTCATACCATAAGAAAATTATATCCCCTGTCCATATCCTGCAAGTAATCTGATGCTATAATTCCTCCCCCAGTCTAAGAATTTTGTTAAAGAACCATGAAAAAATATCTTTAGGTCTAATTGCCCTTAGACTTCCACCCCTTAATATATAGGTATGCACCCATTTAACCCATAATGATTCCTTCTCACTTAAAATTCTCCATAATCTTTTCAACAATAAGCATTTGTTGCTTCTACCAATTGACTCCAAGCCCAGTCCTTCATTTACTTTAGGTTGACAAATTTGAGTTCAACTGACCTTAACCATCCCTCTTTCCCCTTTCCCCTTACTCCATAGGAATTGTTTCATCATTTTTTTCCATATTTTTGATTAGCCCTTTGGAAAGGAAAATGTGGGACACCAATAAGTATTCATAGACATAATAACCGATTTCAGGAGCTAAAGTTTGCCATCATAGGATAACGTTTTGTTTGTCTATGAATCCAATCTCCTTTGTATCCTTTCAGGCATTCCCCAAATTTGAGTCTTCTCGAAGAGATAAGGATGCCCAAATAAGTGATAGGAGGCTCTTGATTACCCATTCTAATAATAAGAGATATAAAATTAGCTAGGTGTGCATGACTCTTCGATAATATGAAGTAACTTTTTAAAAATTTGATGCTCAATCCCGAAATCTTAAAACTTTATAACGTAGTCATTAATACTGTAATTGAGGGGATATTAGCCTTACCAAAAGGGATTAGGTCATCTATAAAATATAAGATGGTTAGTGAAAGCAACTTACACTTGGTATGAAACTTGAAATCTGATGTCGAGGATATCTTATATTTTAGCATAAGTGTAAGAGCATCCATGCAAATTAGAAATAGGTAAGGGGAAAGAGGATCCCCTTGCTTATGTCCCCTTTTGCGTTTAAACAACTTAATAGGACTCCCACTGATCATTATCCTAAAAGAAACCGTAGAAATACACTATTTTATCCAATTGACAAAAATCTAAGGGAAACCCATAACTTCCATAATCTACAATAAAAAACCCCATCTGACATTATAAAAATCTTTTTGGAGATCTACTTTTAATATGCAATTCTGAGGGAATTTTCCTCTTGTGTACCCTTTCAGAAGTTCCTGCAAAATTATGATGTTATCCCTAATATTCCGATTGCTTAAGAATGCTCCTTGATTTTCACTGATGATGTAATGTAGCATAACTTTCAGTCTAGTGGTTAGTATTTTAGTAATAATCTTGTAACTGAAATCTAGTAGTTCTATGAGTTTTTGGGATGAAGCACAAGAAAGTCTTGTTGATCTCTTTGAGGATTACTCCTTTTTTGAAGAATTCTTATACTACTTCTTTCATAATTTTCCCTGTTGTATTCCAGGTTTCATAATACAAGAATCCATTTAAGTCATCTGGTCTAGGAGCCTTCGAGCCATTCATTTTAAATACCACTGCTTCTATCTCTTGATTTATGACCTGCCTAATTAAAAGATACGCTTGATCTTCAAGAATTTTAGCAGAAAAGGCTTCTTGAGATCTACACCGTAAGAGCTAGTATTACCTTTAGATCTAAGGATCTTTTGGAAGTGTTTCAAAGCATCTTGAGCAATTTCAACTTGCTCATACAAAATCTCCTCTGATTATGTTTTTATCGAAGTGATCCTGTTGACATTTCTCCTAGCCTTAATGGTATTGAAGAAAAGCCTAGTGCATCTGTCTCCTTCCCTAATTTAGTTGATTTGGACTTTTGTCTTAATGAAAAGTTGTGGTTATCAATTGCTTACATGTAGGAATTCAGGGCCTCCTTCTCCTTTTTAATAATCTCATTAGTAGGATTATCTGCCAATGATTTTTGTAAGAGTCCTAGCAGTCTCTAGCCCTTCCATTGTGCTAAGACCCCTTCTTCCATTTACTCTATTCAATTCCTACTTTATGGCCTTTAGTTTTTGCAAATAGATAAATTGTTTAGTACTAGTTACTTCTACCTCCATTCCCTTATTAACTATTTCTTGGAAACCTTCTATATTGATCAGGAAATTGTTAAACCTGAAAGGGTGTTTCAAATAAACCCTTTTGAATAAATTGCCTACCTTAATCGAGGTATGGTCCAAGAATCTTAGGTCTAAAAACATGGCTTTACTATTTGGAAAGGTTGTTAACCACTCCACATTCACTAAAGCCTTGTCCAATTTCTTTATGATGAGCTAATTAGAGTTCTACTTATTGCTCCAAGTAAATCTATAACCTTTGTATTTTAAGTTAGAAATTTCCACATCTTTGGTACAATCCAGCAAGTCAGTATTATAGTTGTGCAAATTATAGTTCCCTTAAGCTTTAAACTGATAAATATTAGAGTTGAAATCGCCACTTATGATCCATGGACCACTAGCTGTTCCTTTAATTCTTCTTATAGAATTCCATAGGTCCATTATTTGAAATGTAATATTGTGACCATAGAAAAAGGTGGCCACACTGAAGTATGCTCCATTGTGAAAGTCATTTTTGTATGCATAAGTTGCTCACTTGCTTCCAAAACCTCCACCTCTATAAACTCCTCATCATAGACTATGATGATTCTTCCATACCTATAGTACTAATGATTGGATTCTTTCTTCCATTGACTCCCAAAACAATCAAATTTATTAAGGTTTACAAGTTTAACTTTTATTTCTAAAAGACAATAATTTAGGCTTCTCATGTTGGACAAAGTCCTTCAAGGCATTGAGCTTCGAAAGGTTGTTTATTTCTCTAACATTCCAAACTAGAAAGGTCATGTAATAATAATTTTACCTTTTGAGCTTTTCCTACTGCTCCGATTTCTCTTTCTAGTTTGTACTTGTTCCACCTTTTCCCATGATTTTCCACCTAATGCAAAAGATCTGATCGTTGTGGCCCTTGGATGGCAGGCTGTTGTTGAAATTCTAGGGGATTTCCATTATGCAACTCTTCTTTATATGTAATGCAATTATCCATTTCTGCCCCTCCCTCTGTTTGTTGTGTTATCATATTTTCTGTTACCAACCATATATGATGTTGATCCTCGACAATATGTTCAGTTTGATCCCCCTTAGCTGCATAGGGCTAATTCCTATCTACTTGAATATCCAATTCCTGATCCACCGGTATCTTTTCTACACTTCAAGTTCTTTTGTTTCTATTTTCCCCTCTGTATTATTCTCATCTAGCCCCATCAATTCTCTATAATCTCCCCTAATAAAAACTTTCCCTGTTGGTTTCCATGTCTTAACCTGAACTTGTAGGGAGGGTTTCCAATGATAAGTAACCATGACTTTATCCTCCTTTAGAGAATTTCCATATGCCAACCTTAAAATGGGAATATAATATTTCATCTCCTTTGAAATATCCATGCTCAACAATAATCTAGCATAACCACCCTGTTTCCTTAAAGTTATATTCTCATCCATGCAAATTGGTTTTCCCAAATAGCTAGCTAACAAGTTTAGGCCTTTATTGGTCCAATATGCTAGTGGAATATTGTGGATGTTTACCCATAGGGATATGTGCTTAACTCTAATTTTCTTTAGTTCCATACCAGGCTACTAATTTTGGAGAAATAATGGAAGCTATGAGATGTGCCATGGTCCTTCTTCTATCACTTTTTGAGCCTCGAATTTTGAGTTAAATGTAAAAATGATGATGTGATTTTATGTTAACATTACTTCTTGAATGCCTCTTCCTTTCCAATTTCTTTGAACCCACGCTTGTATTACAAGAAAAGGAGGACATTTATCTATAAAGAAACCAATGATCACTGCTTCCCAAGTATTTGCTTCCTCCTGCAAGAAGTCAAGACTTAAGGCCACCATCAACTTTCCATCAACTTCCACCAGGGGGCAGTAAAAAGAAAGGATTCAGAGCTTTCCCCTAGGTTCTCTTGGTTCCCTTAATGTTCTAGTAAGCTGTTATGGCTGGTTTGGGTAGGTTTAGATGAGTAACTTCGGTGGATGCTTGCTTCCAGATATTGGGAGCAAGGGCCGCAAAGTTCTAGAAAGCAGGGAGCTTGATAAGGGATGAGGATGAAGGGGAATGGGTATTAGGTTTTATGTTAGCAAGTGGTAGATTTGGGGGTGATTCAGTAGAGGAGGATGGTGAATTGTATGAGCATAAAAGGGGAAAATCAGCGAGGTTGGGAGGTGTGAGGACAGACATTGTGAGGAATAAGCCTGATTTTGGTAAGGAAACAACAGTACAGAGAATGAAGCAGTAAATGTTGGTGTAGAAAGAGTAATATGAAGAGTGCGGGAAAAGGCTTTGAGAAGGAAGGACAACACTACCCTTAGTTTGAAGTAGGTGTTGTAAGGAGGCTAAAGGAAAGAGAAAGGTTGATTTGTAGATGAACAAGGTTGAAGAAGAAGAAGAGAGAGCTTCAACCGGATGAGCAAAGATAGGGGAGAAGAGTGAAGGTGAGAACTCAGTCTGAGCTCTACATGGTGTAGTATTGTTAGCCTTCTCTTAGTGAATCAAAGTTAGAAGTTTTGCTATACCAATATTTGTATTGGTCATGAACCGTGAAGGTAAATTATGCGTGGTAGATCTCTTTAGTTTAATTCAGAATTTTTTTTCACTACTCATGCTTATTATATTTGAATGATGAAGATAATTTCAAGTCCTTATAAAGAAGGTTTGATTATCAAGTTCAAGCCTATCAATCCATCAAAATTAGAATCCTTGACAGGTTCAAAGGAGTACACCAAATTTTTCCAGGAAGAAGACGCGGCTAACTAGATTTCCAATATTGTTAAAAGCACTTTTTATTCAGAATGGTGCAAGATGTAATGTTATCTCAGTCCTTTGCTAATGGTTACACGTTAAATTCCAAAATTTTCCACTCTCTTATAGTTTTACTGTTCACTTTTCTTACTTCCATTGTTACCTTTTTAATATTTCATCCCTATAATTAGGAAACATTTCCTTGTTAATAATATGTAGGTTTAATAATAGATTGAGTCAAGCTGAGTTCAAATTGCTTATACTCAAACTTAATTTGAAAATTTTAATGTTAGTTTGAATTTAGTTCGAAGTTTGATTGAATTCTGTGCTTTAAATTTTAATTAGACTTGAAATTTATTGTCTAAACTCAAGTTTAAAGTTTGATTAAGTTGGGTAAGTCCATAAATTTTTAAAAATTATTATGCAGACAATAAGTTAAAAAAATTATTATGCAGACAATAAGATGAATCATGACAAATTATTATGTAAAATCTTACTGAAGACCCTTTCATAGGCCCAGGGAAAGTGTTAACAATATTATTAATATAATCCCTTCAAACACACATGTATAGTGTCAATGGAAACAAACATCTTTCTTGCATATTCAGGAAGTATAACTTGATGAACTTGAGACACATGCCCACACTGGCAAGGGTTTGAAGGAAGAAGGAAAAGATTTAGAGAACAAAATTATATTAATAAAATTCCAGTAAGTAAGCATCATAAATTGTTTGTTCTTGTATATTGTTTGAGGATTTTAACCAACTTTAAGTTACAAACCAACTTTAAAACATAAACAATCATAAATATTTGGAAGGAAGAATAAAGCTAAGTAATTAAGAATGAACTATAATGTATTGATTTCTGATGTGTCTTTTGTATTATAATGTACACTATATTTATACACAGTTTTAAGATAAGATTTATCAATTTGTATTTGATTACGTCTAAACTAAATGATCAGATTATATTTTTTTATATCTAAACTAAAATGATTTAGCACAATGAGAAGTTTATCTAATATAATTACAACAGAAAGGATTAGGAAGATGTTATGTTATCAGCCTCCCATAAGTTAATGTTTGGAAGAAAATTTAGCTTGTGACGTAAAAGCAAAAAGGGAGTAGAACTTAATGGTTTTGTGAGGATGTCAACAAGTTGGCGAGAAGTTGATATATGACATATGAACAGAAATTTCTTTGCAACCAAGTCACGAAAAAATGGTATATGAATTTCAATATGTTTGGCACGAGTATAAGTGATGGCATCTGTAATAAGAAAAGTAGAGCCAATGTTGTCATAGTACAAAAATGGTATAATATTGGAGAATCTAAGCTCACCAAGTAGAGAATTAAGCTAGCATAGTTCTACGGTAACTCAAGCAATGCTCCTATATTTTACTTTAATGCTAGATCTGGCCATAGTATGTTATTTCATATAACGCTAAGAAATTAAAGAGGAGCTAAAGAAAACGCAACAACAAGATGTAGATCGATGATTGTTAGAGCACCCAGCCCAATCAGCATCAGAGTAAGCAATTATAGTTAAGATAGAAGGTTTGGTTAAGTGAAGACCATGGGACAAGGTAGAGCGAAGATATCGAAGAATGTGTTTAACAGTTATTTAGTGAAAATCAGTAGGACAATGTAAGAATTAGGAACCTTTGTTAATAGAAAATTGGATATCTGGTATGGTTGGACAAAGGTATTGAACTGCTCCAATAGTATTGCAGTATTTAGTTAGATCAGAAAGAGGGAGGTCATGATTTTTGGCTAGTGGTTGATATGTTCTTAATTGATTGTATATTTATTCAATAACACTTAGTGATTAATGAGATAAAAATGCTTAAGATATTCACTTTAGTTCATATATGATTTTAGGTACGATTTGAAAGAAAAAGAACTAAAGTGAGACAAAAGCATTATAATTGAGCCATTTTTCGAAGATTCACACTTACTTGTCTTCATGGAGTAAGAAGCAGAAGATTAAAAACAAGCGAAGACAAGAAAACATCAAGATGAAGAGCATTTGGTAGCTTATGACCATCCAGACAAATGTCATAACTGTGAGTAGTCTCACGACTGTGCAAGGAACTGCATGGACATGAGACCAATTACACTCGAGACATACCCACTCACCACCATGAGAAGTGCTAGCTGTCCACTAAACCTTAGTTTTTTCATATAAACGCAATATATTGGTGAGGACCGAGAGGATGATTGTTTTGATGTTTTCGTTGGGAAAAGTTTGAAGAATCGACAAAGAGGTTTTGGGAGAATAAAGAAGGGCAAACCTCTCATCCTTTGGAGACCCATAAAGAGCTAGACATTCCAATGCCAATTCGAAGGTGATATTGATGTTGACGGCCCAGTTAAGCATTTCTTCCATTATTTTTGTTGTTCTTTCTCTCTTTATGAATTGTTTAGATTATCCTTTGTTTAATCAATTTGGGTATTCATGTATGGATAATCGTATTCTCATTATCATTCGATTGTTTATGTATGAACCCATAGCTAGAATTTCAATATAATTTGTAATTGTTATATTTGAGATTCATTTGTAGCAATTAATGGTTCGTAATCATTAGGGATAATTTAACTTAAGTTAAATGACCCGACTGTATGTATTTATTGTCTTGATTAATCGGTTTTTCTAATTCAAAATGTAACTGCCTAATTGAATCTAAAGATCGTATCTTAGGTTATTCGATAGTTAGGTTTAATTAACAAGCATTTTTTAATTAAACAATACCGAAGGGAAAACTCGGTTTAATAGAATTTATTATTAATTTACAATTAATAGTTGCTAGGAGAAGTTTGAGAAAAATAAATCAATGAAATATGTCTAATTGGTTGTAGGTTGAGATTGAACCAAAGAATTGGTGCTTAACGAATTCATCACTTTCATTATTTTTACATGTTTTCTTTAATTTTTTTCATTAGTTTAATTTAATTTTATTTTGTTATTAAACCAATCCAACCCCCTAAAACCTAAACACCAATTATTTTCATTTCAAAAGCTTTACATACATTTTCTGTGAGATTGACCTAGACTCACCACTCTTATAGTAGTAAGTCTACTTTATTTTAAGTATTGTTATGACGTGCCACGTCAATTGGATGCGTAGCCTAGGAATACACATGGAATGGATTTACGTGTGAGTTTATCAGTTCTAATGTAAGCAAGAAAAGGATAACAGGTGCAAAAAACACACAAAGATGAATAAGATTGTTAGATAAATTGAACAACATTTCGTGAGGAGATTTGAAATGCAAGGTAGATGATGGTAAAAGATTTCTAAGGTAAACAACAATGGGAAAGGCTTCATACCAAAATAGCTTCGGAAGAGAGCTGTGAACAAGAGCAGTGATTTCTGTTTTAGTTATGTGATAAATTTTACATTCAACAACACCCTTTTGTTATAGGGTTTAAGGACAAGAAATATGAAAAGGAATGCCATGAGTCGTGAGAAAAGTAACAAACGATCCTTTGATGAGTTTAAAAGAAAAGTAACAAACGATCCTTTGATGAGTTTAAAAGCTTCATCACATTGAAACATTTTGATTTTTAATGAGAATAAGTTCTCAATAGTGGTTTTGAAAATTTGAAATTTTTGTAATGCTTGAGACTTATGATCTAGAGGAAAAATCCAAGTATAACGACTAAAATCATCAATAAAAATAATAAAATATCGTGAACTACAAGGTGATAACGAAGATGATGATCCTCAAATGTCGCAATGAATATGTTGAAGAGATGCAGTACATACTCTAGAGGATGTAGAAAAAGGAAGATGACAACTTTTTCTTTAAAGACATGAATTACAATGAAGATTGGTGCGAGGCACTAGACCATATGTAAATAATTTTGAAAAAATTTGAGTACATGGATAACCAAGACATTGATGCCAGAGGTGTGAAGAAGTACATTGAGCAGCAAAAGCCACGTGATTTGTGAAATTGACAGGAACCTTGAGAGGGTAGAGATTATTGTGGACGTTTCCCTCAAGATGTGAAATGTTTGGTGGAAAGGTCCTTCACAACATAACCAAAAGGGTTGAATTCAATTAGACATGAATTTTTTGTAACAAATTGAGTAATAGAAAGTAATTTTGCAATAAGGTTAGGCATAATGAGGATATTATTTAAGGATAAGGGTTAGAGATTTGTATAAAAAGATAAGGAACCTTTTGAGGTTAATAGGAACAGTAGTACCATTATTGAGAACTACTTGATCAATGGCTTGATATGGATGAATGGAGTCGATAATATTGTTGTTAGATGTCATGTGGGAAGAAACATCAATATTTCAAGGCTATTCGGTAATTTTGTTGGGGGAATAGGTAGAGTGATTTTGTGGAGGATTAATATGTAATGCAGAGAAGGATGGTTGAATTTGTGTTGGGTTATAGGAAGGATTGGAAAAATTATTTCAGGATTACATGTAGCAAAAACGACAAATAGAAACTATTTGACTAAATTTTTTACAAATTTGATATTTTGGAGGTCAGGAATTGGGGTTTAGGTTTGAATTGGCTCAAATGGTTACACGTTTATTTCCTCCGAGGAACAAGTATATGGGCTATTCGCAAACATCCATCGCATTCACTTTTTCTAAATCGACTCCTACAGCTCTGAGATAAAGTACAGCAGATGTCCTGCGAAATAGGGTATACCAAGGACCACTGATCCACTCTCTACATCGACTAGGAACTCACATACTTCCACTTCACACCAAACTACACTCCTTGGTCCACAATAGCGACTGGCACCTTCCTCTTCAGTTACGACATCTTCAACTTGCTCAATCCCTAACCAAAGCGCCCATGATACATTCTAGTGGAAGGACACATCTTTTCACAATATCATCACCTAGGAGATTCAGCAACTGTTAAGAATTCGCAGCCCAGAGTCGACGAGTTTCAAGTCGTGTGGGGTAAGTCCCTTACACCACGCATCTCATTTATCCTCTGGTCAGCTATTAAAAAAAACTAATACCACAGATCGTATGCCCTTCATGCAAGTTGATAAATCTTGTCTGATGTGCTTCCTACATGCGAAAACACAGAACCATGTCTTTGTCAAATGCTCCTTCAATAGTGATATTTGGAAATTTATCACCATGAATGTCAATGACTCACCTCGGGGGAGACTCTTCCCGATATCTTCTCACGTCTATCCAATCAAAATGCGTATAAGACAACTGACCAGATGATCCACCATGTTGTTTTAGGTCTTTGTGTTTACGGTTTATGACAGGAAAGAAATCTCAAACGTTTTACCACCATGAGTTCATCTAAATAAGTTTTGAAAGCTATGCATCTCGCTAAGGTTCGGGAGCATCTCATTACGCACAATCTACAGACATGGTAGTCCGAACATCCTAGCTTCACTGCAACTCTAGCGTCCATACTATAACCACTTTCAGCTATAGCTTTGCGTATCTTCTTTATTTTCTTTACTTTGTTTTGAAACGATACCACAGGTACTCCGTATTATGTCCAACTCTTTTGTAGACTTTACCTTATATTAATTAATTCAATTTTCCTTTCTGTCATAAAAAAAACTTTATCTTAAGTCACATGTACGTAGGCCTTTACCTTTGTGAGGTTAAGTAAGTTCCAAGTACTTTTTCGCCGACTAAGATCGAATTATGCCCAACCCCATTTATGTTCTCTTAATGTTTCCTCAGGTCTTACCCTCGATTATTATGAAAGTGCCCCTAAACTAGAGCTTAGTTATGTACTGCCAAAGAAATAGCCCCAAATATCTTCTTTAATCTACTTCCGAGTTCACATCACCTTTTATCATTACAATTGTTTGCTTTTATTTTCCTCCGAAAAGCACACCAAGACCGATATATACAAAGTGCAAGGAAACTCGCGTTGTATTCCAAGGATCAAGAAAACTTACCACTTTTGAAAGATATTGGTTCAGTCACTTAAGTATCTATTATCAATTTTCTTTGTTTTAATATATAATGAGGAACCTTGTCTGAGATCTTCATTCAGTTTTTTTATTAGTTATCGCAGTTTCCGGAATAAATGCGAACAAGAAATAAAATACAGGTGTGATTTGTGGTTGAAATGAACATCAACAAACACAAAATGTCTGGAAGAGTAAGTGATACAACACAACAAAGGAGTCCAGTATTTTTACAAAATAGTTTTGACCACCCATCGCCATCGTGATTGTGGCTAGGCAACGTGGGTGGTTAGCCGGAAGCATCCATCTCAGAAATAGATAGCAATTGAGATATATATATGTCAGTTTCACCATCATTTATAACTGGAGCACTATTAACATCAGGATTAGCGGTCTCAGTTATCTCATCCTTATCTGGCAGAGAATAGGATATTGATATAAGTGACTCCCTCACCAGCTCCTCAAATGCCTCTGTGCCCGATGCTTTACTATCCATGCAATAGCTGTCATCCCACAAAAAGTATATCACTAGATGATTGGGAAATAAATTTAAGCACATCAAATCCATCGCGTCAAACTGAAATGTAAGAGCCTCACCAAATTTATGCCGTATGTTGACCTCATATGAGCGGTCAACTATGGATGGTCTCTAATTAACATCTATCATTTTTACTCGGCATTCCACCAATTGTAAACAGTGCAGGGCCATAAACATAGAATGAATTCAAGAAGACCAATATGAAAAATCCTCACTGTTATTTTGCTAACTACAGTTCCACAACCTTGCTGTTTTGACAGCTGATCAATCCATCCAATTTTCAGTTTCACTACATACCACAAAAGCTTGCAACGAGATTTAACAATTTACAGCCAAAGTAGCCAAACCCCAAGTTATTCGTAAGCTGCATTCTACCTGAGAAACCTCACCTCTCCCTGTTTCTTAACTCCCAAACTAGCATACATATAATCCGGCCAAGATTATTGCTAAAAGCTGCAATACAAATGAATCAACAAAGTATGACTCCATCATTCCGGATCAATTACTTCCCAACAGAACTGGGCCTTAAAAATCCCCAATCTGAATTTCGAAAGTAGCCAAGCGGATCACATCTTTTGTTATGAGCTTTACCTATGTCAAAACGATCTATAACCCCAATATGGGCAATTCAATTTTTGACTTCTTTAATCATAAAATTTATGAACCTAAGAATCATATATCCTTTCCATCCACACAACTCTTAACCATAAACAAAATTGTAAATTTCAGAAAGTCAAACAAGAAACATCGTCTAGAAAACCAAAATCATAAATTAAAAAAAAACCACAACTCAAACAAGAAACGGCATCTAAAACACGATATTCATAATTCTCGAAACGGAAAACCGCAGACAATAATAGGTGCGATCTTCCATTTCTAATTGGCTTTTGATGGGGTTAAGATTTAGAGTACTTAGAAATCGTCGATGATTTTCTCTGACTTTGTTATTTTTCCTTGAGTTTCTCGAGAAGCAAACAATTCGGATAGATCGTCGTATAATAAAGAGATAGAAATTTAATTTGAAGGACACGAAAAGAGCGAAATCAAAAAAGAAGGGACAAAAGTAAGAAAAGCTTACCTGTATCTGTATTTTGATTGAAGAGTAATGAATCTGTTTGACTAACTAACCCCAATGTTGCCTGATTCCTCCTTCTTTATGCTCCATTTTCCGTGAAATTACAATGTCACCCCTCCTATCCTAAACTTATGCTTTTCTTTTATTTTCTTGACTTGTTCTAGAGTTTTCTTATTTATTGCCTCAAATTAGTTTAATCTGTCTATGACTTCTTTTTTCTTTAAATAGATGGGTATGGGTTGCCAATTTTTGTTCCGACAACGCTTTTTCAGTCTGGTGGTGAAAGACATATTTTAGTGAAAATGAAAATTCAATTGTTTTACAAAGACAAACGAAAAAACTCGTACCCAAAATCAAAAAAGGAATTGCGAGAAATTGTATTGTAAATGATATTTATGTCACCTGTATTATTAAAATTATTGTTTAGATTTTCCAAATGCAGTTATTCAATTGTATTAAGTTAGTCAATCAACCAAGAAACTAATGTTAATTAATTATTAAAAAGAAACAATGAGGAGTATTAAATAAGTGGCAGAGTGGTAGAGAGTAGTTTAGGGTTTTCTTAAAACGGATTAAAAACTTAACCGGTTTACTGTTAAACTCTTAGGTTCGATTTTTAACTTTTCATATTGGTTTTCAACTTTTATGTGCGTTTTATTTTAATAACTCTTGTTATTAAAAACTAGTCAGTTTGTTAATTAACTGATTAATTTTGTAAACTGATAAGTTCTTATAAAATAAAAGAAATTAATTAATTTTTTATTTAACAATCTTTTTTTCAATTAAATTTCAAATTTTTCGATAGATAACGACAATCTCTTTCAATCACATTTTAAATTTTTTTAGCTTTTCTCAATCTTTAATCAGTTTTAGGAAGGTCAAATGTCACTTAAATCTTTTAAACTAAATCTCTTGTCTTATCAATTTAACTTCTGGTCCGATTTTAAAACATTGTTTCTCCATCCACACCATAATGTCCAACATCAAGCTTCAAGAATCAACAAGAACAATATTTAGTAGAAGATCTTGAAAGGTTTAGTAATACGCAACCTTACTCTTAATTAGTAAAGAGGCTCACTACAACAGAAGGATCTTTTAGCTAAAAGTCCTTCATTGGTAGCAAAATTCTATAGCTGACTTTTAAAACAAATTGTTGGTAATTATTTTTTGTTACGAGCTACGTATGTGGCAAAAAGAGAGTTGAGACAAATTTCTAATCATAGCCCAAAATTATTGACGATAATATAGCAGACATAGCAAAAATTTTCTTGTTATGTTTTTGGAAACGCAGCCAAAAATTATTGGTGATGTTTTTCAAAACATAGCTAAAAAGTTTTGGTGGCGATTTTAAAAACATAAGCAAATCTTTTTAGCTACATTTTAATTTTTTAATTAACATTATTAGTAAAAATTTTATCATATTAATTATAATTATTGGTGACATTTTTAATCCATGTTATTGTACATAATATTTAGATTTTTTGTTTTATGATTTATCATACAAAAATATAATTAAAAATAATTAGAAATTATAAACATTTTATATAAACAATATAATATTATTAAATGTTAAAATACAAACGTTAACAAAAATAGTTATGTATAAACTAAGAATCGTTTTCATCGTTACTACTAGTTACATAATTCAG
>JAOQMP010000005.1:14641141-14653742 GCA_027563575.1 Erythroxylum pedicellare
TCCATTTCTACCCTTAATGAGTCCAAAAAGTCCATTTTACCCTTCCTTATAGGCTTATGTTCTTTTAACCTTAAGTGTCTTACCAAAAATACCCTTGAACATTCTTATAACCTTAACACTTTTAATTTCTACTTACCCATTCAATAAGTCCTACTAACGTTGACATAATTAAATAATTACAAAATGATTAATCTGTCAAAATCTCAAAATTATTTAAATCGTGCGTATTCATCAAGAAAAAATTTAGGGGCCAACGCTAGAGGAGCAAGATGTATGTTTGTATGAGAAAACTTCAGCATGTGAAGCAATAACATAAAGGACTTAATAAGAGAAAATTTATTAACACACTTAAAGTTATATCTACAATTAGAGAGGTGTTCGATAAGTTACAATCCCTCCTATACATAAACCCTAACAATATGGTGCTGCAAGATAAGAAGAAAGTTGCTCTAAACAACTATAACCAAGCTTTTGATATGCATTACTCTCTATTAGAACAAATATCCAAGATTTAGTGGCTTAAATAAGGTGACAAAAATGTAAGTTCCTTTCATAGTTTTGTGTTGTCTAGAAGGAATAATAATTGGATTACGTCTCTCAATATTAGATAATGGCTCCATAATTCAACCCTAAGCTAATATATATTAAAAATATTTTACTTACTTCTCCAATGCTTATGGTTCCACCAATAATAGTTTTCCTCTATCTAAATACTTCGGTCATTCATTAAAGATAAAATTTCCTCTTGTGTAGCTAGCATGTTAATTAGTCAATGTAATGTAAATGATGTTGAGTGAGCCATATTTTATATCAATCTAGATAAAATATTAGGACTTAATGGACTAAAGGCATTTTTATTTTAAATAACATAACCTATCAACAAGAATATTATTACACAAGTAGTCCTGGATTTCTTCCAATATAAAAAAAATGTTGAAGGAGATCAATAAGATTTCTATTTGTCTAATTCCTAAGGTACACTACCTAAGACTTTTAAGGAAAATAAGCTTATCTTTTATTGTAATACAATTTAGAAGATTATATCTAGGTTCATTGTTGAACGACTTAATTAAGTTCTCATTCAGTACATAGATTCATCTCAATAAGCATTCATTCAGGGAAGGTTTATTGAGATAATATTATACTTTCTCTAGATCTTTTTAAGAATTATAAGAGAAAGCATGCCATCGAGGATTTTGATATTAAAATTGACTTTCATAAGGAATTTTATTTAATAGAATGGAGGTTCATTCAAAACAACTTAAAGACATTTGACTTCCTAACTTTGTTTGTGAATTAGATTGAGTAATTTATATCTATTGTTTTCTTTAGCATTTTAGTTAATAGGGAGCCTACTAATCTTATTAAGGGTACTAGAGGATTAAGGCAATGAGACCTTTCTTTCTCCTTAATTTTTTACCTTAATCATTATAGTCCTAACCTGACTTATCAAACATGTCATTACCTAAGAGAAAAAAATTTCAAATTTCATTCTAAATGTAAGAAGTTGAGGATTTATGGCTTGTCATTTATTGATGATCTCATTCTTTCCTCCAAAGCCTTTGCTTTGTTATTATCTTATATCAATATTAAACTCTTTTAAAGAACTTTTAAGTCTCTCCACTAATAAGACCAAGAGCCAAATTATCGTATCTTTTAGTGCTTACAACATTTTTAATTGCCTCGTTGTTATTTTAGTTTGAAAGCTCCTAAACCTCCCATTACTCTCTTGGGCATCCCTATTTAAGATCCCAAAAAGAAATTTTTGTTAGTGTAATAAAAAGTTTTAATTATTGGAAAAGCACATCTGATTAATTCAATGGTGAATTGTCTTTATGTTTATTAGTCTTCACAAGTGGTACTTTCCCAAAATTTTAAAAAAACAATTGAATAGATAATGAGGAATTTTCTCTAGTTTAAAGAAAGCATAAGGCAAGCTTTTGCCAAAGTGAAATGAGATAAAGTTTATTTACCAAAGGAAGAAGGGGGGTTAGCATAACACTCATTAAAGTTACAAATAGAGTCCTCATAATTAATAGGAATTGAAGAATCCATTTTGGTATGCAAACGTTATGGATTAGATGGATTTATGTTTATTTCTTAGGTAAGGAAAGTTTTCGAAGTATCCAACTAAAGAATAATTCTTCATGAAAAATGGTGAGTATTCTCAGATTGAGGGAGAAAGTAAAATTGGATTTTTTTGAAAAATAAAATGGAGTTTTTTAACAAGATAGGTAATGGCAATTATACATCCTTTTAGCATGACATCTGGATAAGTTTAGGGCCATTAACTAGAGTTCCCGAGCTTAATCTTACTAACAGATCCATGCTAGACAATGTAATATGTACTTGATCCTTAGCCTTCATCTTCACAACTATGAGGACATTTTATAATGGACTAAATATTCAATAGGGATCTTTACAAATGCACCGTGCATAGATCTATTAAGGAATTAATCCTCTAAAATGGTCTAACATAGTATGGTATGGATAAATTAAACTATTCCTCAAGTATCCATCCTCAATTGTTAGCCTATAAAGGAAAATTGAGTATTACATACATATTGAGGAGTTCTTTAAATATTCCCATAATAAGTTTTTTGTGTAAAAAAGAATAAATAGAATTAATTACAGATGTCTTCTTTAAATACAAATTTTTACTGTGCATTCGGAATCAAATTCAATTGCTTTGCAACTGGCCTACTTCTGCCTCCTCTTTAAAAGATATAGCTACCATTAGATGGACTTAATTATAAGTAAAATTACATTTGAAATATGGGTTATTTAATATTAAGGCTAAGGAATATAATGTTATTTCAAAGATAAATGGTCATAGAGAATGTACTCTTTCATGAGCTAATCAATGGGTACAAGTGTATTTTAAACCCTAACATTTACATCAGAATATAAGTTGAGTCTTAACGTTTCAGATCATTCAATTTAAACCTCAATGTTAACAAAACGTTTGAAGCAGACCTTATAAGGATGAAAAATCTAGCAAGGGTTACCCTTCATTAGTTAAATGCCATGTCATATATATAGTGACTTTATTTTAAAAAAATTTGCACATTAACACTTATTAATGTGGTATTCTTTTATTTAAATGAAAGTGGGTCTTAGAGCTTCAATACTCACCTTTTTATCCTTCAGAAAATCCTTCGATACTCATCATTTTATCCTTCACAAAGTCCACAATTCACAATATGAATAATCCTTAAATCTCTAAATCCCTAATTATATAAATTATTGTAGAACCAAATCCTTAACTATCCTATACTTTTTTTGTAGAAATCTCACATGCCCTTCCGCTAGTTTAGTTGTAGTAGCAACAGGCTCGATCACAACAACACTTTTAATTGCCTCCTACACACCTCTGTTGGATTTCTGGACGATAAGATAGGGTCATCATTCTTGATAAAAGGGATCACTTCTAGAAAGTTGTATCATTTGATATCCTCTTAGATATTCTTATCATCTATTATTTTTCCATTGTTTGGTTCATCAGTGGTTTGACAATTGTCCATTCCTATCTCTTTTGCACAAACTAGGTGATGTTCTTACTAGTTTAAAAACTAACAGAATCATATGATGCAAGAAATTTTGTCTGGATTGCATGTATCATTTTGAGTATATATTTATATGTTTAAAGTTAGTAAGGAGCTATCATGTCTTACTTGATTGTTAACTTCCTAAGTTTATGTGTTACATTAAGGGTCTTTTCATAGTAGTACATATACTATTTTTCTATACCTAAAGGAGTATTGTTGGAAGTACTGAACTATATGGTACAATATCATTAATAGGTTTAGTTATGATGCACTAATTCCTACCCTAAGATGAATGCTACTTCAGACGCACTAGTTTATACAATTCATTAAAATGGATTATATTCATGATTAGTTAATATCACCAATAAATGGTAAGAAATAGGGGTGGGGAAAACTATTGAATGTTTATAGACTTGTTATTTGGATGCCTTTTTTGGCATTTTAGCAAATGGGAATTTCATATTACATTTCTATTATCGTTAGTATTAATTATAGTTTTCTTTTTAAACTTTAGTTTTGTTTGAGTTTACAAGACTACTTTTCTAAAACTAAGGCATGATTGGTGGCAAGTGATAAATGACTGCAGAGCTAGTCTACTTGTTTATTTGAATCATTTCTTAATAACATACATCTATATATAGGAGAATCAAAATTATTAACGTAATTTTGCAGCGACTACCTAAAGCTATGGACGAGATGTCTTCAACTTAACTACATTAAATTCAAATGATGGTTATATGGTGTGTTATTATGGTTTAAAAACCTCGTTGAAAACTTAATCGAGTGATAATAAACTAGGAAGAAGATTTTATGGATGCCTCAAATATCGTGTAAGTCCATTTTGCAATAAGTAAAATTGTTTATATATATGTTTAATATTTTTATTATTAATTATTAATTCTCTTTCAAGTTAGAAGACGAAACTCTTTTAAGTGGTTTAGTGAAAGACTTGTTGAAGCAATTCATAATCTAAAGAAAGGAGTAGGTATGTTGAAGAAGGAGGCTTAACGAACCACAATTGAATCACATACAATATTGGAAATTAAGGAGAAAATAAAGCCAACAAAAGAAGGCATTATTTTATTTAAAAAAAAGAGAAAAATGAGTTGAAATTTATTTTTATCGTAATAGAGGTTTCTGAGCTTATGATGAGTGTTATAATATGGTTTGTTGGGGGAAAGTGGAACTAAATTGTAGTATTTTGTTTAAACTTGAATTTTGATGAATGAAAAACCCTTATTTGATCTAATTGTAATATATTGTGCTTTGTCTTTGTTGTTTTGTTATTCATGAAGATATCTTAATGATGCCTTATTAATAGTTGTAAAAATCATAAAGTATATACAAAAGTGATTATATCATAATAAATAATTGGAGCAGTATATAAGTAAATAATTACACCACAACATCTATCCATCCATATATAAAAGTGATTGGATCTATCCGTCCATATACAAAAGTGATTGGATCCAATAACTAAAGTTCCAACAACAAATAGACAACATTAATGCATATTCTGGGAATCAACCACATTGCTTCCCTCATTTGCACTTGACTGAGAAGGTTGATCATTTACTAGTTGATTCAATGGTGCTCTCCTCCTCATTGCTTTGGTTTGTAACTGTTGGGAAGTGATTTTAGGTTTTTCTATGAACCTTAGACCTTTTAGTTCAAAAGAAGGCTTTAATGAATGCAGATCAACTTCTCCATACTTCCGTTTACTACTATGTAAAAAGATAGCAACCTACAAACACACATGTTGTTAACAGTATTGATTTGTGAAAGTTGTCAATAATGTGATGAATGTTTGTATACTCACAGTATTGCTACATTGACTCGATACAAAAATATTTTCAACTTGTAAAGAGAGCTTGAAGATGACATAATAAATATGACACAAATATCAATGTTAGTTTGATAATCAAAGAATGACATAAATATCATTAGATATATGAATTAATTTATAGTAATTAAAATAAGGTTTGATAATCAAAGAACGTTTGATACCTATGGAGATTGTTGAACAGGTTGAGTTGAACCTTCATTTTTACATTTCTTAACATTGTGGCTAGAATTGACACATTCCTGATATTTTGTACTTGACCCTTTTGAGTCAATTTGTTCGATTTTTTAACTTATTAGGCTCATTTACTCCTCTCCTTCTAGATGTTTTAGGTCTTCCTGGCATAAGTCTTTTAGGTAAGGGTTTATTACTTCTATATCACCAATAGGCCAGGAAATTGCACCTCTAATGGGTTACAACACATGGTCATACAATGTGAGAAATTTGGACTTCTTGTAGCAATAATTTACAAATGCATTCATTAGTTGAATGGCAAACATCACTTATAGTATGCTTACAAGGATATCCATAAAGCTCCTATGCTTGACAATTACATGATTGGTGACTACGCATCCTTACAATATGCTTGTCATCACCCTTAGGCACTTTATATGCTCCATCACCATTCCAAATTGTCCTCCACTACATTACGTCTTTCTTATTCTTCTCTAATTTCTTCATAATCCTTGGTTCAACATCAGACTTCCAACCATGTACAAATTCTCTTCTATTTACATTCCTCTTCATCACCATTATTTAAATGGTTTCAAGCATGCTAACAATTGACCTATCTCATACCAGTAAGATTCAGCCATTAAAAGTTTCACTCATATTGTTGTTAATGACCAGGCATTTTGATTCAAAAGCTTGGTAGCATCTTACCCACCTCTCTTTAAGATATTTAATCAATGATGATGCACATCCAAGTTTTATTTTATCTAGTCTTTTCAGTTGTTCATTGTAATCTTCAATATAAATTGATCATGCACAATTTAAAAACTACTTCCACAAATCCATTCCTTTCCAATTAATATGCGAATTATATTATATGTGTCTAACATACATCTTATGAGTGTCATATCGTAACTTCTCTTCTATAACCCTAATCAATCCCTATAATAATAGAAAAGATTAAGAAAATATAAAATTTGTACAAAAATAAACTATAAATAAATGAAGAATAAAATACCTTTTGTATATCAAATATAATTGTAAGCCCTTCACTACTATCCAATTCCAAGTCAAAAGTTAGTAAATTCATAATACATGTCCATTAATCAGTATTTTCTACCTTCGCAGTGAACCAAGCCAATGGATACATCCCTCTATCACCATCCCTCCCAACTGCACCTAATAATTGGCCTTGGAATTTTGACTTTAGAAAGCAACCTTTATTACCAAAAATTAGCTTCAAATGCCTCCATACTCTTTTCATGACATTAAAGCAAAGATACAATCATTTGAACCAACAAAACAGAGAAAGAAGTATGAATAAATACAGTTGTCAATGATATGCATAAATATAATCTTGCATACCTGTAACAAATAAGTTTCTTCATTCCTTGCTAGTTGTAACTCTACTGTTAATCCTGGATTACTAATCCTTAACTCATGTATGTACCCTTGTAGCTTGGCATATTTTATTCATATAATTAATTGCCCACTCTTTTCTCAATCTCCTTTTTGTTGATCTGCACATACTTGAGTTAACAACTATATTATGTTTTTCTTTACATTCTTTAATCATCTTCACCGTCAGAATTTTAGGCTTCTCAAGTATTCTTTCCTAAAATTTCTTATAAGGAACTTAACTTAAACTAATTTTGGTTTGTTGGTAGTAAAAAAACTATGCTTAGGATTGTATGTCTTGACTTTAAAGTACCGTTCATTCTTGTCATAACCAATATATAACTCCCATAGGCATCCTTCGATATATCTAAATTTGATCCTATAACTTTCACCTTTTTTTAAACTTAACATTATATCATGTTTGTACTGCATAATCCATAAAAAATATCTAAATTCTTTAGTTGATCCAAACTCCATCTCTAATCTATAATACGCTTCTGCATGACATGGTTTATGCCTAATATTAGTACTAGGTCTTAGTAATTGCTCACCTGGCTCCTCTTTTCATGGATATTCATCACTATCAATAACACTACCATAATCAGTCGTTTCAATTTCAACTGGTTAGTTACTATAAGGATTTCAACTTGTATAAAACCTTTGTCCTAGTCTCTATCATGATCATCCTAATCCTACACCAAATCCTACATCAACTCCTTCAACCACTCCTACACCAAATCCTTCATCCACTCTTTCACCAACTCCTACATCAATTTCTTCATCAACTATTTCATCAACACTCCTACACTAACTCCTTCGTCCACTCCTTCACTAACTCCTTCAATAGCTCCATAACTTCCCTCTTTACCCTTGCTATCTCAATTCTCTCTTATAGTTATAGACAATATCTCAGGTATAACGATTGGGGTGTCTGTCAAATGAGTTATATAAACATCAATCATTTCATAGATTTTCATAAGGTTAATGGGCCTTAGACAACTTTTATTTGATTCAACCAATCTTAACAACTCACTGAATTGAAAATTAGGTACACTGCAATAAGCCTTATGCACTTGAAGGTATCCTAACTCCTTTCCCATCTCACATATTTGCTTATAACTAATATAATCAAGCTCTACTTTATTAAAAACACTTGTTTGCTTGTCAACATATTCCAAGTATGGTTCTACTACTAACTTTCCACCATAAAATAACCATATACTACCAAATTGGGCCATCATACACATGTTCACAATTAAGGGAAAATAATTATAGCCAAATCAAAAGGAATATTCACTTGACTATAGCCAAATCATTAACACCATAGATTAAACTTAAAAGAAAGTAGATTACTTAGCTATTATCAACTTTTTATAATTAACGCATATAAAATTACATATAAACATAAACATTTTAAGCTATATACAAATGCTTTAATCAAGTTCATGTTGAATGATTAAACAAACTTTTCATTAGGTCCAATAGGTTAAAAAAATACTCATAACTGAACCTTTTATTCTAGAGATATTAGAAAAAATAATCAGAATTGAACCTCTCATTAAGGATTTAATTGACGAGATAGGTAGGTTCAATTCATACATATTACTGTAAGACATCCAAAACATGTACAAGTGACATACTTCGTAAAAACAAATAAAGTCCCTTGCAAACTAAATCCAATGTCACAAAGCATTGAAAAGAATACATAAGCAAGCAACTTATAACTTTTATGGACAAATTATAACTTTTACAGTAAAGGTTCCAGTTTTTGTTATTTTCTTGAATAAGGGATAACTTTCTAGTACAAGTTTTTCCTATAGAAAACTAAAATTAGTCATACTAATGTTAAGGTTATGTTTTAAAATGTTATCCTTGTAAAGAACATGTATATGTAACTCACATAAAAGACATTTTGAGAATGACAATTATAAAATTTGACAGGTTGCAAATGGAGGTATGCTTTGATTAGATGAAGATCAATACCAAAAAATTAGTAAAGAGAGAGTAACAAATTGATTTCTCCCTATGTAATGGAATCTTGAATCCTATGTAATTACTGTAAGACATCCAACATGCAACAATATTGAATGTAATACAGTCATAATTAAATTTGAAAATTAGTGTTTAATAATTTTTTAGTTTGTTCTTAATTCAGTGATCAAAGGAAATTCAATTTACTATAACTCTGTTATTTTTATCTTTACCAACACATTCACATAAGAAATCTTTATAACTCACTACAACCAAGACATGCAATTCGTGACGTTTTTTAATCAAACATCGCGAATTGTTCTGACTTTTCACGATGTTTTAGAAAAGTCGCAACAATTCGCGACTTTTCTAAAACATCGTGGAATTGTTTAACTTCTTGTAACGTTTTCTTAAAAAACGTCGCAAAATAGGAACCATGACATTTTGCTGAAGAAAACATCACGAAAGGGTTAGTTAAACAGTATTTTAAAGCTAACACCTTTCAGCTAAAACGACGTCATTTTGCTCTTCTTAAAACCAGCACCCCTCCCTCTAAAACAATGTTGTCTCGACCTCTCCAAAATGACGTCGTTTTGCTCTTCTTAAACTAATCCCCCCCCAAAACGATGTTGTGTCCACCTCTCCGAAACGATGTCATTTTTCTCTCCTTAATACCAGTCCTCCCCCCCAAAATGACGTTGTCTCCACCTCTCGAAAATGACGTCGTTTTGCTCTTCTTAAAAACCAGCCCCCCCAAAACGACGTTGTCTCCACCTCTCCAAAACGACATTGTTTTTCTCTTCTTAAAACTAGTCGCCCCCTAAAATGACGTCATGTAGGTTTTCTTCAAAACCTAACTGCAATCCCCTCCCCTGCCCCCTTAAAAAAAATCTCAAACTTTCAATTAGTGCAATCACACCAAAATGACGTATCTCAAGCCTGCTGTTGTCCGCTCACTCTCTCCTCTACAGGTTTACGTCTGATCAGGTACTCGTCTCACCTTCGAAAAGACTCTATATTGGTTAGGACCACATTTTGTCACAGTTCCTTTGTCCATAGTCACCTTTGATGGGATGCATACATTATGCGTTTCCAATAAAAATCATCTATTGACCATGATGTTTGATGTCATTCACAATGATCTCATCCTATTTTCCCTAATGCTTGCATCCTGTATGTCTTACCTGCGGTTTGGTTATAGTTGACTCTAGGGAAGGTGTTCAGGGTGTTCTGTTAATTCCAAGCCACTGATTTAGTTTCTTTTACTTGATTCTCTTTTCCTGTTCTCTTTCCTTATGTTTGTTATATGTAGGATTACAATTGTATGCCTCCATCATAATTCTTCATGATGTAGTATTTGTTTTCTATTCTGTAATATTTTACATTTTGTCATATTGCCACAAGAGTAACAATGAACTTCAGTATGTTCTATATGTGTAGATCTGATTTGAACTATCTATTTTACCAGTGAATGCAAACAAGTAATTATGACATCATATGTCTCTCATGTTGTAGCTTCCAAATTTGCTCATATTATAAAGTTGAGTTGTCCTGTAAATATCAAAATCCCCAACCCGTTGAAGAATTAGAGGAACAAATCATAAAATTGAGTTGAACTTGTGAAATGCAGAAGAATAGGATGCTGTGTGGGTAGCACAAGCATCTGCATTTTACTAATGTCTATTCCTCTTGTTGTGTTTTTGTATGTTAATTATCAAATTCTAGTTGCTTGTTCATTATCAGAAGTGTTACTTTACACCCACCCTGTTCATTTTTACTTTGCCCTTCCTTGGCTTTCTAACACAGTAAACACAACCAATTAGGAACTTTTCTATATTGAAAATGAAGCTTCTGGACTTGAGATGAGAAAGTGTCTTAGGAAGAGAGGAAGAAAGATACATACACAACCAAAACTGAAGCCCTTGGTCACTCTAATCATTTCTTTTTTTCCCAAAAATTCTCTTGTCAATCTCTTGATAGACTGGGCCAGTTATAATTCTGACGTTGTCAAATAAAGCTGACTTTATTTTAACATATTGAAATATTTAATTATATATTTCTATAGTTGAACACAATTTCCTTACATTGTAAAGATTGAATTCTAGATTCATATATTCACATGTAATTGTATTTGTTTTCTATGTAAATTTTCAGGACAACATAAGACACATCTTTTAAAGACAGGATGGAGTGTGTTTGTTAGTCTAAAGAGACTTGTTGCAAGTGATTTGGTCCTTTTCATCTGGTGAGATTCTGTACCATTCTCCATGTAGTTAGTTATTATTAGATTTTACTTAGCCTTTGACTCATTTGGTCTTGCGAACAATCTGTCTGATGTATCTTAACTACCTTCATGAGAGACTAGGATGTGTGATGTACTAAGGTTAGTTCCTTTATATACATTTGGCGGTCAGCATCGGTGAAATAGAGATTTGAAGTGTTAATATTCTTCACACATCTATTATAGTATTTGTTTAAAAATTTCCCTTTTTCTATTAGCACACATTTCTGGTTGTAATACTGTTCTCTTATTTGACATGCTCTTTTTCTCTTTCCTATAGTTTGATGTTGCTAAAAGTTGTATGGTATGCTCATGAAACCAATGGATATAATGTGCCATAGGAATGAAAAGAACTAGTTACTTTTAGGCATTTGTCGAGCAAATCACCCATAGGCAGTTATGCCTTCTTTAGACAAAATAAAGAATGCATCTTTTCCTTCTGAATTTTAATTAGACAAAAGAAAGAATGCATCCTTTCCTACTGAATTATTTAACGAAGTTCTAACTTGGGTGTTAACAGAGAGAAGTCTATGTTCATCTAGAATTTGTTTACAAGAATATGTTTACCTAAGTGTTTTACAGTGTTTCCAATCATATCATAAGATTTTTAAAAGTTATTCACTTCCTTCTAACCCAATGTACGAATTCCTTTATCATTTATGACTACCTATTGTGCATCGAGAGTTTGTTCATGCATCTTTTTATTTCCTAAATGGAACAGTTTGAGAAGATTCTTTTCAGTATGACTTTTGTTCAAAATGTTATAGTCTCTGGTAAATGGGAAAAGGGATGGATGGAGGTAGAAGAATAATAGGGAATTTATATACAGCCAAAGATACCTTAGCAATGGTCACTCTAGATCCTCAGCACATATGGGGCACTTTTATGCCGATAGAGATCTTTTAAGTATTCAATAATACAAACTCGTAATTGACTTGATCGTCAATATGAAAATAAAATTTTCTTTAAATAAAATACCATGAATATATGATAGAAAATATGTTGTTAGATCAGAGAGAAGTTTGGAAATCATTTTAGTTTATATTTAGAAAATGTAAACAAAGAACATAACAAAATAATGTGAGGCCCAAAAAAGTCAATTCTTTTTATGATCCCTTCCATAAGAAATTCCTTTTAGTTTGCACTATAAATCTCAAGTACTTATCCTTTTACTTATTGTCATTTATAGGGGTTTTGACAAGAGATTTTCTTAGTGGACAAAGAATAATGCAATCATAAAGTTCTTATCCTAAAAACTTATGACTTAAATCTATCATGTTCTACCATAAGAGACTTTTCATTGTAAAGTTAACCTAATACATAAGAGTTATCTTGTAGATAAGAACACATATATAAACTCTTGTCTTCATTCTTCATTTCATTTATCTT
>JAOQMP010000005.1:14661740-14683873 GCA_027563575.1 Erythroxylum pedicellare
ATTTGAGATAGATAACTTTTAAAATTTTAGATATAAATATATGTATACCAAAGACGGTCACTAATTACCATTTACATATTGATAGTCATCCATCACAATATATTTCTTCCTCTGATTTTTGTGCTTAAGTTCTTTTCAGATTGATTAACGAGCAACGACCTTTTCAAGACTGCGAAAAATTTGTCAGTCTCTTAAACCAATAATTGTATAAAGTATCGACCTGCTACTACTCAATTACGATTGAAAAACACAAAAGCAATTCAGAAACAAGACAACCGACATTCAAGGGCCACCGATTTGACATGGCGTAGACTATGTTACCAGAGCAGACCAAATTCCAAGTCATTTTGACGCCGTCAATCTCATATGGTAAAATACTCTAGCAACAATTCTCGAAAAACAAAACTCTAGCAACATTATCACGCTGGTAAAATATCAGATTTTTAACATTTCTATACCCACTTTATTCAATATTAATCTGAAACATATGGTTAAACATAATCATCAGAACAATCTATAATCTAAATAGCTTTCTTCATTTCATGTTTTATAAATCTAATATTAATATGTAATACATAATCAATCACAAAATAGTATCAATTTTGAGATTAATGATAATCGTATTTAACAATTTTGTAACATTAATGAAAGTTTGTAAATCACTACTCAACTTTTAGAAGAACTTCTAAATTAATTTAGGGTCAAGTAAATATAAAAAAACAAAAGGTATGGGTAAAATAAATTAACAATAATACTCAAAATAAAATAAAAATATAATTACATACATAAATAATTACAAAGAAGATGAATGAGTATACATGTAGTAAAAAAAACATGTAATTCCTATTGATAAAAAATATGAAAGGCATATAACTTTTATATACACGTGGATATATAGTTAAGTGATATGATTGAATTATCTTATTTTTTATATATTTCAATATCTTTTCAATCCTATTTTTGTGTTTAACTACTCAATTTGTGTTTACATACAAATTAAAGGATTGAATAAAAATATATGCTAAAAGGAAGAAGTTTGACAAAGTTTGTCAATATGAGATGTTGTGATGAGATTGTTAATGTTTCGAGGCACTTGGAGGAATTTCGAAGGAGGTCCGAACCAAAACATAGGCCCACAATCGTGGCCACAGAAGCTCGAGCATAGGACCAAGGTCGGGGGGAGTCAACCACGATCATGATAAATAGTAGACAAACATGATCGTGGCCTATGTACAGACAAATGCAAGGTCGCTTCCGAATTTGAGTTTTCGAGGGACTTTTTGGACTTTTTAGGCAAATGAAAATCTTAGGGTTTACCTTAAATGGAAAATATTGTGTAAAGAAAGAGAAATGACCTAAAAAGCTCTCTCTCTATTCCACCACTTTTGGGAAACTCAAAGAAGAGAGAAAGGGAAGTAGAGAAATTATTGTGCGACTTTAATACTTTCTTTACATTTTAGCGATAGTCTTTTGTTCATTCGTTACTTTCCATAAGCTTAGCTATTTTCTTTCAGTTTCAATTCTTTATTTTCATATTTCCAAATCGACTAATATTCATTCCATTATTCTAATATTTAAAATGAATGTTTGATGAATTTTATAGTTGAAATTTATAGATTTTGTAAGGAATCTTTATGTTATATAAATGGATGTTTATTCCTTCAATTTTTCATCTTTAATCTTGGTTGTTTGAGCTTATTTATGTGCTTTTTTAGGTCTAAATTTATTAGGTATTTGAATGTTTAATGATTTATGTTATGGGTTTTTGCCTATTTGTGATGCTTTTGATTAATTTGTCCTTAATAGTTAGGATTTATGCATGTTCTTAGGTTCATGATCAATTGCTTCGGATTTTGTGCAAGTTGAGTGTGTTGGAATTTTTATTTTGATGCAATTAGTTTAGATTTTGTAATTTGGATTATTATTTGTTATTTGTTAGTATAAAGAGTTTTGATTTCTATTTAGCTAGTGTTGCATTTTGGTTTTTATTGTTTATAATTTCCAGCCTTGGTTTTATTTAATTAAAGTATGAGTTTTGTTTATTTAATGCCTATTTTGCTTAATATGAACATGTGTGGCTAGACTACTTAGGGGTTTGGAAATATTATAAAGATGAAGGGATGGAAATTGTGAGGATAGAGTTGAACTTGTCTTAAATTGTTGCTTGTAGGTCTAGATTGGTTTGGGATTTAGGATAACTGTCATAAATTATGAGTTGCTTATAGGCTTGATAACCCTTTAGGTAACTTTCTAATCCGAAGGTTAGGGTTGAGTATGTGATATATAATAGTCCATAACGATTCCCGAAAGTAGCAATAGATTAGTTGAATTTGTCAGGATACTTAATCAACTAATCTAGGATTCCATACCTTTAGGTTATACCTTTCGAGCTTATGAGTAGATGGCCCAAGTTAGTTGTTTCTTAGTACCTAATGTGTCTTCGCTATTGAACTTAGGAGCCTATCTTAGCTTATAGTGGAGATCGGGGCATTTCTAAAGCTTATTAGTTTTGCCTATTTTAAAGAAATTAAAGATTTGAGAGCTTAATCGAGTCCATAGTCTAACACCATCATGAGAGTACCTTTTATTTAGTTTTACGGATTAATGAACATCTTGGAATCCTAAAGATATCTCCAGCCCACTTCTTTACTATTGTTATTAGTCTTTTCTAAATTTTCTTTGTGTTTGATTTTTGTTTACGTCCATTACATCTTAGTTGTTTCGTTCTCATCATTTCAGAGTGTTTTGTTTTCTTTTGTTTACAACATTTGAAATAGTATTTGCATCCCAGCTCTCTGTGGTTCGACCCTAGCTCTCCATTTACTGCATAGTTTGGTAGTTAGGAATTTATTATTTAGTAGCTAGCAACATGCCATCATTAAGATACAAAAGATGGGATAAGATGAAAATTATCTTTATAATATGTAATATATAAAAATATTTAATAATCTATTACTACCTTTATCACTAATATATAAGAAAGTATAGTTAGGATTTTGTGAAAATCTTCAATTGTTATTAGCTCCTTGAAATAGTGAGTTTGCTCTCATGTTGATAAAAGGTAAATGAAACTAAGGTTTTAGTCATGACATCAACAATTTAATCAAAAGAAATATATTTTGTGAAGAGAGTCTCTTTATTGATCAAGTCTAAAATAAAATGAATATCAATTTCACTGTGTTTTGTGTGAGCATGAAAAACTACATATGTAGTAAGAAAAGTAGCAAGAAGATTATCATACCATGGAATATGTTTGATGTAAGACAAACCTATTTCACCAAGAAGAAAAGTAATCTGACATATTTCAATAGCAATAAGAGTAATATTCATGCTTTGGCGCTAAACTTGATAAAAGTTAGTTGTTTTTCGATACTTCAAGAAATAATATTATGATCAAGGAAGATACAGTAACCGTAAACGAAAAGATGATCATAAGGACAATCAATCTAGTCAGTTTCATAGTAGGACTATATTATAAGTGAGATGCCCCTGGTTAAGTGAGTGTCATGGGAGAGAGTGGATCTAAGGTATCGTAGAATCTGTTTATTCACGACCCAATAAATATTGATAAGGTAATATAAAAATCAAGAGACTTTAGTTATTGTGAATTGGATATTAAGGCGAGTAAGGTAGAGGCATTGATAAGCAGCATGATGATGACAATGATTTTGAAGAGAGAATGAAGTTATGAGTGTGATAAAGGTGTGGAGTTGTTAAGGCACATGTAATAAAGTTCCTTAGTATATTAGGTTTAGGTTAGTAAAAGGCTATTAAGTGTGTGTATAACTTTGATGCCAAAGACAATAGTGAATGAGACCTCATGCTTTAATAGAGGTTATGGATAAGGGAGATATAGAAGGTGAGTGAAGATTTTGCCATACAAAATAATCAGTGGAACCAAAAGTGTAATTAAAAAATTGATAATTTGATTAAATAGTAAAGTAGGAGAATTATTGTCTACCATTAAATTTATTAATGTGGAGGTAAATTCTATAATGTTTATGTTGATAGTATTTGTGTTGTTAATGACTAAACTAATTTTATTGTTTTTTATCTATTTTGATAGTGTACATCAAAAAAATTTTGCTAGATGCTTATAGATACTTGGAGATAGAATAGTTTAAACATAGGCTACAACATCATTAGAAAATATATGTTTAATAAGTCAAGTATAATTGTCATTGTTAAAAATAAAAGACATATAACTTTTATACATATGTTGTTGTTATATAACTTTGATATATAAAATAGGATTAGATAGAAAATAAAGATAATATCTAATAATCCATTATTCTCTTTGTCACTAAACTATAGGAAAATATATTTAAGATTTTATAAAAATTTCACATTATCAAAAGAAAAAATAACTAAAAATAGAAAAAAAATAGAAAGCTACTCATATACACTAAATCAAATGTCTAATTTGTTGTATAAGTGCCTTTTAGGATTAATCTTCTGAATTTTTGAATCTTTTAATAATTGTATAATTACAACCTAGGCTAATCAATAAAAAGAGTTAGTAATGTAAAAAATATATATCATTAAGTATTTTATTAGGTGTACTTTGAAGCATTTATGCTTAATTTATATTCTAATATCTTGGTTGTTATAGGTAGCTTAATTGTAATGTGTTAAGATTAAGAAACTTAAAAATATCTCCAGTTATGAAATAGCATTGAAATGCTATTATTTAAGTTAATAATAAATGTGATTTAATCTCAACCCCACTTAAAGAAAATGACATTAGTCTTTTTGCCATAAAAGTTTAGACTTGGTGATAATTTAAAAGACCATAAAATCTGTTAGACATAATTTTATTAATTAATTATAGGAAACTTGCGTACCCTAAAATTATATAAAGTAGGACAAAGTTTAAAAGAAGTCACATTAAATTGTATGCTTAAGGTTTCAAAAAAACATTAAAGGAAATAAATTTATCATGTTGTTTTTGCATTACTATGGGGGGGAGGGGGAAAACAAGATAACATAACTATACAGATAATAAAGTACTTCGTTTTTTTTTTTTGAAATTTAATTAATCACACCATTCATATTGAGGATATATCTTATAATAGTGAATAAGAAAATTTTTATTTTCAGACATAAAAGTTTACAAATTGTTTTATTAATAATTTAATAAAGTTTTTATTTCATATATTTATTTAAAAGTAAGTATAAAAAATTAAATTTAAACTCTTTTATATTTTTCTTTTTTATGAATAAGCCATTATCTTTATCATCTATTAATTTTAATTTATTTACTAAATTTTCTTATAAAAAATGGTTTTATAAACATATATTAATATAAAAGTTAAAATCTTGAATTTTTTGTGAAAACTTTACTTTTAAACTTTTGTATTTTAAATAATTTATAAAATATTAAGAATTTAATAATAACTAAATATAATAAAAATCTCAAGAATAAAATGAAAATAAATATTCAATTTTAATTTAAAAGTCCGAACTGACATTCCCATATAAATGTTTTGAAAGTATAAATAGAATATAAAATTCGATCCTTCAAAGCATTCTAGATAAATTGTTAGGTCTATAACAAGGGTTTTTTTTTCCTTAATGAAAACTGTTTTATAAAATAATAACACGCTTTCCATCATACGATATCAGTGCAGATGCTCCAGGATACCGAAGAAAACGTGAAAGGATGAGAAGGGAAAAGATGCTTCCTGGTGCTACCACGTACACCCCAAAGATACTCGTGCAAAAGTGTCCTAAACCTTGTTTGCCTGTTCAATGTCAATATAGAAATGCTATTTTAGAAGCAGAAGCAAAATATTTCATTTCATGCATCTATTTATTGTTTTCACGTCCAGGTAGAATTTTGATGAATATCTAAGTTAATAATATCTTTAGTATAGATACTCGAGAATTACAAAAATGTTGGTATTGCTAGGGTATGAATAACATCACACTCGTTCTCATTAAGAACTAGTCACTGATGAAACTCGTGAAGAAGAGGTACTTAATCTAATATTAGGTAAATTAGTTATTTTCTTTCATGAATTATATTTGTTATCTCTTAAATCATAATATGGTTTCAGCAAGCTCTTCTATTGTTCTAACAAAACAAGTTTTAAATCTATATGAGATTAATATTTTGCTCGACAGAATAGTTAGGACTGCGGGTGAGAATTTCCTGGCAAGTTGAAGCATTAAATGTGAAAGAGGTGAATTATCTTGAACATGCATTTTAGATTTAAAGAGTAGTGTTAAAATAATGTGAAACAGAAGTGATGGTACAGATTCCCCACTGAAGAAAGAAATTTTGTGGCACAGTGAAGATGGGAAAAATGAATTGGCATCATATCCTTCACAATAATACAGCAGTAAGGTACTTCTCTTTGATGAATAAATGAAGAAGTGGAATGTTTAGATGCAAATAAGACATAAAGTTATTTTAGTTCAATTATTACCAGAAATATCTGCTTCAGAAAATGATCCTACCTGTTTGAAAACTCTTGGCTATGGAATTGATCTCTGGTGCGGCATTAACTCAACCGAAAGCCTGAGGCGAGAAGACTTTTGATATTGAGGAAGAGTAGAACTCTATCAATTATTTTGTTTCCCGCAAAGCATATATGATTGAAGTATATAGTTTGGCTTTCTACTCATTTGCATTTTGAAGTCCTTCTATACTAATTTACTCAAAAAAAATATAAGGGGATGATGAGAAACACATGGCCTCAAATCTTCTGTACCAACAACACTGGCCCTATTCTGTGCCATTGTATCCTAGCCACTCATTTTTTTGGGTCCCACATAAATGGGTGGCTAGGATGCAGTGGCACAAGGTAGGACCAGTGTTGTTGGTACAGAAGATCACATCCCAGGAACACATAGCATAGTAGTTGATAATTCTGTCTCAATACGGGAGGTGATTGAAGAAAATGGGACTGGTTACCTAATAATTGCTTTAACTAGTAGTGATTGCTTGAGAGAATTGTGAATACAGAATTCCAGGTAAAGTTTTTGACTTCATTGACTCGAGCATGTCAGTATCAAACCAATCAAAGGAAAGACATTTTAGATACCCCATTAGAACTTGACTATGAGTAGGCATGCCACGGTTGGGTATTATTTTATCTATATCTATATCAATTTTTTATGACTTAATTTATATCTATATTTATATCCCTCGATTTTGACGATTTACCACCCATATTCAAATCTATTGAACTGTTCAGGTTTTTGGATATTCATTGAATTATATAGCACATAAAATTATAACTTCTAAATATAAAATTTAAAGAGTAGATTTTTATAAACGCTTCAAGTCAAAATTACTTTAATAATAATAAGTCAAGATTTTAATTTGTATGTCCTAAAAAAAACATAAAATTGAAATAATAAAAATCATAATGTTTAGTGCAAAGACAATGTATATTTTTCACAATCAAGAACTAGAATAAAGACTAAAATATCAAAAGCTTCAAATTGTCTTTGCGTGAACTCCGCAATATTTAAAACTGTCTTCATATCATTTGTATTATTATCATCCTTCAAGAAAATAAAATATGATGAAAAAGGTGAAGACTGAAGAGTAAAGTAGGAATTTTAACACTATTTTTTATGAGAAAATATTAATATTTATTATATTTAATCATAAATATTCAAAAAAATAGAAAAATAGGTAAGATATAAGTATCTATTGATTTGAGTTGTCACTAAACTCATATTTAAATCCATATTCATATCAATTTTTCAGCATCTATTTAAAATCTATTTTTTACCTTTCATATCTATTTTTTTATAAGCCCAATCATGCGAATAATATTAAACGGATTGAAAAGTATGAGAGACATCAGAGAGTGAAGAGTGGAACAAAATAAACCACACACTGACACAGCAGGAGAGAAGGCTAACATGAAGTGAAAATATTACATCATCATCAAATAAAAATGTCCCCTTTTTCTTATAGTCCGAGTTTCCATCGTCCATATCATGCTTCCATCCTCTATTTATGCCCTCCTCCCTTCTCTAGTTCATGTACCAACTTCCTTCTCTTGTGTTTTTCCCCCTTTCCCACCACTAATAAACAATCCAGCACAACTCCTCTTGTGCACTACGAGAGAGCTCTTTGTCCTTTACCAAGTTCATCAATGGCTTGTTTGGAAGTGTCCAATGAGGTTGGTAAAAGCTTCTAACTACCAATCTAACTATGCATCTTCATTTCTTCTTTTTCTCTATCTACTCCAGGTGAAGTCGTGCCACCTCATGTAGTTATTTGGCTCATCATAAAAAGATGCATTCAGACTAACAAAATCAACAAAACAGCGACCGGTTACTTGTTTTTGGATGATTAAATTATTCACTTCCTGTGAAACAACTGATTGATAATAGACTGACTGGCATAAGCAGGGGAGGTTGATTGGAGCCTCCTTCTCTTCCTGTTTCCTATGTACATTGTGGAATCAACGAAAGTTGAAAAGAGAAAACAAAAAGAACAGAAAAGAAGACTTTTACGATATAAGAGCACTAAATTAACTTGTGAAGAAATGTTTTGTTTTTCAGTTTCACATGATCGTTATGCTTCTTTACTGGATTGTTAAAAAGTAATTCCTATAATCGAAAAATCCTAAATTTCAGGTTGACTTGAAAGAGGAGAAAGAAGAATATACTCTTGATGGAACTGTTGATTGGCAAGGTGGCCCTGCTGTCAGAGCAAAATCTGGAAAATGGATAGCTGGAATTATCATACTCTGTGAGCTCTGATTCCCAATACATAAGAACTAACATAACATTCGTATTTGTTTGCATGTTCTCTATCTTGTGTTCTTGGTCGTGTTCCTTGTGTTTAATTAAACAATTATGTTATTGCAAAAAGCATAGAATTGTGAATTCAGGAGATACACTAGCTCTCGGTAAAGGCTCTGTAATAATTCTCTCTCTCTCTCTTTGTTTTTTTTTTAATTTCTTAGTTTCAACGCACTTTAGAATATATGCACGCTTACAAAAACGCAGATATCAACATCGTAACTGAGGAAGTTTTTACAGTAGGGAAAAGGAAGATGGGTTATGATGATAAGAGGAGGACCTTCTCTCTTTTTGTCAATATTCTTGAGGAAGAGGACAAGAGCTTTGATATAACGTGTAACACTGATCAGTGAAGTTGTAAACAAGTGTTGAAGCTTCCTTGTTACATGCTGAGCTGTTAAAACAAGCTAAGACAATTGCCTAACTCAACTCATAAAGAGAGAGAGACAGAGTCGAAGAGGGTTTTGTTGGGGTGGGGAGTGGGGACTCCATAGGCTTTAGTTCCTGTTACTGGGTCTGGTTGGATGCATTAGGAGTAAGACGCCTGACAAGTAATATACTGTGTCTTTACTGGCATGTTGTGGGTTTTTCCCACGTGTCTTTTCTTCAAAAACCTGGATTACTATGTGTTAAAAAAAAAAATGCAAGTTCTCACGCTTCTACGATGTTAATTTTGACTTCAATGCTGCTTCCAATTTTCCTAGTTTGTTTGCTGTTGCTTGCAATTTGTCCTTTACTCTTGAGGGAAAACTTCAGGATTTTTCACAAAGCTAGTAATGCTCCCATTTTGGATGTTTCAGGCAAGATCGTTTAGGTTATTAGATTTTTGCCTGTCTACTTTTCACTATATCAGCACATGAACATAAATAGTTGTAATTTTTATGGAAAAGCAATAGGATAAGTACAGAGCCTTTTTTTTGCATGTGTCATTGTAGTGGTCATATTTTATAAGATGAATGATATTTCGTATTTATACCCTTTTAATTATTCTTTAACATAAAAATTAATTAGCAGACTATAATGATCATCTGGTTAAATCTAACTTGATGATACTTCTATTATGAATAATTCTAAAAGCTTGTCCAAATTTAAACCTAAAGTTACACATTTAATAATTGTCTTATTTGTGAGATCTACTATCTGTTGCCACTCTCAATATAATCAATCATGCCAAATTGTTCTAAATATGATATCTTCTGTGGTGTATTGATACTGATTTTGATATCCCTTGAAGAGCTGAAAAGATTCCTCTAATTATTCATGTTACTATAGTAAAAGGAAATGTGGAAAAAGGCCAAAGCACATCAAACTCTAGACATAGCAAGATACTAAGAAACCTTATTACTAAGGCAACGAGAAACATGAAATGTGTGTTTCCAAGTCCCTTTTCTTTTCTATTCTCAAAAAAACACATGAAACTACTTAATTTTGCTTGCACCTCACAAGCGCTCATTTTCTAGGTATCTTTGACATCTCTCTTTCTTAAAAGGAGTTTCATATAATGCTTGTCAAGTTGCTACATATATTGTCTACTGAAACATGTCAAAGAAAAGATGATGGTTAATCATAGGCTAATGCAGAAACTGACCAATTGTATTCAATTTAACGATAGGCCTGCACGTAAAACAGTGTCCATATCATTTCTCTCATTGGAAAGGGACATCTTTTTCTTTATCCATTCTTGTTAGTAGTTAGGTTGAAATCATCAAATGTTGTTCTAATTTGTTTAATGATATAGGCATGTGATTGCTTAATCTGATTGGATTGCCACTAAGGCCACCATCTTTCTACTTTTCATAGTAATGGATAACGAACATAGCTTCTATATGAATTTCAAGCAATCGAACAACAGTCATGTAACGAGTCCCATTTGTTGTTTCCTTTCTAGTTGTAAATTTACTGACAACAAACCAAACTCTGCAAGTTACATCATTACCCCATAAAATGCTTTGGTAGAAACTTGATATGTTCTTATTAGTGATGCAAGTATAATGATCTTGTAGTTCCCTAAATTAAAATCTTAAAAAAAATGCTGATCTAAAAGAATGGGAACATGATGCACCTTGGTTTATTGTTTTTGTAGAAAACATAACATCTAATTGACCATGTTTTTTGTGCTTCTGTGAATCCACCAGTGAACCAAGGTCTGGCAACTCTAGCATTCTTTGGTGTTGGAGTGAACTTAGTTCTGTTCCTGACAAGAGTATTACAACAAAACAATGCTGATGCTGCAAACAATGTTAGCAAATGGACTGGAACTGTCTACATATTCTCACTTGTAGGTGCTTTCCTTAGCGATTCCTATTGGGGAAGATACAAAACCTGTGCCATTTTCCAGGGCATCTTCGTCATTGTATGTTATTGGATGTCTAAAGCTTTCTTCTATTAATGCATAAAAGCGAAACTTCATATTAGTCATAAAGACAAAAGAAAATTGCTTCGTGTATGATACAACTCATTGCTTCTTGTATGCTTCCAATTGCAGGGCTTGATATCATTATCATTGTCCTCGTACCTTTTCTTGATTAGACCAAAAGGATGTGGAGATGAACTAACTATATGTGGATCACATTCCAACTTGGAAGTGGGGTTATTTTACCTCTCCATCTACCTAGTAGCTCTTGGGAATGGAGGCTATCAACCTAACATAGCCACATTTGGGGCTGATCAGTTTGACGAAGAGGAACCTAAGGAAGGGCACTCAAAAGTAGCATTTTTTAGCTACTTCTACCTAGCTTTAAACCTTGGTTCTCTGTTCTCTAACACCATATTGGGGTACTTTGAAGATGAAGGAATGTGGGCGCTTGGGTTCTGGGCATCTGCAGGCTCTGCCATTGCAGCATTGGTTTTGTTTTTAGGAGGAACAACAAGGTACAGGCACTTCAAGCCACGTGGTAACCCTCTCTTCCGCTTTTTCCAAGTCATAGTTGCTGCATCCAAGAAATGGAAAGTAGAGATGCCAGTAGATGGAGAAGAGTTGTATGATACAGATGGAGGAGAGTGCTGTGATGGTGGAAATAGGAAGATGCTCCATACTCATGGATTCAAGTAAGTAACTAAAGCGTGATCACGTTCCTAAATTATATTTGGAAATGAAACAAGTAAGTTCCTGAGGTTCCTTTTTATTTTTATTTTAGGTTCTTAGATAGAGCAGCTGTTATTACAACAAGAGATTTAGATGAGCACAAGCAGGGTCTTCATAGCCCATGGCACCTTTGTCCCATCACCCAAGTGGAAGAAGTTAAATGCATATTAAGGATACTTCCAATTTGGCTTTGCACCATTTTGTACTCAGTGGTTTTCACACAAATGGCTTCCCTTTTCGTGGAGCAAGGAGCTGCAATGAAAACTACCATCTCAAAATTCAAAATCCCCCCTGCCAGTATGTCTAGTTTCGACATTGTGAGCGTTGCAGTGTTTGTATTCCTATATCGGCAAGTTCTAGATCCACTCGTGAGAAGAATCAAGAAGACCAAGTCTAAGGGACTAACTGAGCTTCAAAGGATGGGTGTTGGTCTAGTGATAGCAATAATGGCGATGATTGTAGCTGGGATAGTGGAGTGCTATCGACTCAAGTATGCGAGAGGAGGCTGCAAAAATTGCAAAAACTCAAGCTCCTTGAGCATCTTCTGGCAGGTTCCACAATATGGACTTATTGGAGCATCTGAAGTGTTCATGTATGTTGGCCAATTGGAGTTCTTCAATTCACAAGCACCAGATGGATTGAAAAGCTTTGGAAGTGCATTGTGCATGACATCCATCTCTCTAGGAAACTATGCCAGTGACTTGCTGGTGACCATGGTCATGAAGATTTCCACCGAGCATCACACGCCTGGTTGGATTCCAGGAAATCTCAACAAGGGTCACTTGGATAGATTTTACTTCCTTTTGGCTGCTTTGACAACTATAGACCTGGTGTTGTATATTGTATGTGCTAGGTGGTACAAGTCTATAAAGCTGCAAGGCAATAAAGAGCAAGGCAAGTCCAACGTCTAAATGATAGTCTATCAATACACTATTGCCTATAAAAATACAAAGTATAGATGAATAACTAACTCTCTTGGGGATTCTGTTATTTTATAGTTATGTGTCTGGTGAGGTTGATAGCTTTTGGCTTAAGCCGTTTTATTTTTTGGTTCTCTCATAGAAATTATAGGTTAATTTCTGTAGAATCTTTTCTGTTTTTTTTTTTCATTTTGTTGTTATTGTTATTGTTATATAGGGATATGCTCTTTTGGAAAATAATGGAGAAAAATGTGATCCTTTTCCCTCAAGCAAATTTCTAAACTCACTTAATACTTCACTAGCACCAATATTCATTAAAGGTTAAAGCACTACTTAGCTTCCTTCCACCCAATTGATGTATGAGATCAAATCAATGAATTAAGTGGAAATTTGCCTTGAATACAACGTTTGAAAAGTGAGCAAGTATTTCTAAGAATTTTTTATAACATATATATTTAATACATTTATTTATTAATTATAAAGCATATTTTTTGCATATTTTTATGTAAATTTATATATAAATATCTCCTTACTTAACAATTTTATACACACAAAAATACAAAGCTTTCTTTATTTCTTATATAATATCAAAGCTCTCTTTTTTGTTAAAATAGCATTTGGTATATACCAAACTCTTCTACCCTTCTTGACGATCACAATGGTGCAAACTCTATTCTAAAGGTTGAAGGTAACCCAAAACAATATCATTTTGAATATTTCATAACCAAAACGACGTCGTTTAAGCTAAAGCAACAAAAATACCTAGTCAGCATAGGTGATACATGTCGGTCTCCAAGCGATCCACGTTGCTAGACACCACCTCCACATCATTGTCATGTCATAGTGTCATATCACAGCTAGCCATCCACATCACTTCCATGTCATCACGGCACATCATTTATGGCTCTTGCTTCTTTGCCACATCATACAATGCCACATTAACATTTTTTTCCCGCGTGGCTTCTATGTCATCATCATGTATCATTACTGGTTTAGGCAATTCAGTTCAAATCTATTAACTAAAATTTGACTAGTTAGTTCAGTTTTTTTTACCATTTTTTACAAGTTAAACTAGTTTCCAAGGCTTTTGGGTGTTTTAAACTCAATTTTGGGGTCAAAGTTTTCAAATTCTAGCTCTAAAGACAAGTTTTTCAATTTTTGTGTTTTTAAACTTTATTACGAAGGATTTTTTTTATCTTGCATGTACAATGGATACTTCTAAGCTTTATCAATACATTCCTTAACCAAATTTTGTCATCTTTGATGCATCTAACCATGATTTGTAGACTGAAGAAATGTGTAGCTTTTTCAAAAGAAGACTTCTTTAACATATAATTGCTAGTAAAATAAACAAACTTACTCAAAGACTAGATAAAGTAGAAGATATATTTGTAAAATGTCTAGTATCTTGAGATGGTACAATAACGTGGTCAAATCATCCATAGTTATATATTTGAATTATAAGAACTTGGTGATTGGAGATCCTACTTAGCCTAATACTTAAGTTGCCATAATCTATGTCAATCTTCATGATAGAAAGCATATTTGGCATCTCCTACTGACTCTCGGAGACGAGTTCTAACTCATCTATAACTCTCTTCATTATCGAGAATCTCTGCTAAATCTTGATACAGTAATCAAAGAATTGATTATCGAAGAAACCTAGTTAAACTCCCTTTAAATGGAGAAATATATTCCATTTATAGATGTTGTTATTGCCACTCATACCTTCTCTTATTAGGCTTATTAAAACAAAACTACGAAAAAGATATTTTGTAATTATTGTAAAAGGAGTGGTCATTATATATATGAATGTAGAAAATGACCTAAACAAAGTAATTCTTCTAAGTCTGCACAGTTTATTGCCCTTACTATTACCACAGAGGGTATAATAGAAAACCCATCTACATCTCTTAAATTCTCCTTAAAAGATCTTCAAGCTCATCTGTAGTAAATTCAAACAGATTTCAATACTGTTTTCTTTGCTATTTTTTCTGTCACAACAGGTACTTCTTCTACATAGTCCCTTGATTTTGCATGTTGTAACCATATGACCTCCAACTCTTCCATATTTGACTCCTTAAAAACTCTCTCAATTTCATATATTGTTTATACAATTGATAACTCTACTATGAATGTTCAAAATGTAGGCATTGTTTAAACATCTATGTTAAGTTTGCTTGACACTTTTCTTATTATTAAACTCTCATTAAATCTTAATTTGATCTGTCAATTATATGAACTTTGTAACTTCTCTTTTTTAAGTTATGATTATACTATGCAGGATCCATAGATAAGCGACATCCTTGGGACAAGGTGTAAGGTTTGACAACTATTTGAACTTATCTCCCTCTTCCCTCCATTCAAACTTATTGTTATTGTTGTTGCATCTAATGTTTGACATTCTGGTCTTATTCATCTTTCTAACCTTAGAATTGAATCTTTAATTTCTTGTAGTTCTTTAAGTCAAGCCAAAAGTGAAAATTTTGATTGTATCTTATGCCAACTTTCGAAAAATCATACTTTACCTTTTAGTAATAGTGATTATGTTTCTTTCGCACCTTTAATTTGATTTATTATGATATTTGGGGACTTGCTCCTCCTCATAACACTATAAGAGGTTTACTATATTGTATGATCTTTGTTGATAATTTCTCGAGATACACATGGATGTACCTCTTACGTCATATGTCTAAGATATTTTCTATTATTCTCAATTTGAAAACACAGTTCAAACTCAATTTTCTTGTAAAATTAAACTTTGCAAACTGATAATGCCTTGGAATATAAAGAAAAATTATTTCACTTATTTTCTTAATCAACAAGGAATTGTTAAGCTAAAAGAAAGCATAGATGCATACTTGATATTATCCAAGCTCTTCTCATTTCTTCGTCTTATCCAGAAATATTTTAAGGAGAAGTTGCTCTTATAGTTATTGATATTATCAATCATATTCCTACTTCTGTTATAGGTCATATCTCCCCTTATGAACGCTTGTATAAGCATGCTCCTAACTACCAAAGTCTTAAAATCTTTCTAAGTGTTTGTTTTGTTCTTCTCCAACCACATATATTAAACTAAAACCATGAACACGATTATGTTTTTTCTTAGGATATGGGATAGAACACGAATAGTATAGGTGTTGGGATCCATCATTAGAAAGACTTCATATTTCTCAGCTTGTGACCTGTTGAGAACCTAAGATGTTTTTATCTCTGTTAAAATTTCATATCAATGAACAATTTCCTCAGTTTTTCTTTGATCCTACCATATCCTTGTTTCTTAATATTTCTCTTGCAAGATCATATAATAGTTCTAATAGTTCAACACAACCTACATTTAATCTCATTGTATCTTCACCAACTGTTGATTGATCACCTTCTTCAAATGATTCCTCTTTATGCATTCAATCATCATAAGCTCATATATCTCAACTTGCTCTTCATCTTACTAATTGAGTAAGTCAATCTTTTGTTCATCTTTGATATTTTCATATTTATTCTACTATTGTTTCTTTATATAAACATCACACATATTGTAAGGCAAGTTCTGACCTTCTATGGCAATAAGCAATGACAGAAGAATTATGAGCATTTACTAGCATCAATAATTGGCATATAATCAACTTGCCTTCAAGGAAATTTATTGTTGGCTATAAATAGGTCTATAAAATTAAGATTCAAGCTAATCGAATAATAGAGCAATACAAAGCCTAGCTAGTTTCCAAAGAATTGCCTAAGTGTATGGTGTTGACTATAAGGAACATTTGCTCATATAAACTCATTTTAATATTAGTCCATAGTCTTATAGAAGTTGTTACTAGCAAGCGTTGGTTATTATTCTCGATGGATGTTAAGAATGCCTTGCTTAACAGTGACCTTATAGGAGAAGTGTACATGCTATCTCCACTTGGTTATGATCTTCCATCCAGTAACGTTTATAGACTTTGTAAAGCCTTATAAAGACTGAAACAAGCTCCTTGAGCTTAGTTTGCCAAATTTGGTTCCACTATTGCCTCCTTGATTTTTAGTCTAGCTCTTATGATCATGCCTTGTTCATTCATAAAACAACTTAAAGGTGCACTCTTCTTCTTCTTTATGTTGATGATATCATAATTGATGGTGACAAAGCTCAGGGTATTTCGACTCTTAAATCATTTTTACATTAACAGTTTGAGATGAAAGATATGGGTTATTTGACTTATTTTTTTATGTCTCAAAGTTGCATTTGATGAATTTGGCTACTGTATCTCATCAATAAAATATGTCACAGATCTTATCTCTCGATTAGTTATCATTGACACCAAGACTACTACCACTTCTCTTGAACCCAATGTTCATCTCTCTTATATTGATGGGACTCTCCTCAATGATGGTACTCCTTATCACTAATTAGTTGGCAATATTATATACCTTACTATTTCTCATCCTGATATTGCTTATGCTATTGACATTGTTAGTCAATTCATGTCAGTACCTCGTAGCACTCACTGCCCTGATGTTATCTGTATCCTTTGATATATCAAAGGCACTCACTTTCATGGTCCTCACTTATGTCGTTCATCTCCTTTTGAGTTATGAGCATGCTCTGATGCTAATTGGGTAAGAGATCTAATTGATTGATTCTTAACCACTAGCTATTGTTTCTTTCTTGACACATCTCTCATTTCATAGCGAAATAAGAAACAAACAATTATCTTTTGATCTAGCACGGAAGCAGAGTACTGAACTCTTATAGACACAACTTCTAAACTCCTTTGGCTACGTTGATTGCTTCAAGATATGAGTGTTTCCTCTTTTTTCACAACTCCTTTATTTGTGATAATCGGAATGCTATGCAAATTGCTCATAATGATGTCTTTCATAAATATACCAAACATGTTGAGATTGATTATCACCTTGTGCCACACCATGTTATTCAAGGAATTATTCAACTTATCCTTATTTCATCACAATCACAAATTTATGATATTTTCATTAAATCTCATCCATCTCGAATATTTCATAAACTTGTTTTCAAACTCAAGATGTTTAATTCCTTAATCCTTATCACCTTGAGTTTGAGAGGGGATGTTAGTACATATAACATATGCGTTATATACGTTACACATTTATGTAATTAATTATAAAGCATATTGTTTTGTATATTTTTGTATAAATTCGTGTCCTAATGTAATAGTTTTACACACTCAAAAATACAAAGCTTTCTTCTTACATTGGACACCAATTATTAATGTACGATCAGCATTCCTTATTAGTACAGATTCAGATAGGTTTCTTTTATACAACAAACCCTATAGGATCTTGGTTATTCTAATTCATAATACCAGATTAATGTTCACTTTCTTCTCAAAGTCATACTATTATGGGTTTTCGAAACCGCCACCTGGACCTCTCATCTATGCACTTTCCATTTCATTTGCAGTTTGTAGTATGAAATACACATGCAAGAAGTTCCATTCATTATTTGAACGATCATGGGGAACCTCGGTAGATTTCACAGGCCTTAATAGGCAAGCCAATAATACTAAATGTGGCCTGCATAAGTGAAACATTTCTGAACGTTTCGTAGGTTGTTAACACGTTCATAATCTCATCCTAAATTCTCACCTCCCCCGTTGGCAGCCTTTATACCTTTTAGGAGCAAATCCTTTTCTTTTTTAACTTTACTAGGGTCATTTCCTTTCACAACGCTAACTCCTCTGCACCTTAATGATTGCTCACCTTGGTTCCACGATGAATGCATTACCCTGCCTTAAAATCTTTTCAAGTTTGACAATATTAGACCTTGAAAGTATCAATTCATTACTTGATGAGCTTATACAATTCATATGCCTGTTGAGTATTGGAGACCTGCCCCCATTGGAAAGATTAAAATGTAGTTTCTTTTTTCTCTCAAATTAATATGCTAATTATATTATACCACCCCACTAATAGGATGTCATTTGCATCGCATGAAAGACTAACTCTATACTAAAGCATCTAATTCTGCCCCATCTGACATTAACATAATAAGAGGATATGTAGAACTCGGACATGGAGAAGAAATCTGCCAGTTTGTTATTATCACTCGAAGTTCCCATCGTCGAGGTTCTTTCGGCGTATATGCAGAGCTAATTTCCTTTCAAGTTCGATACTGACATCAATTGGATATACAGTACTGCTTTGTTTTAAGAGTGCGAAGTAATTTTGGTAAGCACGTGCGTAGATAAGCAAGTCTCACTCGAGCTGAGTCGTTTCTTCGAACTCATATTACCCTTGTCCAATCAACTTTCTGCAACTAATGAAAGATGTACCAGAACAGGTATCATCTTTATGGATCTGTCACATATTCGTCAACCTTTTTGAATATGCAATCCTGACTCTTTTCAGCCCCCGGTAACAAGATCCTTCAAAGATTTGGGATCTCGTCTGAAGGCAAAACTGGAGTTGTATGAGTTGTAAACTTCTTATTCTTTTACCTTTTCTAAAGTTTAATGCTATTTCTATTAATCCCCATTAAAAACTCTAAATTTTAACACCCAAACATTCATTGTGATATCTATATCCTTCAAACTTACTATTTAATATTTTATACGCAGTTAAATGTGAAAGAACAGACTAAGAAAGCAAGACCGGAAATGAGGTACTCACTAGTCTATGTACAAATGATACGACCACCTTATAGCATCTCTCAGCTTGAATTTACAAGTTTTGTTGATGAATATAACATTCAACAAAAAGACATCATCCGTCCAATTAGCTTGTTTCTGGAGGTTTCTTGGGCATCTCAGGTTCCTAGTGAAAAAGGACATGAATAAGATACATGAAAACATGATACAGTATATCTTTCCAAAGCACACATATCATGCATGTACTACTAGTTAAACCAGCTCTTAAATCGAATAACCAATTGATATAACACCTTTTTACCAAGATGTGCATGAGAAAGAGGAGTAAGCTGGCAGCTTTCCATATTAGAAAGTAACTGGGACACGGTCTTAAGATGGGGAACACTGTAGAAAGAGCAAAATAAACAAATTAACCCTGAAAAGTGACTGACAGTTAAATGCCAAGGATAAATGAGAAAAGAACTTGGGCATGTTGCTGTTCAGGAAAAAGGAAAAAAGATCTAAACTCAAATAACTTGACTAGAATGTAACTGTGGTTGTCCATCCACGGTCTAAACATGGCATTGAGTTGCAATAAAGGAGAGCATTGATTTGTTTCCTACATTTCTATACCAGCTTTAATGTAAACAAGGTAGATCATTCAACCCCTGAAGTAGATGAAGAATTCATTAGTTTAAACCTCAATAACATGATACCATTGAACTCTACTCCATACAGGGGATAAGCTGATAATCCTAAGTAATACCTTTTTCTAATCAATTCCCTACTATAATGTTTTCAATTTCTTTTCAAGTGTGGTCTAATATATCAATAAAGTCCTTTCAATCAATATTGTCAGAAATTACTTCTAGTAGTCCTACTTCAAGGAATGTGTCACTGCAATCCTCTTGCCTTAATTATCCTTTAAGTGCTACTATTAAATTGGAACAACTACTTCCACATCAAAACACATGGATAGCTTTATTTTGCATTATTTTCAATAATAAAAACTCTTAACAGAAAAAGATCAACATAAGAAATGAAAAAGGAAAACATCAAAGTAGCAGTACTCTGAAAGTGACTATCAATTGCATCAAGTATCAATCACCATACAGCTGCAACAATATAGCTTAAGGGTAGACTTTCAGCAATATAGCTTAATGTTAGTACTCTGAAAGTTACTAGCAATTGCATCAAGTATCAATCACCATACAGCTGCAACAATATAGCTTAATGATAGACTTTCAACAATATAGCTTAATGGTGGACTTTCACCTACATTCTGAGTAGCTGGGGACAAAACTGTCTGAGGAAAAAGCATGGTACACACACTTAAGCTTGTAATAAATTTAAAATTATATGTATGCATCATTCTGACTTAACCTTTGCAACCCATTTTCCACTTGTGCCTCCAAAAATGAAATCACGTGAGGTAATTGCTCCAAAACCTTCAACAAAGTAGGTAAAAATAGGATTTCAAATGAGAACAAAACGTGTCTCCAAGGTCCAAACATGGAAAACCTTGGAAGTCCATATTCACGGAGGATCAAAGTACATACTTGGCCTGTGTTCTTGATTGTAGAGGCTTTTCCGACAAGGTTCTTGGGGAGCTTCCTTAGTTGAGCCTGCATATGAGATAGAATACATAAGTCATGCTTAGTGATAGACAAGTATAACCAATCATAGCCCAGTGTTTCTGGTATGATGAAGAAGCACATTCAATTCATTTTTACTGACTGCAACAAAAAAAAAAAAAACTAAATTATTCTCTTAACTAGAAAAAAAACGGTAAGTTTTTGTCCCTGTAAATAATTTTGCTAACCCACTGTTTAGAGATTTTACAGCAACTCTACTTTTTTTATTAAAAAAATTTTCACCTTTATCCATTTTTCTGCTTCATTTAATCAAGGATTGATGAATTACGTGCATACAATACTTCCGAGATGTAAGTTGGTGGTTCATCAACCAATTGGACCCTTTTACAATGTGTAATCATAGTAGGTTATCATTCTACAGTTAAAAGTATATTAAGATTTGCTGCAAATACAAAGAATAGTAGTTCTACTTGGTTGATATTGATTCACTTTGTTACAAAGACGAGGGTCATGGATGTACAGCTTAAAAGTACCAATTTTGGATTGGAAAAATACCCATTTGATCTTTGCTGAGTGCAAAGCTAAAATGGAATTCAGGGCGGCAAGTTTCAATTATAACTAATACATTTGGTTTTAACTAAAACTAAAGGAGCAAGTTCCAATCGAGAATTATAGCAAAAGTAGAATGGAGAAGACGAAAACAGAGTGAACCTGAGAAGAGGAGGATTGTTGCATGAGGTGGAGAAGATTGGAGGTTGACTGAACGGCTTGAGCAATGTGTTCGGCAACATTTGCTTTGGCCGTACCTCCTTGGCTGCTTGTCGGGGCCGATGCACTGGGTGCCATCGATCGCTCCATTGCTTTCAGTTAATTAAAGATAGCAGCAACAATTGCTACATCCCTTCTCCTTTTAAATACTAGGACGTCATACAAGATTCTCCTTTTTAAAAATGTTTTCTGTATGCTTTAGGTTTTTTCTTTAGGAAAAACTCTAGTAATGTTAGAATATCTGAGTTGAATATTAGGTGCAGTACAATTTAATGTATTTAAAATGATATTGATCCTAATTAATTAAGTTTTGATTGATTTTAACATATATGTTAAAATTTTAGTCTATATTATATTACATTACATGCTAATATGATGTTTAAAATAATATTCAAAATATACC
>JAOQMP010000005.1:14726824-14742691 GCA_027563575.1 Erythroxylum pedicellare
ATGATATCCAATAACTACTAGCTCAATGTTTATTATTAATGATTTTGATGATAATCTTATAATATTTTAAAATTCAAATTGGATTTATTTTCTTGTACAATTAATATTCTAATTCTCAAAAGGAAATAAAATAATAGGATAAATGCTTCCTTTCTTGTAAGAACCTTCCTAATAAACTTGCCTTATTTATTTCACAATATCCAGAAGAATCTTGTTATCATTGGAGTTATATCCTTCTATTAAGTTTAATTATCAAAAGGAAATAAAATTATAAGAAATACGCTTCCTTTCTTGTAGGAACCTTCTTTATAAACTTACCTTATTAGAAATGGTTTATCCGAAAGGATCTTAATAATCTTGAAGGTCGTATAGTGATTACTAGAAGATTTTTGGCAAAGATGACATCAAAGTTATTCAAATTTAAATCCATATAGTTGACTAAGGATGCAAGTGAAGCAATAACTAGTTGTAAGAAATGGCTACTTAAGGAAGAGCCATTGCTTTTGTGAAAAGAGATTAGACTCTTGAAATACATCTATAACCCTTAAGTTGGGATTTTAGTGAAATACTCAAATTGGATACTTTGGAACGGGATGTAGGCTTGGGTGATAACCCAAATCAGTATAAATCGACTGCATCATTCTTTCTCTCCTTTTAACTTTTAAAATTTCTCATTATATTGTGTGTGCGTATGTGTTCATTTTAGTAAGAGGCTCCTTCACTTTTATAATAGGCTCCTTTTATTTTCAATCCTTTCATTTTATTAGGCACCTTCTGTTTTAAATTATTTTAACATGGTTTATCATCTAACAAGCTTCTATTGTTTTCAATATTAACAGGTCCTTATCTTTATACAAATTGAAAGTAACTTGCAAAATTTTAATTCACGTACAATTCACCTGCTTTTTGTGTATGTTTGCTTTATCATTTGGTATTAGAGCAAGATTTCACATTTTTATGTTTTATAGCGTGTGATAGATCATAACAAACATTTTAAGAGGTTTTAAAGGACAATTTGTCTCAAAACCTCTTTACTTTAATGGAAACAACTATTCATATTGGAAACAGAGAATGACCATATATCTCTAATCTATAGACATTGAAGTTCGGCAAGTCATTAGAGTTGGAGCTACACTTCCCACTACTGATAACGAAGAAGTATGGACTAATGCTGACAAAAAAATGTACAACTAAATGTTAAAGCAAAACATCATCTAATATATGCGTTGTCTCCAGAAGAATATGAAAACAAAGGAACTAAACACTATTTCACTCGACTGGATATGAGGAAACTTGATGATCCATGAAATAGAGCTTAGGCGAGATAAAAGATCCTCCTACAGAAGAGGAATGATACTAAAAATAACCTAGTCAGATGAGGATTTTGAAAGCTTTGAAGAAGAAGAGCTTGAACAAGTCAGCAATGTCTGTCTTATGGCTAAATTAGGAGATGATGAGATGTATTATTCTGGCTCTGATATTGAAGTTGATAAATTAAAAAATGCATATCATGAATTGTATGATCAGTAAAAAAAGGTTGACAGTGAAGTATTTCAAAGAAATTGAGATGTCTAAGAGCAATGATGCATCTTTGAAGAGTAAGATAAAATTATTGGAATCTGCGAATGAGAATTTAGCTACCAAGAATATGTCTCTTGAGGCTGATTATAAGTAAAAGGTCTCAGAAAAATGAAGTTCTAGAACAAAGAGTGGCTAAGTTAGAAAATACGTTGCTACAAATGATTATGAAAAGATGAGATAGTTAGAAGAAAAAGTCATCACCTTAGAACTTAAGAAAGAGAAAAGTGTTGGAAAGATCTTATCTCTAGAAAAAGATCTAACAAATTTTGTTGATGCAAGGAACAACCTTCATGCATTGCTTGATAGTTGTAAATGTGTTTTTGATAAGGCCAGAATATGATACAATGAAAACAATAACATCAAGTCATAAAAGAACTTCTTTGTCAAATCCAGCAGTAGATATAACCAAAACAGCAAGAACCTCATACATGGTAAAAATCATATCAATTCATATTAATTTTTTTGTGCTTCTACTATGGTAAACATGGTCATATTAGTCATTCTTGTAACTTTTGTTGACTGAGAAAATGATCTCAAATGTATGTTTGGAGGTCGAAAGGTCAAACTATGAACCTAAAAGGACCTAAAAATTTTAGGTACCTAAAATGAGACAATACTTTCTGCAGATATGCTTCAAAATGGAGACAAGAGAAAATCATTGGATAGTTGATAGTAGGTGTTCGATGCACTTGTCAAGTGAAATATCACATTTCAACTACATTGAAAGAAAAGATGGAGTTTTGTAGTCAAATTCAAATTGAAAAAAGGTACTACATTTCATTAATTTGGAGCGATCATGGAACAAAATTTGAAGATTTATATGAAAAAAATGGTAAAATGGTAAGAAAAAATGATAGAATTGTAGCTCAAGGTTATAATAAATAAGAAGGTATCGATTTTGATGAGACTTATGCACCTGTTGCTAGGTTAGAGTCGATTAGAATTCTACTTGCTTTAGCTTGCTATAGAAATTTTAAGTTATTCCAAATGAATGTCAAAAGCACATGCTTAAATGAATACATTAACAAAGAAGTGTTTGTTAAGCAACCCCCAGGTTTTAAAAACAAAGATCATCCAAATTACGTCATGAAGTTATCTAAAACCCTATATGGTTTAAAGCACGATCCTTGAGCAAGATATGAAAGGTTAAGTAATTTTCTATTTGAGAATAACTTCGGAAGAGGAAAAATAGATAAAACCTTATTTATTAAGAGAAAGGAGAATGATTTACTTGCAGTACAAATATCTATCGATGGCATAATATTTGGTGTTACTAATCCATGCTTCTGTGAAGAATTCTCATCTTTAATACAAAGGGAGAGTAGATATATATTTTTTATAATGACAAAGGGGGAGAGTTAAGAGTTAAAGATATATTTTTGCCTTGCATGATTTTGAGTAGGACATGTTATATATCTGTTCATTCTTTCCCTTTACTTTTTGATAATGATAAAGGGGGAGAATTAAGATGACGATATATTTTGCTAAAAGATGTATGATATACTTGCATGATTTGTGATGCATGACTTTTAATTGCATGATTTGTAAGCATGATGAATCTGTGATATATGTTACTAACTAAATTTGTGAGAAGTTTTAATATATGATTTGTTAATGATAGGCTCCTTACAAAAAAAGAAAAGGCTTCTTCTAATTAGTAAGAACTTAAAAAATCTACAAATATTTTTCGAAACCCTTCATTATTAGTTCAATTTTGAAAATATATATGTTATTATTCGTCATCATCAAAAAGGAAGACATTGTTAGCTCAAGGTTTATTGTTAATGATTTTGATGATAACCTCATAATATTTCAAAATTCAAATTGGATTTATTTCCTTATACAATTAACTATTTAATTCTCAAAAGGAAATAAAATCATAGGATAAATGCTTCATTTCTTGTAGGAACCTTCCTAATGAACTTTCCTTATTTATTTTATAATATCTGGAAGAATCTTGTTATCATTGGATTTATTCCTTTTATTGTTAACTAGTTAATTCTCAAAAGGAAATAAAATTATAAGAAATACGCTTTCTTTCTTCCAGAAACCTTCTTTATAAACTTACCTTATTAGACATGGTTTATCCAAAATGATCCTACTAATTATGAAGGCTATATATTAGCCCCGTAATTATTGGAAGATTTTTGGCAAAAATAACTTCGAAATTATTCATATTTAAATCCATCCATTTGACTAAAAATGTAAATGAAGCAATGGCTAATACTAGTTCGTCCTTAATCCCTAATTTTCTAGTTAGCTACACCACAAATATCTCGTAACAGATGTAAGCATGAATCCCGACTGGTTCTGATCGATTAAAATACTTTTTTTCTTTTCTTTTTATAATTTGTTTAATTTAAAAGTGTAAGTGCTGAAACAATATTGGTTGTTTCGGGCAGCTCAGCGTTAATGGGTAATTTGCGTCTGAAATATTTAGTTGATGTTTTCTATCACCATGGAGACGTGATGCTCACCCTCAGTATTGAAAGAATGTGCATTGCTTTGTTTGCTTGACTCGGATGCTCTTAAAGCACTTGCACAGTTTCTTTTGTGTTGGTTCCAACGTGATATAGCTGATGGATTCTGGTTGTTCAGACTGTGGATGGAGTGAACAGAGAATGCCATGGCCAGACAATGTCATTGAAGTAATCATGGTGTGTTCATTTGACATAAACTCATATTTGTAGTGTTAATCTGATAGTAAACCCAGAAAAAACAGAAAATAATAACAGAAGAATAATGGCAGAAACAAGAGTGCAAGGATCTTAACACTAAATTTCTCCACCAAGTGGGTCCGTAAGTGGACTAAACTCAAATAACAATGTTTTATTAAATTCTCCTCTCCCACATAACTACTTCCTATGGGTATTTATAAGAGAGATACCCTAGCTAATCTAGACTACGTAAACAATAAAAAACTTAAACTTCCTAAACAATATGAAACTCTGTTTTTAAAGTAAACTTCCTGGATAGACATCATCTTCCTGGATAGACATCATCTGTAAACTCAAAGTTCTTGGATAGACATCATCTTTTCTTGGATAGACATCATCTTTAAACTCTTCTCATCTTCTTGGATAAACTTTTCCTTCTAGAATAAGTAAGCAGTGGTTTACTGCTATCATAATCCAAAAAAAAAAAGAAGATGTTTAAGAGTTCCATTTACATGCAGAAAGAGTTCGTCTCATAATTATTGTGCAATCAGGTATTTTGCGGGTTTCAGTCCACGTTATACAATATGTCTATGTGTTTAGCTTGATGATATTATATCATATATACTTGTATGGGGAAAGAGATATGGAACAGGAAACAAAGTAAAGAACTCGTCGGTTGATAATTAAGTTCTAGGTTTCTATCTACCCCAAAATTTCCTATTTCAAGATTAGTAAGGATCTGTACAATTGCACCTTAAACACACAATACACAAACTAAGTCCTCTATTGCCTTGTAAGAAAAAAAAAAAAGTCCATGTTACAAGTTCTGTACAGCAACCAAAACCGATGCTGCTATGATTTTAAGAACTTTAATTTTCTATTGCTGCCAAAAATTGCAAGGACGGAGAGCTTGGTCATGGTGGATCTTATTTCTCACCTTCCCTGATAAATTGATCTGCAATTACATTTTTGAAAGATAGATGTGTAAGATGCATGCATACTCAAGCCACCATAGCATTAAACAAAGTACAAAATTTAATCAATAGTAATGGAGATCAACAAACGATTTCGCTAATCATATAAATTCCATCATTATCTTTATCTTCTAGGAACTATATAGATTAGTTATCACCATATGGTTACCATTCACCTGGTGAGTCTTAATTCCCATCTTCACCTAGAAAAATCTCAGGATGTATTGCTGCAGTGTTAACATTGAGTGCCCTTTTGAGCTTCCGTTGATCCAAGACTTCGACCTCAAGTAAGAACATTGAGCTAACAGGTCGATGATCTGAGAGTCTTATTTCAGCTCGCTTGTAAAAGAGTTGTTTTATTCCTTTTCCTAACCAAAGTATTCGATCACACCTGTAACATGATGCCAAATAAACTAGAGTAACTACTACTGGTTCCTTGATAATTGAACATGTACCAAATTCCACCAACAAATCATGGATTGAGTGAGATGATTATACATATATATATATATGTGCAATGATATTTTCTCTTGGGTGTCAGAAATTCTAAATCTATTATTTTCATAAGTGTTTACCATGCTGGAGACCTCCTTTTCTCCCCTTCTTTTGGATTCACCCCAACGTATCTATCAGAATTTATTTCGTACTTGTATGTGGGAGGAAACCTTATTACTCCCTCATTCCATCCCTCAAACACATGCCCATTGCAGAGTTCTTTGTTTAGCTGCCGCATAGATTGTTTGATCAAAACAAGATGAATAAGCAACGAAAACCAATACCAAGAAATTTCAAAGCAGTTTCAACATCAGTTTCTGTGGACAAAAAAATTTAGAATATTGCAGGAAGCTCTCATCATAAGATCCGAAACTTCCAAACGAAGTTCCTGTTTATGACGTGGCTCTCGCTGTCTATTAGGAGTCTACCAACCGGTTTAATGAGATTACATTTTTGTTGTCATCAGGATGGCTCAATCAGAGTAGACCAGGTGCAGCAACTCTTGAGAAACATGCTACTCACCAGAAAGGAAACTCTCAAGAGACACGTTTCTCACCTGATCATTTTTGATGAGTTGGTCCCATTGCTTAAGTGCAACAAGTTTTCTTATCTCTGTGTCCAACATGTTGAGACGGTAATTCAAATCCCCAAACCAGAATACCTGACTGTATGTAGAAGCGTCAAATTCATGTGCCAGAACGACATAATATGAAATGAAAGGTTATTATGCTAAAAAACACCATCCTTTGATGGTCTAAATCTAATCATCAGCCACCTAGTTTTATTGTTTTGTTTAATCAAGGTCAAATTCTTCGTATCTCTTCCTCTCCTTACTGGTTTATAGAACTCCTTGTATGGTCAATTGGAATTTGCTGCAGAAGAAACGAACTTGCACTCTAATTTGGAACATTTGATTTTAGAAACAGGTTCATGATTATTGCAAGTCCCACCTCAGTTAAAATGAAATCGACTTGACAGTAAACTTTACAGATTGAACAAATCGTAATGAATCTTATTTGCTTTGAAGTAAAATGACGCTTACTCGTGAGATGCTATGGTCTGTGGTTGATCGGTGTCAAAGACAGAAGAGAAACGAGTGCGGCGTATAATTTCATATACGTCGGCGTTACGGCGTTGTTCAGCCCCATCCTTTTGACCTGAGGTCAGGTGAGAACAAACGAAGCACAACCTTGACTGGAAGAGAGTCATGCTAACAGAAACAGATCCCTACATCAGCAATCCAGATATTAATGAACAAGCGCATGGCCACTCATGTTTAATGAATATACGTAATATCTTGCTTGTGATCTCCAACGTTTGCTGAGAAGAACCTCACAGCAAGATCATTATTTGTATGGTACCATTTTCGTCTCATCTGAATATAGTCAAATGAAACTAGTGAAAAGTTTCAAAACATCCTAGTCTATCTAAAACAACATATGAGGAAGAACACAATTCATTTACAAAGAAATTATACAGGGTTTCGTTCTGATCCCCTTATTACTTCTTCAAAGATTGTTTTTACTTCTATTAATATAGCAAAACAATGTCTCACCGTTAAAAGGGCACTTGATACTATAATGAAACAGTTATATTGAATAAGATAGACTAATCAAGAATGGGAAAAGGTATTACCTTGTTTCCCATGTAGCCCATAAGACCAACTCCAACAGGGGAGACCTTCAAATTGTTTATGTGCCTTCTCAACCTTTTACGAACCCAGATCGACACATATATACCAATCATTTGCTTGCTGACAATACGCACATACTTAGGGCGTGACTTTAAACTATGCTGGCTGTATTCATTGCTGTTCTGTTCAGTTGGTAATTCTGAGAAAGTATCATCCTCTTCATCAGATAGCCCATCATAAACATCCTCAAGAGCATCAATAGCACCAGCAATGTCAAGGTTCCTTTGCTGCTCCACCAAAATATTGCTCAGGTTTCCAGAGCTGTGATGAGATCGTTTAAGGCCACTGCCGTTCAGTGGCAAATTTTGAGGACTGAGTAGTGAAGGATTTTCTATCCAACCAAAGCCCATTCTTGCAGAACTGCTCAATACTCTACGTAGCTTGTTATTGGAAGAGATGACTTGTGGGCTTGCATCTAAAGAATGTTCAGGCCAGTCTAATCTGCTGTCACAATCAATGCCATATATTCTTTCTAGGTGTAAGTTTTTCCTAATGCTCACTACTTGACTCAAGCTATGTCTTTCAGTGTCAGAACCATCATTTGTTGCCAAGTACGCCCCAGTCAACGCCTCCAATGGCAGAGCATCAACCTCATCTGCCAGTTCATCAGCAACAGAAGAAGTTCTCAACACTGGAGACGGAGGGGCACTATAGCATTTGTGCTTCGTTTCCTGCTGCAAAGGTTTGTTAAGAGTTCTTCTAATGAGTGCCTCCCATTTTGGAATTGGTCGGCTGCTCTCTGCACCTAGCACATTCCCAGCATTCAAAGGGACAACCTCTTGGAATCTGGAAAAAGGGAAAATGAGCTATATAAGATGGACATCCTCTTCAAGAAATAATTAAAATTATCTCCTACCAAATATTTCAGTTTGAGGTAAAAAGCGGCATCATATTGAGACAGGGATGTTGATACAGACTCTTTATGTAGAGCAGACCACATATGCAGTGATTTCAGCTCAAAGTATGACATCTTTTAGACAATTTGGAATGAGAAACCTTACAAATGGATCTGGCACTTGAGCACGATACTGCTTGGAAAGGATGAAGATTCTCAAGTACAATATACATATGCAAAGAAAACAAGTCAAAACTGGAACTCTCAACCTTTCCAAAATCATACGGGTATCTACTTTGATATCTGGGTTAACCTTGTGGTGTAAATGAATTTGTTTCCGTCTTGAAAGTTTAGCTGGTAGCAGATAGCAGATATGAGATTAACCTAATCCGAGGACCATTAGATCAAGTAGAGATGTTCAAATCTTAATTATTACAAGAAATTTTCTGTAGAAGGGCTTTTTATTATTAGCTTACAGTGGTTGAAAAGCTTGCTTTTATCGTTTTCTATGAGCATCATGGCTTGGCTGAGTTGGGTGTGTGTCAGAATTTGGTCGGAGACTATGTAGCTCTTTTGAACATTTCACATCAGATGAATAAAAGATGGAAGCGATCAAACAGACAAAAGTAAAGGCATTCAATTGAAGCATGCCGCAGAGGCAGAAATTTTCCTGGTTCTCTTTTGGAGTCCCTTGAATATATTTTTACACTAAAAAGTTGTACAAAATTGAAATAAGAAATAAAGGAGAAACTAACCCAATGATATACATGTCTGCTGGTTCGTCACTGCAAAGCCAGTCGTCAATCTCTAGATCTTCTTGTGGAAGTCTTCCAGCAACATTCCAAGTGCCTACTGTAACCCTGCAGATGTATCCAATCATCGTATATCCTATGTTAATAATCAAGACGTACGGATGTATCTTCAAGGTCAATGTTTAGGGGTAGGAAAACCACATCCAAACCTCACATCCTTATTATTTATGTACTGAACACGCAAAGTTTCTGATTTTCCTCGCCTGTGTCGCAACTCGTAACCCGCAGAAGATGCATCTGTTTCAACAATTTCAGGCTTAGGTGGTGAGATGAATGAGCAAGTTGATTTGTTTATTTCTGGAGTTGATTGACTAATAACAGTATTAAGCATGGGCTTGAGGTTCAATCTTAGACACTGCACAAAGAACGCATCGGTTTAACCTCTAGGATGATTACTTGTGGTCAATCATTCAAGGTTCAGTGGAGGCATAAAAAATCAAAGATTACTATCGTAGCATTGGATCGAGGAACAGAGAAATGGAATAGTCAATACTAAGATTTGACAGCAGCATTTTGTAAAAGAGGATATTGCCTGAAATTTGACTACGGAAATCAGACTGGTTTCCCTGTGTGCGGTGAGCATGATTCTCATCCCCAGTGGCTCTCTCGTCTTTCAGAGAACAAGCTGTATAAAAGGTTGCAGAAAAACAAGGATAAACATACGATACCCAATGATTATGGTAAAGAAAGCTAAAGGGTGGGTACCATCATCTTCACTCTCGTTTTCAGTGTATTCATCTTCACTGAAATCATACACCTTGGGCTTTATGTTCAACCATTTCTTCATGACAAGGGAAGGCCAAAAGGCCTGCAATCAAAACATCTAGCTCGTATGAAAGAAACAAATGGTTGAACTCAAGACAGCGCCATAAACCTTTAAAAGCATACCTCAGAACGTCTACCTCTTCTGGCCCTCATTGTCTCTGAGGATCAAAGTTCTTAGACTGAAGGAAAATATAGCAGACTCTGAAAGCAAAGTCGTTTAATAAATGAACAAGCAGAAGCAGCAGATTGTCAGAAGATTAGTACTTAAAATAAGTGTTTTCAAGGGTAACCTTGTTTCCTGATGCAAAGCACAAAGAAGATTCATGGTAAGACTGAAAAGAAAGGACAGGAAAAAAGTATGGATATATATTTAACAGATTTCTAATAGGCGAGCATGATATCATTGAAAATTTCAACACAAAATCAACATCAGGATGTCACTTTCACGTTAACAACCATCCAGTCCTCAATAGTCCCTAGAGATCCATTGATGCATTACTTTTTAGCAACTTGATTGGTGGAACAGGTAAAACCCAAAACATAACACTCAAACCCCAGAGCTGTTGACAGATCAGGGTGAGCAGGATTATCTCCCACCACAGGCGCACCAAAAACAGATTGAAGCATGTAATATTTATAATCAACATAATACCAGACAACGCTAAGCAACTGACCAAGTGATTGGGACCAGTAACTATATGTTTATTTATAAAAAGACAAACAAACAATATATCAAAAGCATGATGAAGGTACTTAAAAAAAGAGATTAACAAGAAAACTCCAGCTATCCAATGGCAAAACCAGCAGCAGAATAAATAAAAACCTTTGGGATTGGGGTTAGACACTAAAATATACGTGTTTAAGTCAAAATGGGAAATCAGCAAGTAATTAAACATGAGTAAGTTGTATGGTACAGCTGGCGCCATTGGATGGACGGTGAACATCACCTTTATTTATACGTGGGCTTTTTATTGTATTTTAAATTACGTGCATTTTTTATATATACATGAAGATTGACAATTCAGAAGGGACCACGGAGACGACATCAGCGCACCATTTGTCAAGTTGAGAACCACTCTGCAGATTTCAACTTTCGACTGCGAAATGTCAAAGAGTGTTTTCTTTTTTCTTCTTCGCCTGCTTCCGATTTTCTTTATATTTACGGACGTACATTTTATAGCTCCAACCTTAAAGACTTTCGTTTCGTCAAAACTATTTTCTAAGTATACTTACATTGTCTTATAGTTTAAGCAATAGGGTGCACGTGATATAGGATTTGTTGAATTTTGATGTTCTTCTAAAACGCATAAATTATGCATTCCTACAAGTTCATTCTTTTTGTTCTAAAGCTTAAGATAATCAAGTTAAGTAAGAAAAGATGCAGCAACGCATCCAACATTGCTGCAACATTTGTTCATTTGGTCTCTAAAATACAAATTAATTAAGTTTAGAGAAATTAATCTTTTTTTTTTTTCTTCCTCCCGTCCAAATGTAACCATCTTTTCTGTTTTGCATTTTAGTTTGATTAATTTAGGTTTGTCCTGAAAAACACTGATGTTCAAACAATATAATGATAGGCTGGTGAAGGCGGTTAACAAATTTAGATTGCTTGGAGAAGTCCTCGAAGATAGAAGAAAGATTGGAAAGGTACATTTAAGTGTTCCAAAAAGTTTTAACAAAATATTTTCAAATCTTTAAGAGTATAGAGACATCACTTAACTCACTTTAATAGAGTTGGTACAAGGTCAAATTCATTTACCTTCCAAAATAAAATGTTGATGAGTGTCTCTTTATTGGTGGCACTGTCAGCTTACTCTAAAAAAGATCGATGTCTTGTGGACTCGAGTTTCGCTTACCACATGACAGATGATGAATCAATATTCAAAGGACTTGATAAAAGCTTTATCGACAAAGTAAGAATTGACAATAAAGTGTTTGATTGAAGTAAAAGGACAAATGAAGTGTAACACTTCTAACTCTAGTAATTATAAACTCAACTTTGAAATTATATTTGTGCTTGAATTAAACCAAAACGTATTGAGTATTGGTTAGTTACTTGAAATGGTTTTTCTTTCTGTTAACTTTAAAAAGGGTGACCATGTGATTATTGACTTAAAAGGAAGTGAACTCATAAGAATTGAAATGAAGGGAAAAGCTTTTTACAATTGATTGGATTTCAAAGGTTGAAACTATTGAAACAATGATTCTCTTGATGCAGTTAACATTGCTTATGTTGATAAATATATGCTTTAGCATAATGGGACATCTTGGTGGTAATTCCTTGATCAAAATGAGCAAAAATGAAAAGGTTGAAGGTCTTTCTAAAGTGAAAGAAGTGAAGACAATATTTTAATCTTGTCAATTTTGGTAAACAAATTCAATTGCCTTTTGGAGTAGCAATATAGAGAGATCAAGATAAGCTAAAATTGATCCCCTATAAGTAAACCATCACCTGATAGAAGCAAGTCTTTAGTGATCTTTATAAATGCTTTTAACATAGAAGTCCTTTGTAAATTTAATGTGCTAAGGACAATAGTTGAAAAAGAATCTAACTTTTTTTCTTAAACAACTTAAATCAAGAATAACATCAAGTATACCTCTAAAGGGTTTGATGAATTATGTGTTAAAGAAGGAATCAAGAATCAAGCATAAGCTCTATATACCCCTCAATAAAATAGGATAGCTGACAAAAATGGCTCTTAAAAGGTAAGAAGTTTGATGGCTAAAAGAGTTCCTAAAAGGTTTCAGGAAGTAGCAACTAACACCTCAGTGTTTTTGCTAAATATGCTTCCAACCAAGGCATTTGAAGATAAAGCTCCATTTGAGAAATGGATTAACAAATTACTCTCTGTTGTAAGATTGAAATTCTTTAGAAGTTTGAGTTATAGGCACATGCTAGATATGAAAAGGTCAAGCTTAATAAGAAGGATGATTTCAATAATTTCATTGGTTATGGCCGCTTAAGAAAAACCTATAGAGAGTACAACATTATTCCTAAGAGAATTCAAATTAATAGATAAGTGGTGGTAGATGAAATGACAAAATTGTAATAGAAAAAAATTGTTGTAGTCAAATGTTTTGAGATTCACTCAATACCTTTAACAAATGTTAAAGTAGAGAGTGATGATGACGGTGCTGAGTACCTATAAGAGTCAATAGACGTTTGATAGATGTTTATGGTAGATCAAATATAGAAAGAATAAGAATGATTGGATTATCTTAAAAACTTTGCACCTATTAGGCATGGAACTATTAGATTACTCATTGCTCTTATTATTCAAAATGGTCAAAAGCTATTTCACTTGAATGTTAAGTCAATATTTTTAAATTAATTCATCTATGAAATCATATATGTTAAGTAACTTCAAAGGTTTTGTAATTAAAGGAAAAGAAGAAGATGTATACCAACTTTATATGGCTCTTTTTGGAATAAAACAAACTTAAAGAGCATGGTATAACATAATTGATAAGTATTTGGTGTAAGAGGGAAGTATAAGTGAAAAAGCTACCTTGTATGTACTAAAAGATGAAAGAGGCATGGAATTGGTAATTTCTCTACATATTAATGATTTATTGATTGTATGAAGAAATAAACTCAAGTTAAAAGGTTGAAGCAAAAAATTGAGTCAATATTTAAAATATTTTTATTGGGAATGTTATCTACTTCTTGGAATGGAGATTAAGTAACATGAAAACTAAATTATGATTTTAATTATGAAAAGATTAAATTTAAGTAAGGAAAAACTAGTAGTTTTCCTCTTGCTATCAATGTGAAGCATTATAAAAAACATTTTAGACAAGAAATCTAATGCAAAAGAGAATATAAGTCTAGTAAGTAGTTTGTTGTACCTAACTAATTATAAAACCTGACCTTATATATGTAGCAAGCCTAATCTTAAGGCACATATGGGAACAAGCAAAGAGTATAGAACAACCAAGAGGGTATTAAGCTACCTTAAAAGGAAAAACTAATTATGGTTTTTTTTCCAAAATATTGAAGGCTTAAAACTGATAAGCTATAATGATAGTGACTAAGTACCTTAGTTAATGTAAAGAGCACCAGTGATTACAATTTCTTGATTGCAGTTTTCTATATCCGAATACTGTTAATTTTATGCAAGTAAACCTATTATTTTATAGTAGTATAGCGATGAGTAGAGCATCCTTCTCACAAGAATAAAGTAACTCCTATGTTTAACTTTCCTACTATTATCTAATTAATAATAAAGATTATGGTTTTTTTAAACTAAACTAAAAGTATACTAAACAAATGCACATAACCAAGCAGTCAATGATAAGAAATCGTATAATATGTAAAATTTAGATGAAAATTCCTCCTAGCATCATCTTGTAATCATGATTAAACTTATTTAAATATTATATGACTTGGATAAGGAAAACTTTCCAAGTTAATGAATTGTCACCTTTCCGTGTACAACTACGTATCCCTAGATCAATTAAGTGGTATGTTTATCTAATTAACACTTCATAATGCATTAAGATTTATGAAACTTTATAAAAAGGTTTTATTTTAACACCAGAAGCATTATATAAGTCTACTTTTATTACGCCATTCCATTTTTAATATTAGTTCCTAGGTCAATTCATAAACATGTTCTTTTAAACGTCCCAACGCAAGTTAAGATTTTATTTAGGTTTTCACTTATACCTATTCAACATTAAGATGAAAACAAGTATTTCAGAAACATAAAAGTCTTTTATAAATGATGAAATTAATCTATACAAAGATAAAAATATGGTTCTTTCTATCTAGACATAAAACAACTTAGCCGTAAATAATCCTTAAAACAAATAACATAAACAAAAGAGTTAAAGAAATCATAAAAAGTGTATTATAGTGAAGATCTCAATCCCTTGATGTACTTTATAGTGATTATGGATCTATTTCCTTATTGAATATGACCATATAATGTGTACTAGGCTTCTCTTCCTTTTACGTCTGCTAACATAATTTGACTTTAAAACTAAAACTAAAACTAAAAACTGCTAAAAAGAACTTCTAAAACTTAGGTTTCTGATGCTCGGAAAATAGGCACTTTGTTATAAACACAATCTAAGACATAACCTTATCTTACTCTACACTTCAGTCTTTTCTCACTAGAGAGGAATATGGGTATTGAAATGCTTATATCCTAGGCATGTGATTTCCATCTACTCTACTATATGACACAGGCTCTTATCTACCCATAAGTTAGCATGTGTCTTCTATACCTTAGCTTCAGAGAAGAGCATGCCTTAGTACAAAGTTGTGTGTTAGCTTATGTTCAAGCTTCTCACTTATTTATTTTATGCAAAGATGGACATAAGACATAATATGTTTGTTTATGAGATCATATTCAACCAAAGATATATTTTCTTCTAATTTAACTTATAAAGCTCTTCCATTATGAGACAAACTCATTCCCTTGTAACATATCCAAAATTACCTAAAACATCGAATAAAACCAATTAAATCAAGATAATTTAAGATAAAATATAATAAATAGGCTAAATGTACATCATATTCTCTTACACTTAATTTTTCTTATTTTAAAGCAAATTAGTGATAATAACTATTAACCTAAGTGAGTTTTAATTTTAGAAAGAATAAATAGTCTAATGAAATGGCTAAGTATTACCATTATTCACTTACTTATATCATTCATCAACTACCTAGATCTCTAGATACTTACAATAATTTATAATTTAACCTCAACCTATCCTAGCAAATCTTTGAATATCAACTTAAGCTAAAGAAATGTACCTTATGTATAAAGAGAACATAGACTAACAAGTATAGAATAATAAGTAATTAACCAAATTTGATTGAAAACAAACTAATGCAAAATGTTTGCAAACTTATATAGAATGAAGAGCTTGTTTGAATTCATACTAACCTTTTAACACAATGGTAAATTGTTAGACCCTGAAAAAATTTTCTTTAAGTAAAGCATGATTTGAAATAGTTTTGAGATTTGGATAGATTAAATTTTTGGAGTTATAATTATGTCAAGGTTAGTAGGTTTGTGTTAAATGAAAGGAGGGGTAAATATGG
>JAOQMP010000005.1:14769091-14791772 GCA_027563575.1 Erythroxylum pedicellare
TATTTAATTAGTTACAATATTTTAATTAATGATAATGTAATGTAATGTAATGTAATTAATAATATTATTTTAATTAATTATATTGTAATTAACCATATTTTAATTAATTAATTAGTATTAAAAATATTTTAAAAAGAATCATTACTAATGTATGAGTTTTATTCCTCTACTAAATAGAGGTATAGAAGATTCCCCAAAAGTGGAACACTAAACTATTGCTCCTATAATTATAATCAACAATCAATTACTCACTTTTCATTTCCTACCCATTAATTCCTTTTTGAACGCATCAACCAAGCACCCCCAAATTATTTAGTTGTATATTATAGTTTTATGATTAAAATTATCATTTTTATTATATTAAATATTATTATAAATCAAATATCCTTTTTTATTCCTCATACTTTTAATATTATTTTATAAAAAGGTTTAGAAGTATAACTTAAATGTCAATAATAAAAATATGAATCTCATATTGCATCGATTAGTTTGCACATTAATTAAAAAGTAATAGAAAATATAAATATCATATCAAGTTATACTATTAAATGGTATTAATAATTTTATATAATATTGATCCGATTTGGGCATCTGTTTCTTACCCTTTTCATCCTCTCATCCTTTAGTTTTTGCTACTGTCTTTTCACTCCTTTTTCCATCTAATTTTGATTTGGCCATCTGTTTCTTACCCTTTTCATCCTCTCATCCTTTAGTTTTTGCTACTGTCTTTTCACTCCTTTTTTCATCTAATTTTTTCATTTTTCTTTTTCTTTATTCAAATTTCTCTCTCTGTGTCTCCCCCTCCCTCCCTCTGCTATCACCTTCTCTCTTTACTTCCTTTACTTATTCTTCCAGAACAAGTTGCAGTTTTAATCTAATTTTGGATGAGTTAAGATAATAAGAATAAAGGAGTTGATACTAATTTTGTATCATTATAATTTTTTGAGATAATGACCTCAAATAAATAAAAATTTTAATAGATTAAAAATTTTTAAAATAAAACTAAAGAAGTGCTTTATAATTTTAAAAATAATCTAACATAATATTCGATATTGACCAATATTAATACTTTACCATATTAAAATTAAAATAAATACTAAATCCGATACAATATTCACAATTTTAGTCAACAATTTTTTGTTGTAAATCAGTTAAAGATAAATAATAGAATTCTGTAGCCTATATTATTATGTCTTTAAAGTTAACAATTTCATATGAAGATTTGTTGAACTCAATCAATTATTGTCTTCTGTTGAAATATATATTGTAAAAGTATTCATATTGGATTAATGATTGATTTCTACAATTTTATTGTAAACTTAGTTGGTTACTTCTAATTATATAAATTAATAGATCAATTCACGTTAGAAAACAAAGTATTTTCCAATTTTATAGGAAGTTTCGTAAAAACGAATCTCTAATTATAATCTCATTAAGTTGTCAAATACATTTCTTCTTATCGTCTTAATATTGTATGAGACATATATGTATTTCGATTAGAATTATATTTTACGGATAGAATTATATGTCTTTTTTACTCAATAAAATTTTTTAAAATGCATTTAAAGATAAAATTGTAAAGTTATTCAGAATTTATTCCAACAAATTTAAAATAAAATGAAACTTTGACTGTTTTTCCTATTTCGCATATATAATGACATTAGGAAATGAAGATTTTGGGTATTTGAAGCTAAATCTTTGAAAATAGTTGTTATAGTCTTATTAAGGAAAAAATTTATGTGGCTCCTAAGTAGTGTTTATTTATAATCTGTGAAACTCATGATATAATAAAAAAAATAATTAAAATTTTTTTAAATTTAAAATAATAAAATTTTCTTAGCCCCCCGTGGACCACCTAATCAGATCGGTGAAAGAATGTTTACTTGCTTTAGACTATGCGCACGAGAGGAAATAAATAATGTTCTTGATGCAAGTCAACCTGATCCTAATGGGAAAGCTTCACTGCAAACGCTTTTACAAATTTTGGAATGCTATCATCATTACTTCTGGAATCATCACCACCCAAGCCATCTCTAGCAAATCGTTGTCATTTATGGGAGACCAAAAGAGAGGCCTTGAAGTTGTTGGGAAGATCAAGTACGCTGGTTCCTCAAGTAAGCTCTTTTTTTGCCTGCTTGTATAAGAGCCTAGTTAAATGAAAAGTCACTGGAATTACTATATTCGTTAAGCTTTACTAGGAACACATCATTTTTAGCTCTTTTCTGTGGATTTCAGGTGGAATTTTATGTCTAAGACTGTTATATGATTTGTTGCTGAAGTGCATCGTATTTGGAAAAGAAAAAAAATCATTATCAACATATTCATATATTGGACATAATTATTAAAATCACTTATAATTGTGTTCTTATTTTTATCCATTGGTGCTGATTGATGATTTAAAACTTGCTTTAACTGATTGGGATCAAAATTCGGAGCTGCATTTGTTCGTTGCTCCATGTGTACGACTAACAAAACTAGAATAGTGAATCCACAACAGATTACTATAAAACGTGGGAATCTTTTTACTAAAAGCTTAAAGAAGGCCATTTTATTTCTTTCATTGCTTTCATCCATTCTTCTTTAGTAGAAAAAGTAACAACCTCTTGGCTCATCCTCTTCTTATGTGATAATTATGTGAATTTCTCCTTTTATTTCAAAAGGATGTTAGGAATTTATTTCATGATTGCTTTGATATAAATGAGGTTCATGAAAAAAAAAATTCATGAATCTTCTGATTACTTCCACTCTGATTAGATACAATAGGTAAAATTTCAATGGTGTATAACATGAATGAACCTTGAGTTCTAGATTACACCTACTTAGATAAAGTCCTTTGTTATGATTACTTGTAATAAAATCATTTTGATCGAGAGTCTCATATATAAATAGGACTTTTCTGATTTCACCCTACTTTGCAAAGTCATTTACTAAAAATATGACATTTGCTGATTCAAATTCAGTTATTATACATATCCTTTTGATTATTTAGATTATCTAACAAAGATACTTTTCTCTCATCTTTAATTTAGTTTCCCATATTTGTGAGAGATGTTATAAACGTAAGCAACACTTTATATTGTCTTAGACTTTTCATATCAAGTTTTCTACCTATCTATAATTCATATGAAATTCTTATAACTAATTTTATGGGCACTCATTAAGTATATAAGTGGTTATAAGTAATGCATCACTCTAATAGCTTATTGATAAGTTTGCTTATGCAGTTATAAATTTAAACATTTCTCTTAACATTCTATTTCGTCTTTCTACAACGCCATTTTGTTGTGGACTTCCAGAAATAGTTAACTATCTTTACTTTTTTTTCCTTCACATAATATCTTGAACTTATCAAATAAGTATTCTTGTCATTGATTATTTTTAATTTTTATTTCTTATCTAATTGATTCTCTACCAAATTTATATACTTTATGAAATAATTTAATTTTTATTTTCAAGAAATAAAATAGACATGACCATATCAAGAATAACCATTTATGAAGGTGATGAAATATATTGTCCCATATCTTGTCCTTATATTCATTAGATCTTGTCCTTATATTCATTAGACCATAGATGTTATAATGAATTAATTATAATGGATAGGAAACTCACGTTCCTTTTTCCAAATGGCTTTCTTACTATTTTACTAGCTAGAGAATGTTCACAAATAGGCAATCTACTTAATGTAAATCACCTAAAAGGTTTTCTTTAGCTAATAACTTTTTCGATTTTGACAAATGTGACATAGTATAACATGTCTCAAAATTGTATCATTATTAGATTTTTTAAATGATACAAGCATAGAATAACTTATGTTATTATTTGGATAAACAACATTCAGAACAATAAAGTCATCTAGCATAAATCCATGACCATAATAAATGGTTCTAAATATATATTCATGCCACCATTGTCTAAATTTACATAAAAAAGTTAATCAATTTCAAAATATAAATAAGATTCAATCAAATCTTTGGAGCAAATAACACTTTATGTAGGATTAAGGATTGACCAGGACAAATGTTTAGTTTGTATGTTCCAATCCCTTTTATAGTGGCTCTTAAGTTGTCTCTTACATAAATTCATCGTGTTCCATGTGAAATATTTTAGAATTCTATGAAGGCATCCCTATCCTTCACTACATGGTTAGTTGTTCCTGAGCCTACGATCCACAATGATGTGATTTATTTAGAAATATAGAACAAGAGAAAATTATAGAATAGATGCTTGCGCAATAATATATACCTTTTTAGGTTCACTACATTCATGACCATAGTGACCATTATTATTATAATTAAAACACTTGCCTCTATTCACGTTCTGCATTTTGAAAGGAAAAATTCCTTTTTCATGTTAATTCAACTTTTCCTTTTTATAATCTTGAGTATAATGAGTATTTTCCTTACACTTTTATGTTCATAGCTCATGTAAGCTAGAACCAACTACATATACCTTAAAGGACATCTTAGAAGCTTCAAAATGTTCTTCTTATAGTATGAGATGCCTTATAACATCTTCCATTGTCTTGATGCCCTTATTGTGAGTTAGAAAAATCTTCATATGCTCCCAACTCTAAGGTAGAGAATGGATCACAACTTGTACTTTCTTCTCATATGATAACTCATGACTAACATCCCACAACTAATTTATCATGTTTAACAAATGCATCAAATTCTTTTGCATTATGTTTCAAACTTGATAGTGAGTGATCTTACTTTGGTTATGGAGGTACCTTCAAAATTTGCAACTAAAGTAGATCATATATCCTTAACAATTTCATATTTTTAGAATTCACACATCATATTGTTATCTTTACTACTTAACAATGTAATACGAACCAATGTGTAATATCCTAGGTCAATAATTATATCGTGTAATGTGTTGTACATACATTTTATAGAGTATGCTCTATTTATGGTGCATTAGAGTAATTTAAGAGTTTAAACGTATTATTAAGGTTATAACAGAGATCATGGATATACCATAAATGGTTTTAGACTCAATCGAAAATTTCCTCAAAAATTTCATAAAACTCCAAAAAGCTACGAAATAGTCTAATGAGCTTTAAAATTTTTGAAATGTGCTTTAAGGATTTAGGGTGACACTTTTGAATGGAATTCGGATGATTGTTAATGGGAATTTATATTGATTTTAGATACATAATTTGCTAAACTCTTATCCATTTAATATTTAAATTGCACTAATTAAGAGTTATTTGTTTTAATCTTAGGCACATGTTGGATTTGGAGCGTTTAAAATCATAAAACAAGAAAAGCTTCTCAAAGGAAGACCCACGTCACCTAAAATGTTAACGTTTTGGCCAAGACAAAAGAGAGGGTTGTGCATGAATAAGGAGGGGTGTGCGTGAATAACAAGTGGACCGAAAAGTTAATTGTCACATCAATACATAGGAAAAGAAAAAAAGAAGCTGGCGGTGACAGAGACAGAGGGCATAAAATATTTTATCCCAACAAGTACATCGTTTATTTGGAGTGAACAGGAGGTGGACTGAAAACTTATTTGTCACGTCAATGAATAGGAAGAGGAAGAGAGAGCCGGCAGTAGAGAGAGGGATGTGAACGTTGGCCAAGACATGATAAAGAAGACGAATGAAGGAGAGAGCTACAACTAGGAGAGAGGGCGTGAATAGAAGGGTGGACCAATAACTTATTCGTCACATTAGCTACAGTAACAAGGAGTGAGGAGAGAAAATAGAGCAACGTGATAGACGTCTGCAGTAGAGAAAATAGAGCAACGGTAAAAGATAATTTCTTGGACAACAGCAATCGTCTCTATTAAAGACTATATATTGGGTGTTCTTGATTTGTTTTTATTCCTTTTTTATTTTAATTTTTGTGGATTTAATCAATGCAAATATATATTATGACCATGATTTGTGTTACATTGATGTATAAGTAAGTTTTTTTTGATGAGGTTAGGATTGATATTGGATTAGGACAATTTTTGTGTTATTGGTTTTTGATTGATTAAATGTATATTTAGTCCTAATTTAGCTTGAACACCTAGATTAACGCCTTAAATGATTGAATGCCATAATCAATAGGATTTAATTTGTTGGAAAATTAATCAAGCAACATACTTGAGACTAAAACGTAGACCAACCTTAGGATTTTGTGTGAGGATAACTAGGATTAATGAACTTAATTTTAGGCTTCTTGTATTGAATGCCTTTTATTCCAAATTATCTATGAACCAAGTAGGTAACTTGGGTTTAGAAGAGAAAAGAATTCTTATGAACATTGGGTTTGACTTGCTTAAGTGAAGTAAATCCTAAATCAATCCATTGTTACAAATTTTAGTGTCTAATCCAATTAAAATCCGATACCTTAGCCAATTTCTGTCATTTGATTAAATTTAGTCATTTTTTATTCATATTTTGCATCTTACATATTTCCTTGAGTCACTTATTTTATTTTATTTTCAAATCAAACAATTATTGATCGTCTGAGTAATTTTGCATTGTTTAATTTAATTGTCTTGCTTGTTGGAATTCCTTGGGTACAATATCTGGTTCTTACCATTTTATATTACTTGTCGACGAGTATTCTTGCCTCTAGTTTGTCCTAGATAGAATTTAATTTATATTTCTTTGTTAGAACGCAACAAGTTTTTAGCACCACTTCTAAGGAATTTCCTTATTGTGAGTAATTAGGTTAGACGGTATTAATTGTCTCAGATTTAATTATTGCTTCATTATTTATTTACGTATTTTAGTTGTTTGCTTGATTGTTTTACTTTGGTGTGTTTTATTTTCCATTCTTAGCTTTGTTATTATTTGTATTTTATTTGTTCCATTTTGTTTATGCTCACTTGTGATCAAAAGCCTAGGAATTTGCTACTAGATATTGAGATTGAAAAAACTACTTGCAGGTTGTGTAAGGAAACCAAATTGGCTCGGAATAGTAACACAGAAGAAGGGATTAGAGAAGAGCAGTCCGTAGAGATGGAACAACATAAGGAGGGGTTCATGCCACATCCTGAAGAGAGAAGGGGGTTGACTATGATGGAATTGACTATGGGGCACAACAATAGACCTATGCCTCCTATTAAAAGGTTGACGATCACAGTTGTGAATTTTGAGATTCCTTATAGCATTACATCCATAATGAGAGCATCTCACTTTGAAGGATCCGAACACCCATTTGGAGACCTTTCTAGATATTTGTGATTTGTTCAAGCATAATGGAGTGTTGGATGATGCGTTGAGATTAAGGTTATTCCCATTCTCTTTAAAGGATAAGGCTAGAGCATGATTGGCTAGTTTACAGTCAGGATCGATTACTATATGAGATGAGATGATAAGACTATTTATAGCTAAATTTTTCCCTCGTGCCAAGGTTGCAAAGATGAAGAATGAGATCACTTCCTTCACCTAATGTGAAAATGAAAGTCTATATGAAACGTGAGAGCGATTTCGAGATATGCTGACATAGTGTCCTAGTCATGGGTTCTCCACATGGCAGCAGGTTAATAATTTTAATACAGGAATGACCCCATCGACCAGGAATACCATAGATGTTGCAGTAAGAGGTAGTTTAATGAGAAAGACGCCAGATCAGGCCTACAAGTTGATTGATGAGATGGCCACTAGTAGCTTTTAGTATCATACAGATAGGTATCTCAGACAACCTACAGGAGCTCGTGTAGTAAACAATACAGTGACTTTATGATGTTTTAACGGAGAAGCTGGATAATCTAATGCACAATGTAAGAGGAGGGGCTAGTTCTTTATTGATGAGTTATGTTATATACGAGCATTATGGTGGAGATTCTCATGCATCTTCTAAGTGTCAAGTTGGGAATCCTTTTGCTCAAGAGACAGAAGAGGCCCATTATGTGAGAAATTTTAATAGATAGAGAGGGGATCCATATTTTAACACCTACAGCCTAAGGTGGAGGAATCATCCAAACTTCTCTTGGCAGAACAATTAGATGGCATAACCACAGTCATCCAATGTTTAGAGACAGCCACCTCCAAGTTTCAAGGCTCCTAATCTTGTGTCACTAGAGAAATCTAATATCGAAGAGATACTGTCAAAGTACATCTCCACCGTTGAGGTTAGGATGCAGAATCAAGAGTCTTCTATCAAAAATTTGGAGAATTAGATGAGCTAAATTCCAAGTTTGTTGAAGGAAAGACCTTCGGGTTCATTGTTTAGCACTACTAAGGCCAACTCAAGAGAATATGCAAAGGCAATCTTATTAACGAGTGGCAGACAATTTGAGGAAGTTAAGGAGAAATAGAAGGATAAAGAAGTTGAAAATAGTAAAGAAGAAGAGAGTCGGGAGGGTAATAAGGAGGCCAGGGAAGCACTAGCTGCAAAAGAGGATCATCCAAGGTTATTTGCTGACCTCATCACACATCCAGTAAGACCTTGGATTCCTTATCCTTAAAGGTTGAAAGGTACACAATTAGATAAGAAGTTTGGTTATTTTCTAGAGATATTTAAAAAGTTGCATATAAATATTCCTTTTATTGAGGCTATAACGCGGATGAATTCTTATGCTAAGTTTTTGAAAGAAATTTTGTCTAATAAGAGGAGGCTTGAGGAGTATGCCACGGTGAAGCTAAATGAAGAGTATTCAGCCATATTGTCGAAAAAGTTGCCACCAAAGCTTAAAGATCCAGGGAGTTTTACTATTCCTTGTGTTATTGGTGAATTGCATATAGATAGGGCTTTAATGGATTTGGGTGTGAGCATTAACTTAATTCCTCTTTCTGTTTTCAAGAAGTTAAGGATTGATGGAGCCCAAACCCACTACTGTTTCGCTTCAATTGGCAGATAGGTTCATCACTTATTCGAGGGGAGTCATTGAGGTTGTATTGGTCAAGTTCGAGAAGGTCATCTTCCTAGTAGATTTCTTAGTCTTTGACATAGAAGAAGATAGAGACATCCCCATCATTCTTGGGAGACCTTTCATGGCCACTGCACGAACCATCATCGATATGTGGCGTGGAAAGCTCATCATAAGATTTCAAGATGAAGAGCTAGTGTTTGATGTGTTCGATGCTGTGAAGCATCCTTCTACTTTTGACTCTTGCCATTTTATTGGTATTTATTCTTCTAATGCTGATAATTCTTCTATTGTTTGTGTAGGTTTGCTGGAAGGGGGAGCGAAAGGAATGATCAAAAATTTAGGGTAATAATTGTAAGAAGAGTTGGAGGATATTGGAGTTAAGTTGGAGCAGGTATGTTAGATGCATTATAAAGCATACGAGCCTCTCCAACATTCAGCCAAGCTATTTTCGAAGCCTTCAATTGAAGAATCTCCTTCTGTTGACCTTAAACCTCTTCTAAATTATTTGAAGTACATTTATCTTAACCCATCTAAGTACTTACTAGTTATCATTTCTTCTTGTTTGTCAGGTGCCATGGAGGAGCAACTGTTGAGGGTATTGTGAGACCACAAGAAGGCCATTGGGTAGTCCATTTACAGATATCAAGGGTATAAACCATTCCTTTTGCACGCACATCATTTGTATGAAGGATGGAAGTAAGGCGATGGTGCAATCCCTGAGGAGACTTAACCTACACATGCAGGAGGTAGTGAAAGATGAGGTAGTAAAGCTTCTAGATGTAGGTATTAGCTACCCCATTTCTGATTCTCTTGTGCAAGTGGTAGCCAAAGAAAGGAGGCACCATTGTGACTGAAAATGAGAAAAATGAATTAATAGCCACTAGGAGGGTAACTGGGTAGAGAATGTGCATAGATTATAGGAAGTTGAATGATGCCACCAGGAAAGAGCATTTTCTTTTACCTTTCATTGATCAGATGATTGAGAAATTACCTAGATATGACTTTTATTGTGCCTTAGATGGATATAGTGGATATTTACAGATTTCGGTAGCCCTAAAAAATCAGGAGAAAACAACTTTTACATGTCCTTATAGAATATTTGCATATAGACGCATGCCATTTGGGTTATGCAATACTTTAGCTACATTTCAAAGATGCATAATGGCTATTTTTTCTGATATGCTTGAATTTTGCATTGAAATTTTCATGGATGACTTCTCTGTGTTTGGTACTTCATTTAATGCATGCTTGGATAACTTAGAGAAACTCTTAATTAGGTGTGAAGAGACTCATTTAGTGCTTAATTGGGAAAATTTTCATTTCATGGTCCAAGAGTGCATTGTTTTAGGTCACAAGATTTGTAGCAAAGGTATAAAGGTAGACCCAATAAAAATTGATGTCATTAAGAAACTTCCATTACCAAAAAATGTTAGATCTATTAGAAGTTTCTTAGGTCGTGCTGGTTTTTATTGCAGGTTCATTAAGGATTTTTTTAAGATTGCTAAACCTTTGACTGAGTTGCTTGAAAAAGATGATGTGTTTGCTTTTGATGATAAATGTTTGACATCTTTCAATCGTTAAAGGATATGCTTGTGACTATACCTGTTTTTATATCACCTGACTGATCTTTTCCTTTTGAATTAATATGTGATGCAAGTGATATGCAGTGGGTGTTGTTTTAGGCCAAAGATAAGGTAAGACCCTTCATCCCATTTTTTATGCAAGTAGGATATTGAACACTGCACAATGTCATTACACCATTACGGAGAAAGAGATGTTGGCAGTTGTGTTTTATTTTGACAAGTTTCACTTATATTTGGTTTTGTTTAAAGTGATTGTGTATACTGACCATGTAGTCTTGAAATACTTGATGACAAAACCTGATGCTAAACCAAGAATAATTCGTTAGGTATTGCTTTTGCAGGAGTTTGACATTGAGCTGAGGGATAAGAAGGAAGCCAAGAATTTTATAGCCGATCACCTGTCAAGGTTAGATGAAGTTGCCATAGAGCAACAAAAAAGGACATTTATGAGACTTTTCCTAATAATCATCTGATAGTTATGACAGTCACTCTTTAGTTTGTAGACTATGTAAACTACCTTGTTGGTAATATCTATCCCCCTGATTTTTCTTATGCTCAAAAGAAAAATGTCTGAGGTAAGATATTATCTTTGGGATGATCCTTTGCTTTACAAGATTTGTGTGAATGGTATTGTTAGGCGTTGCATTCCTTAAGAGGAATTTCCTCTGTGTTATATCATTGTCATTCTAAAGAGGCTGGGGGACATTATGATACATCTAGGACAACTAATAAGGTTTTAGAGTGTGGTTTCTATTAGCCCACCTTATTTAAGGATGTATTTGCATTTGTCAAATCTTGTGATAGGTGTCAAAGGGGGCGGGAACATTAGTAGGAGACATGACATGCCATTGACTAACATTCTTGTTTACGAGGTTTTTGATGTTTGGGGCATAGACTTTATGAGACCATTCCCTAAGTCTTTCTCCAATCAATATATATTAGTTATTATTGATTATATTAGCAAGTGGACGAAAGCAGAGGCATTGCCTATAAATGAGGCTAGAGGTTTTGTTAAGTTTTTAAAGAAGAATATTTTTACACATTTTGGCACACCTAGGGATATCATTAATAATGGGGGTTTCATTTTTGCAACAAAATTTTTGATTCATTATTAGCTAAGTATGGGGTGACCCATAAGGTTACTACTCCATATCACCCCCAAACTAGTGGGCAAGTTGAAGTCTCAAACAAGGAATTAAAAAAAAATACTAGAGAAAACTGTTAATGCTTCTAGGCAGGACTGGTATTTAAAGCTAGATGATGTATTTTGGGCATATAAAACTGCATTTAAGATACCCATAGCTATGTCACCATTCAGGATAGTGTATGGAAAGTCTTGTGATCTTCCAGTTGAGTTAGAGCATCGTGCATACTGGGCTACCAAATTTCTTAACTTTGATTTGTATTCTACAGGTGCTAAGAGACTTATGCAATTTCACGAGCTTGAAGAGTTTTATTTGGATGCTTATAACAGTTTGAAGTTGTATAAGGAGCGTGTGAAGAAGTGGCATGACAAGAAGATCCTCCACCGAGACTTTAAGGTAGGCAACTAGGTATTAATCTACAACTCCCATCTTTGTCTTTTTCTAGGGAAGCTTAATTCAAGGTGGTATGGTCCATTCAAGGTGATCCAAGCCCTTCCTTTTTGGGTCTTTGAGGTAAAACGAGAAAATGAAAACCCCTTCAAGGTAAATGGATAACGAGCTAAATTATATATGCCCAAGTTTATGGATAATTCTGAGGAGCGATTGTCTCTTCATGACACTTCGCCTCCTTGATCGCAATGTATATCTTTCAATAAGACTGTAGTTTTCTTTCTCTTCTTTTATCGTTGTTTCCTTTACGTTTCTTTCTAGTTTAATATATTTATTTGAGTTGTTTTAAGTTTTCTTTAGGGTTTGTGCAGTTAGTGGAAAACAATTCTTGGCCAATTCTTTTTCAGGGAAGTTTCTTCTGCCTCATTCCCCTCTTTGTGTTTGATTGTTGACTACTTAAATATTAGGGACAATTTTCATATAAAGTTTGGGGGAATTGAGATTATACGTATGCTGATGTTTATGATATTGATGTTGATGTTGAGAGATACACACTTGAATGGTTGCGATCTTTTGGTAGCTAACTTAGGTTTTAATTTTTTTAAAAAAAATTTGCACTTGAATTTGATGAATTTGACCATACGATTCTGTCAAAGTAGTTGGAATGAGAATTGAGTTGTATGCATGAATTTGGATTAGGCAGCTTAAGAGGATACTGAACCATGTGAATTGATTAAAGTAGTGGACTGATTTAAGTTATCCTCTGCTCTTCCCCTATCCCTTTTGAGATCTTGAAACTTGGTGCATATAAGTGATTTGCTTATCTAATAAGCTTTTTTTTTTTGGAAAAGACTATCATTTATTATCGTGATGCTTGGGCCAAGTAACATTAGAGAAATCATAGGTTGATGAAGTATTATTTATGATAAGGCATATACATCTTCTAATTCTTTTTTACAATTAAAGTAGAAAACTGTGGAGATGGAACCTTGATATATTAGTGACAAGCCCCACTTCTTGTAAAATTGGAGGTCATATATCTTAATGAAAAAACTTAAGTCTAAATATGTTTAACTTTGGATTAACATTTACAATATTCCTCTACAATATTGATATAATATTTCATAAATTATTGGTTTGAGCTACCTTGCAAGTTTTATTGGTAGACCTATATGTATGGATGAGGCATTTGCATCTATAAAATGTATTGGGTATGCTAGAATTTATATAGAAGTTCAAGTGGACTAGAAGCTTCTAGATTTTATAACCCCTAGTAAGGCTAAATGAAAATGAAGGGATGATAAAATACAAGGTCATGATAACCTATTATTGGAGGCCTCCCCCAGGTACTTTAAGAAAGTCTAGACCCCAAATGGCAAGAAATTCTCCACTAAAAAATATGTTGATTTAATGGAAAATGATGGGGATGAATAAATAATGACGCAAAAAACTCTTAAAATTCCATATGGTAATCGGCAGTCCTCTATAGATGCTCAATCTGCTTCACCTCACTAAGATCCCCCTCAATCTAACCCCTCAGCTCCTCCTCATTAAGATCAAATAAGGCACAATTCTCTAAAATTAAGTATAATCACTAATGTTAGTGATTAAGCTTTGAAGATTTGTCAAGATAATGCAATTATAAAGATTTTCCTAAGCTTAAGGAAAGCTCTTACTAGTAATTATGATGCTGCTCCTTCAAAGGAACCTCAAAATAATGAACAAATCTATATCATTAGCTCAAAAATTCTCTTTCGTAGGGAGAAGGAGATCATAAAGAAATTCCAAAATCAAAAGGGCAAATCTAGCTCTTAACCTTTGCTTATGACTATAGTTGCTTCGAATATTAGGGCTAAAAACAACAAATTTTGCATGATTACATTCTTTTAATAAAGTTTATGATGGTAGGCCTTTTAGAAACAGAACTTAGAGAATCTCATTATAGCAATTTGTGCTGCTTCAATAGTAAGTAGCAAACTATTACCAATCATTCTGATCATCACTATGGAGGAATTTTCAGATCTTAAACCCCCTCCATTATAGATTAAGTAATTTATCTATTAGTTACATTAGTAGGCTAATATAGCATGGATTTATTTTGTTTATACTTGAAATTATACATTTTAGATATCTATGCTTTTGAACAACCTTATAGCTATACATTACAATATAGATATTTCTTGGTTATTACTAAAAGATTTCTATTACATATTAAATGGTACTGAAGCTAAAGATAGACTTAGATTGGGAGCTCCTTCTAGGAAATTTAGAGATTTTCTTGCATAAATTGGTGATATTGATGTAAAATTTAAAGGGAATTAACACATTTTGAGTAACAGAAAAAAAAATAAGGATTGGTTCCTAAGAAAACAACTCTATAGGGATTTAGTTAATTATCATTGGGTTAACAAATTTCAATTTAGTAAAGCAGTTTTTAGCAACCACCTTTATTCTAACCACTCTCCTATAAAATAAATAATATCTTGGTTACTTAAAAAAGAGAGTCACATACCTTTTCAATTTTTTAACCACCTCTTAATCTTGGAGAGTTTCTAAAATGCAACCAATAGAGGTTTGAACATTAAAGAGATTGGTTGTGAATCTTTTAAATGATTTAAACTCATGGAAATTAAAGAGAAATTGAAGAAGCTTATAAAAAACCATTATATAACACCAAGTTACCTCTTAACAATGCAAGGGAATTCCTTAATCTTGGACAAAATGAACTTTACACAAGGTCAACTAAGCAAGAGAAACAAGTCTAGGAGAAAGAAGGATTTATGATCTATGTTAAGTCCATTACAGATCATTACTCTTTGCTCAAGCAAAAATTAAGAATTCAATGACAAAAGGATGATGATTCCAATACGAAATACTTCCATAGGTCTCTACATGTAACCATTAAAGAAGGAACATGTAACCATTAAAGAAGGAAGAATAATTCACAATAAAGATGATCTTAAAGAGGTATTTACAAAGTACTTTATGAATTCTTTGGTAATTTTTCTAACGCGCGCTCGCTTCTTCTTACCTTATGTAATCACTAGAGAACATGTTGAATTACTAACTAAGCCTTCCATAAAAGAGGACATTGAGAAAACTATTTTCAGTCTCCATCCTCAACAAAGCACTAGACCCTAATGGTATTAATGGTTTCTTTTTTTAGAAATCTTAGAGCTCTTTTAAACCTCAGGTGGTTAGTGCCTAAGACTTTTTTTCAATTGAAAATTTTCTAAATGTGTGGAATATAACTCATATTTATCTAGTTCCTAAAAGCTATAATCACTCTTCTCTTAGAGATTACTGACCACTAGCTTATTATAATACTTTTTATAAAATCAATGCCAAGTTATTGGCTACAAGATTGAAGTTAGTCTTTCTAAAATTTATCAATCATACTCAGGGTGCTCTCATTAATAGGATATCTATAAGTGATAACATCATACTAGCTCAAAAGTTTTTCAAGGACTGTTATAAGAAGAATGCTCCTCAAATTGATTTAGTTAGTTAGATGTTTATCATTCACTCTTTGCAAGTATCTATTTTCCCCCTTTTTTATGATTCATATAATAAATTGAACAATGTATTTTTATTTTAAAAAAGATAAATTGAACAATGTATCACATCACCAGTTTACAGCATATTAACCAATAAAGAAGTCACTCATCTCATTCAAGGTGCTAAAGGCATCAGGTAGGGAGACACTATCCCCCCATATTTGTTTACTACATATATTGCAGTTTTAACAAAGTTAATCAATCATAACAATAATATGGAAGAGAGCTACAAGTTTTATAATAAATATGGTAAGTTGGGAATTTTAATTTTTCATCTATAAATGTTTTGATACTTTTTTGTGGTGCTAAGCATAATTATATTGCATTTCTCATCAGCTCTCTAAATATTTTTAGCAAAGTTTCAGGTTTATCAATAAATAGGGATAAGATTCATCTATAGTTTCAACTAGGACTCTCCATATGTCATCTTGGCTATATAAAATTAAATCCAAAGTAAAAGATGATAACGACATATGGCTTTTACAATAAGAAAAACTATCAACAAGTTAGATATATGTATCCTATGAAAGTTAGATTCTTAGGTGAGAGGCAATGAATGGGTCACTAAGGCAAGTAGATTCTTCTCTCTTAATGTTGGTACTCCTCACAATCTTTGCACCTTAAGAAAAGACAAAATTACTTGGTGTAAACACTCCTTTGGTACATTCACAAAGTCAATTTTGTGGAGATCTCTTAGAGAGTTCATACACCCAAAGTCACTTGGCATTAAATGGCATGGTTCAAATACATACCTCCAAAAGTATCCTTTATTTTATGGCTAGCTTTGATAACCTTAGCAAAATTGACCTATTAAGGAGCTCTAGTATTCTTACTCTTATGTGCAGACTTTGTAATTATGGAATGGAATTGTCAATCGTCTCCTTTTCAGCTACTTATTCTCTAATGCCTTACGGTATTTCACTCAACTCCTTTGCTTAACAAAATCTTCAAGAATCAGTTGCTCCATGCTCAGGGAGCAATAGAAAGAAACATTTTCTAGATAAAAGAAATGGTTACAATCAAATGCTAGGATATTCACTTCATCCCCAAAATGTAAAACATGGAATATTTGACTTTCAAGCAATACAGGTGGTGTAGTAACTTATGAGTCCTTAAAAATTCGATAAGACTCAAGACAATCTCAAGCTCAAAGTGCCTTAAAGCTTGCTTGATCAGGACAACCCTAATTTAGTTCTCTCATTTTCTTTTATTCTTAGAAGGATTGCCTCAATATTCTCTTTACTTTTTCTTTCGGCATATGCCTTGTTTATAACTTCCCAAGGATTTGCTCTTTGTAATCAATATATTCTTTAAATTTTAAAAACATAAAATTTAATTAAATACTTAATTTACTATTATTTAAATTGATTATTATTACAAAAACATTAAATTAATATATATTAATGAAAAATAAATTTATATTAACTATCAAATGTTTACCGATACTGTTCAATATAAATAATGATATGCAATTATATAAATATCAATATAATTTTTCAATCAAATTAATAATTAATTAATTAATTTTACGATCATATTAAACTACTGAATATATTATTAAAAATTAATAAATATAATAATTTCTTATTTTTATATTACATATATATAATAATATATAAATATGATAAATAAATAAATTCATTTATTTGATACATGTTATTCTTGTAACTTATTAATTGTCAGTCATCCCCTTGGAGCATACTAGACAAATCGAAGTTAATTGTACAATTTAATAGAAGAAATTTGAATTTTTCACTAAATATATCACAAAATTTTTAAAGTATAGGATGCTTCAATGGAATTGATAAAACTACATCAAGGGATTAGTAACTCTTTAATTTTATATACTTTTAAATTTAATAAATTTGGCCGGGCTGTAGAAGCCACCGTAATAATCAAGAAGTCAATATGGGCTGAGAGCATAAGGCCATAACTAGGTCAAAACTAGAAACAAAAATTAAAAATCGAAAAAGCCACAAAAACATGGACAATTTGAGAAAATGCTTGAACAGCAATATGCAATCTTTGAAGCAAATTGTTATGGGAAGAATGCGCAAAAAAGGGTTAAACGAGCTCCGGTTAATCCATACGTCATATAGGAATCATTAATGAATTGGGATATCTTGGTTCTAAAATTGAACTGTCATATTGCATGATGCATATTACTCAAACCAGAATCCCCGGTGTTGCCCGCTGTCATGCAGTCGACTATCTTCATAGAAATGCAATATTAGAAGCGCCAAAGGAAAATTGGGCAGGGAACAGTCAGAAGAACAGAAATATCCAGAATAAAAAGATGCCTTCCGATAATATTAATTGCAATCATACATAAGCCAATTTTCTTTTTGTTAATCACAAAGAAGGTTGCTTTTCAGAAGATATCAAAGACTTCTAAGGGTAGGGATCTGAACCCCTTAACAATATCTACTGCACATAAAAACAACAAAACTCTCAAACCCCTGTCTAAGGGGCCAACTCAGCAAAACTTTACCAAAACCATTACATGATGGTACATCGACTTCTTTCTTCGGCAGGCTGGGTAGACACTTGCTGGAACCTGTGAGACTCTGTTGGGTTGTATGTAAACTCAGAAGTGTCGAGCCCATACTGGTTCCCATCCAATCAAACGATAAAAAGAGAATAAAGAAATGTAAGAATGGAGCAGGAAACACCAAGGATAAAGTGCTTCTGCATAGGTAATAAACTGAGATAAAACTCTAACATGATGACCGAAAAAATAGACAACTGAATATGGACCATATTATAAAATTATCATATAACAATGTTCAAAGTATCTTCAATTTTGTTCAACGAAAACCGACAGCTTCATGACCTCACATTGGGAAGGCGACAAAATTTTGTGGACTTAACCTCAAAACATAATAAAAGGCTCATTGTATATAAGTTTGTTTAAACTTTCAATACTTTCCCATTTTGACCCATTGTCAAAAAAACTACTAAAACATTCCAGATATTCCAAAGAAGCAACATACACTATTAATTGAAAGCAAAGACAAACCTTTTCCCTCATTCGTGTGCTCCACGCGTCATTTCTGCTAGGCCGTTGATCAATGGTGCCAGTAACAGGTAAACCTGTTGCTGGCCCAGCTGGCCTATTAAGCAAAGGTTGCCTGATTTGTTGCCTTGGAGCAATAAGCTCATCATCACTATCATAATCTACTGGCTTATTAGCTGCCCTAACCAAAATTGCTAGCAAGAAGATCAGAGCCTGCAACATTTGGGCTTATCCACATCATATTCAGGAAATGATAACCAGCACAGTCTATAAAGTAGCTGAAGGAACAGAGTGAAATCCAGATCAAAGTAGATAGATAGACTCTCCTATGTTAGCAATGTTTTATGAGACCAAAGCTGTACCTCATGGGAAGTTCACGAAGAAGCCATGACAAAGCCACATATGAAGCTGTTGTGTATAGTTTTTATTTTTTATTTTTAAGTTTCGTTTGTGCTGAAACTAGTCAAGTTACAGTTCCTTATTTTATGCAGTAGTAGAATTAGACAGTTATTTCCCTAAGGCTATAGAAGCCAGCATTGTACAGACTTTGGGATTCACTCAAAAAATTTCCATCTCTGAGTTTCTCTTAAAAACAAAAGTCCCGGGTCCCTTCGAGCCCGAAAAATAGGCAGATCAAAGAAAATTAGTTTGACACGGATCAACAAACCACAAACTCGATCCTGTTCTAACACAATAAGTAGTCAAAACTTCCCTAGAACATTGCATAAAGAGTACTTGTGATCATATGGCTAATCTGAAATGTATAGTTTGCCGTCTGAATTATTATATAGCATTTACAAAGGGGTATGTGAGTTGAGAGTGCTGATATTTGTATGGGTTGGATTCAAAAGGAACTTGGGTGCTGACAGTAGTTTGAATGATTAATGGGATCAGGACAACTCAAGAAGCAATATAGAGAAGAGCAAGCAAACCTAAGCTTTAAAGCACATTTAAAGTAACTAAACTGAAAAAAGTTTAAGAAGATAAAGTCAGATTATCACAGATGTCAAAGAATACATCAGTTGTTACTCATGTCAATGCCATTAGTGGTTTATTATTAAGTTTTGAATAATTTAAAGAACATATTGTTTTAATATGAAAAAAAAGGGCTGCGTATGATTCTGCTAAAGCTTTACAAGGACTTCGCCATGTTTCCTCTCAGAAAGTAAGCATTTAAAGATGAGGATATGGTCAAGACAGGCAATTCATCAATCTTCTCTGTAAGTAGATAAATAATTATCATGCTGACTCTTTTACTCAAGGATCAGGTCTAAAGAAATATAATCATATCATAGAAAGAAGACTAAAGGTGCGTTTTGCACCTCAACCTTTTGCAAAAGATTTAAGTAAACTCCTATTGTTATCTTTGATACCACTTTGCACTTAACATTATTAAAACAGTGCTCGTTGCATCCTAAATAAGGAGTAAAAATAATAACAGAAATAACGGTAGGAACTTGCTTGAACCTTTTGTAAAATTTTAGAGGTATAAATCGCATCTTTGGTCAATGTCTAAAGAAATCTTTTTAAAACCACATCAGTAATATTTTGAAAATATTAAAATGAAAGGTAGTAAAATAAAGAATAATATGACAAATGCAATAGTTGTACAGATTTTTTATCATTTTACAAAATAAAGACTAATATGACAAATGCAATAGTTGTTTCATAGTTATCACTTGGTCAGTAAAAACGAAGAAGCAATACCTCCTAGACAATCTGTCTTCAGTTTATTATTCTCTATTCAGAAGCTTCTACCTTTGGTCTATCTAAGACCAAATCTACAAGTGTCAGCAATATATGACTGAGTTTGTAAACTGTGCAGTCAGATATGTTACGCAACTTCTGATAGGGAGTGCCATTGGAAACATTTACCCTCATCAAAGCAATTAAAAGACTTATCATCTAATAATGCTTACCTCCAAAATGACTATTCCAAGAGCAACCCATTTCACAATTTTCCAATTTTCTCTCAGAAAATTAAATATCATGTCAAAATCTCCAGTTTTGTCGACTGGAAGTTCCTAGAGCACAAGAGTGAACAAAAGGCACATGCCAAAATTGTTGAGTATTGGTTAAAACATATAAATTACAGAAAGAAGAAAAGAGGAAAATAAACAGCACTAACTTCTTTCCAGCTCTTGTCGAAGAAAATAAAAGCTGCACATCCCAACTCCACCAATATTAACAAGATGATCAATACTGAATACTAAGTTGGATTAAGGAAATCAATCACACTATATAGACAAAGCGGTAACCAATTCATATAGTTATCAACTACTTCCTGTCTCAGAAAACGTTATCTGAAATACGCTATATCATGTTACCTTTTTTTTTTACCTTAGTTCAGAGGTGCAGAAGAAAGATGAAGAAGTGTTAAAATCTAAGTAAAATTAAGTTCCAATAGCAAGTACTTTTATGCTCGGGCTGTTCAACAGTGCATCTACACATTCATCCACTAAAACGTGAAGATCACATGAGCAGAAAGGGGAGCTTTACATGTAAATATGGCATGTGATGCTACACTATTTCAGGAGAAACAAGTTATATAACAAGATTATGTTGTGAACAATACTCTACTAATTCACATGTTGAACATTTTAAGACTGAAAATTTTGTTAGGATACACAACTGAGGCAGCATCCGTTCCGTGTTACAGCCCCAACACATCCAACACAAGAGATGACAAAAAGAACCACTCCTACACCAATAAATAAGTATAGGAACCTGCATAGAAAGGAATAAAAATTAGGATGTCCATCACACTATATAACAAATACCAACTCATCCACTGAAGAGAGTCATGAACACTACTTATGTTAGGTCTCTTCTCTCTTTATAGGTAAGAAATTAAAAATCATCCATAAAATCTCAAACCACAACTCACGCTTAGAAACTTCATCATGGGATAAAAAGTCAATTACATATGAAAGGACACCTAAGCACTGGTTCAAGACGTGGAAATAGCCTAAGTGAGAAAAAGGGGGAAGGTTAAGTCAATCCCAACCTCCAAAACTATAGTTTTAAAGCCTTTTTATCATTAAAGATTGAAATGGGAGTGCACACAAGGAGGATATAAAACGCTAAAAAGGTATATTATGTACAAACCATTGGAAACAACTCAAGATTCATCTAACCAAATAAAAGGTGGAAATATTCCAGCACCTTCAACAAATAAAAAGCCACGTTCTAGTGCCAGATCTAAGTGAAAAGGCCTTTTAATAGATAAATTTAATGAGGGCATTCACATGATAATCTACTATAAATGAGTGGCATTTCCAACCTATATATAACCCCTTTCTCTTACCAGGATGCTAAAATTCCAATTTATAGCCCACATGACCAATGCTTCTATATTTCATACATGATAAATGCAAAACAAACTCACGACCACAAAACTTTAGATGATACATGTAAATGAGATAATTTAAGAAAAGAAAAAGGACACTGATTAGTTCTGCAGGAAGAAGAATTGAGCATCGCTCAACTTGACGACCTACCGTAATCACTTCAAATTTTATCTCACTTGCCCCACTACATTCCAAATGCCAACGTTAACTTTGAAATTGAGCATCAAAACACAATGTATGCTATCCAAACTAGGAATCACTAAAATATGTATGCACTATAATTTTGAAATCTAGACCAACATAGAATGTTTCCTAAAACTACAAACCTATAACAAAAAATGACTAGCAGTGAGTCAAAAGTCTAGACTAAGTGCCTGTTTGTTTCAACTTTTGGAGGGTGAATAAGTACTTTTTTCCACCGTAAAAGCTGCTTTTAAAAAAAATGAGTGTTTAGTTGTAAAGACCAAAAACACTTTTTTTCATAGAAATGGCTTTTTTGGAAGCTAAAATACAACTTTTTAAGAAATTCAAATTTGAAGCTTTTAAAAAAATCACTTTTTCAGGTAGATTTTTCAGATCAATTAACGAGCCTTTTTTTAGTCCTCTTTACCCTGATACTTTTACACATAATTCTCATAATACTCACAAACACATCTTTACGTTTATTTTGAAATTTATATAATATTATTTGACTTTTTATATGTTTTAATATTTAATTTTGATATTAGTTTTACTTATATTATAATCCATATAAAATATTTGGTTAGATATATTTTCATTTATGTTTCATATGGTTTAAAATTATATAATAATTAATATA